>BTHU01000022.1:30815389-31270389 GCA_036184795.1 Tokudaia tokunoshimensis | reverse complement strand
CTTCCTCATCTTTCTCTCTTCCATCTTTTCCTTCCTCACCTGTCTGCACCTCTAACCGTCTCTCCTTCTCACCCCTCCTCTATTCTATGCCACCTCTTCTCACCTTTTCTCAACCTGACTTTACTCCTTATTTGCCCCTCCCTACCTTGCCCTTTCCCGTCCCTTTCCATCTCTCCTCTTGTCCTTGCTCCCTGCACCAACACCCCCACCCCTCCAGTCTGGAGTGCTGGGTCTTCTCACCCACTATAATCAACTTCACTCTCTGTATTTAAACTAGAGGTTTTGGACAGTTCCAAAAGAGTTCCTACCCACAGCCAGAATGATCTTAGAACAGAACTCTAGATGGTCATAATTATTTCATATTGTTTCTGTATATTGAAATATCACAATGGGAGGAGAGGCCCTTGGTCCTGTGAAGGCTCAATTCCCCGGTGTAGGGGAATGCCAGGGTAGTGAGGCAGGAGTGGGTGGGTGGGTGGGGGGAGTACCCTCATAGAAGCAGGGGAAGGGGGATGGGATGGTGGTTTGCAGAGGGGAATCCCAAGAAAGGGGATAACATTTGAAATATAAATAAATAAAATATCTGATTAAAAAAAAGAAATATCACACTGTATATCATGTGCTTACCAATTGCTTTTCTGGGTGCTATGATAAAATACCTGGCACAAATAACCATGTTGATTCATGATTTCAGAGGATTCAGTACTTGGTTGCTTCATTCCATGCGCTTGGCAAGAATACCACAGTGACTCCACAGGAACTTGTAATGGAGGAGATTCTTAACATCTCAGTGGACAGGAAACAGAAGGAAAGAGGAACCTAGAAAAAGATGCAGTCCTTAAAACATGCCTCAAGTGACTTACTTCTCGCTAGAACCTACTTCAGAAAGATTCCAGAATCTCACAAAAGACTGCTGTGTTATTATTTTGCTTGAGCGTCAGCCCTTCTTATATATTATTATAAGACCTCTGGGGAAAACTCCTTATACCCAAACTGTAATAACAGGCTTAAACCATTTCTATTTGTAACTAATGTCTCAATAAAACAAACGCACACATGCATACTCAGAGCCTTCGGTGCCACTCTCTGTCCTCAGGAGAACACGGTGTTCCTGTGACTTAAGACCCTGGCATTCTTGCAGAGTCACCTCATACGTGTTTTAACCTCCCTAGTTGCATGCCAGACCCACCCCAGTCTCACCCTCTGACAAAGCTCTTCTCAAATTCATCTGTGCCTGGACAGCGATTTCCTCCTACTTTTACCTAATTGAATCCCATCCCTGCTCATTCCGCAGACTCATTGGGGGAGTCCGTTCTTGATTTTGGCCAATGGGCCAAATTCCATGCTGGAAGACCTCGATGCTCCTTGTTCTTCTTTGAAGCCCCTTTCACAACTGTAATTTAACTCCATTCCTGTCATATGGAATGACTGTCTCCACCCTGGGACTGTAAATAAGTCCTACAGGGGCCCAGACGGTTCCCGGTTTTTGCACTCTGTATTTTCATATTGAAAGAGCAAATAATAAGTGAGATCATAGCCTCATAGGAAATTGCTAATGGCATTTCATGACCACCATGCCTATGAAAAAACTGGCCATTTGGTCTCTGACCACACTTACCCACTGTAGTTTGCCAAATTTAGAAAAGAAGAAACAGAGAAACAGTTGTGCTTAGCACATCCCTGGAAATGAAAACCTAAATAAATCAATAAATAAATATACATATTAAATATACATTTATTATAATATATTAAATATATTTTATTTTTCTATATTAATTATATTTTTATATGTAATATAAACCATGTAACTAAAATATATATTAAAAAGTCACTAGCAAGTGAACCTGCAAAATCATTGAAGGAATTTGATTCTGCAGATATTAACTTTGAACATTTACCTAGACCATTTAATTTTTCCTTTTCCTCCATTTTAAACATAAGACAAAGGCAGATGGGAGTGCATTCTGCATATAAGAATCTCCAAGTGACTTTCTCTCTGACACTCTTCTGTCACCGTTTCTATTTGTTTTCTTTCGGCTTTCTTGGTGCATTCGAACCTTACCTGAGATGGTGCTGAGAGAAAGTCTTCTCATGAGCATGGAGAACACTGGGTTTAAGGAAAAATTTCCACAAGACTTGGCTCTGAAATGTCTTGAAATTCAAAGTAATTTGCCCCACAGCCAGTTGGCTCTTTAAGATTTCTGTTGTTTTCCACCCAATGTCATTCATACAACCCACCTGAAACTTTGGGAACAAATTTAGAAAACGAAGCCAAATTTATCATCAAGGGTCTGGTTTCGCCAGCGTGCTAGAGACTGAAGGCAATTTCTTTCTGGAGCTACTCACCGAGTGGAGGTTGGAGCTTGCGGCAAGGTTTGATTTGTGTTTGCTGGTGTTTGCTCGTGGTCTACATCTGCATTAAAACTCTGAATTTACACAAAATTTCCAAAGGCAGTGGGAACAAGAAGTGATTATATATCCATGGGGATTTGGGTGATATTGTAAATCAGCCACTCTGGCTCCAAGGACTGACCTGACAGCTCGGCCTTTACATTTTCAAACATAAGTCAGCTTTAGCCCTGGGTTCAGATGAGTCTTCTTCCCAGAAGACCATGGAGAGAACATCTTGAGAGCTTTTGGATTACACTTTATTAAAATTCCTAAATCATCTCGAAAAGGGAAACACAGCCTGAGAAAACCAAGTACAAGTTTTAAAACCAGACCAAAGCCTGATTGCGAATTGGGCTGCAACAACTAACTAACTAAAACTAACTAACTAGCTAACTAACTAAGCAGGGGATCGCCTCAAGCTTCCATTGACTTTAAGTCTCATACTCGCCACCATATAATAAGTATATTGTACTTAAAAACGTGTCTGTACATTCTCCATGTAACATAATATCAAGAAACTTGAGGCCGACTTTCAACATCTGTAGCAGAAATGTCAGCAATTTCCCTGTGAATTAGGACCCATCTGAATTAGCAGCCTGGTTAGACAGCCAGTTTGGATAATTCAGACCCACTGTGGTATCTCAGGTCTGATTTATTTTCTTTGGCTGTCTAGATAATTCCAGTTACTAGACAATCACCAATGGATAGCCACTCATGGGGAAGTGTGCTTCTCGTGCGAATGTGAACGCCTCCTGCCTAGCAAGCGTTTAAGTGAGAGGGTGAGGCACCCCTTCCCTGTGATGGAATGAAGGCCTTCAGAACGGCTCACATTTTTCCCCTCATTCTTGAAATCCAGACAGCACTGGGAACCTCATGAGCCCTGGAAAGCCCCTGGTGGCAATTGTGGGATGAAATGTCTTAATTGACGAAAGAGCCCCTCGGCTAAATTCTCATCTTTGTAGAACTTGTCACAAGTGTTCAGTTTCAAGCCAAAAACCTGCCAGAGTGAGGGCCGATCACTAATGACAGAAAGATTAGGAGGGTGTGGATCAGTTGGCTGCTGCACAGGACCTAATGAGACAAAATGCTGGCGAGTCAACTCAGGGCCATTGACCCCTGGCCAGTGGAAGAGGCGGGGACCCCAGTATCAAATGCCTACCACCTAACACTGGCATGCTTGGCACAGTGAGCAACAACTGTCTTGTCACTTATGAAAATAAAAAAAAAATGTGATACTCCGGCATATTCTTTGCTGTATATCCACACCATTAAGACACTGAGGAAGACGAGGAAGATGAAGATGGAGGATAAGTAGGTTACATCATGTTATTGATTTAAAAGATCCTGTGGAGTAGGCCTTCTTTAGATCTGTAGCATGTGGATTATATCCCAGCTGTGAATTGTCTTCAAGAAAAATCCTTATATCTTCAACTTATATGGGAAGCAATTATTTGTAGCAAGGCATATTCATTTAACAGATGGAAATTTTAACAAGGTGGAGCTGAGGTGACAGGTGGACCTGATTGTCACTTCCCATGCTTCAGCCTCCAGCTCCATCAGGCTCCTGACGCTGAGGGCTGTCATTCATAGCTTTGAGTTAGGAAGATAGAGTGGGGGGTGGGGGTGGGGGACATTTCCCACCTATCTCCCCAAAGCCATTCTGTGGGAAGAAATCAGGAGAGGAAGTTAGCAGAAGGAATTGGATCCAGTCTATCATTCTTGCTCTATTTTTAGCCTAGAAAAGAGATTAGAATTTGGCTAAGAAGCTGTCTGAGCATTTATATGTGTATAGTCACTTTAGTTAACAAACATCTCCATGCACAACTGTATCAGATAACCCAGATGTGTAGGACAGAGGCTTGTGAAGCACACTGGGTGATATCTGCCCCAGTGTAATAGCTGGAATAACTAAATTGATGAAAAATGTAGTCATGTATCACTTAGTAATGGGATGTGCCCTAAAAAAACCTGTTGCTAAGAGACTGCTGTGGTGTGAATCTACTTACACAAACCTAGATGGTAGACTACCAAGGCTTTCATACCTAGGTTTTATACCTAGCCTATATGAAACACACACACACACACACACACACACACACACACACACACACACACACACACGCTCGCACTTATGCATGCACACAGCTACAGCCTATTATTCTAGGGTTATAATGAACAAAACAGCATGCAATTAAATGAGGCACAGGAGGAAATAATACAAAGAAAAGACAAAGCAGAGAAGATGGCTGAGACAAAGCAGAGAAGATGGCTGAGATGATTGCTGGTGCCACCCAGATGACTTTGCAGTCATCTATCTTTCCAAGTAGACGGGGCACACTCTAAAATAATGTGGAAAGTACAGCGTAGTAATCCCACAAACTGACAGTGTATTTGCTCATTATCGTTAACAAGTATCACACCGTGTGCAATCCTATTGGTGTACTTTATAAGGTTGGGTGTGCAGTGTGTTCACACCTACATTATCACACACAAGAGGAACAAATTGAATTGGAATGCTAGGAGAGCTCTGCTGTCACTAGGTAATAGGAATTTCCAGCTTGGTTTTATCTGTCTGTGGCTACCCATTGTGCATGCATCCACTATGGACCAAAAATGTCATTATATGATACATGACTATAATCGTGTGTTCCTTCCCATATCCATATGCATAATTGTTGAAATAAAATAGCTTCTTATAAACCTTGTATGTAACTAAGGGAGGGTAAGAATTTTAAACCCCAAATAATGCAATTTTCTGTTATGAAATAGCTGCTGTTTTCAAAACTAAAAGAGGCCAAAATAATTACCACAAAATGACACCATTGGTGTTTAACAATTTTCCATCTATAGGAAGCAATTTTCACCAATATTTTTAAAAAATCCTATCTAGGCATAAAACGGGCTTGGTTGGGAACATATATATCCCCTTCTTGCTTGTGACCAATGTGACTTCCAGCTTCATGACCCTACAGGCCACGGAGGATCTGTACAATATTTTCAGCAAGTGTCCAGTGACTTCTCCGTGGGGATTCCAGGCTGCCACCACTGCCTAACATGTTCTGACCATGCCCCATCATTCACTGCCCACATCCTGCCAAGTGTTGCCACTTTTCTTGATGACAGCAATATCAGAAAGACACCATGCTTAATCTCAGGCTGCTGAAAGACTTAACTAAAGTGTCCTGCGTACCAGTGCTCAGTGACGTCACCCCTCGTAAAAACATGGGCAGGTCAGAGTTTTACATAGGCTGTGGGCAGGGAGCCAGCAGTTTCTGGAAAACATGAAAGGTAAAGATCTCTATCTCTACTATTTTCATAGAGTGAGAAGTCATTTCACTTAAATTATTGCTTTTAAACCTAGTTGAAGAGCGTGGGTTTGGAAAGCAGCAGCCATACCTGCAGAATCACCTGCCTGTCCTAACTTGCCTCATTCTGGTGCATTTAATTCTGAATGCCAATAGGGTTTCACAACACTGTCACCAAAATATCAATGGGTACAGCATGTGTTTACCTCCAGATCCTGTACAACTATTTCAACTATCAAATGCAGTCATCTACTGGGTATGGACAGTGAATTCCCTTTTAATCCCAGCACTCAGGAGGCAGAGCCAGGAGGATCTCAGTGAGTTCGAAGATAGCCTATTCTACAAGAGTGAGTTACAGAACAGACACAGCTCTGTTAAACACAGAAACCCTGTCTTGAAACAGACAGACAGATGGACAGACAGACAGACAGACAGACAGACAGACAGACAAAAAGTTCCCCATGGGGTTGGAGAGATGGCTTAGCAGGTAAGAGTATATACTATTGCTCCAAAGGGCCTGAATTTAATTCCCAATGCTCACCTCTGGTAGCTCACAACTACTTATAATTTCAGGGGACCCAACAGTTCTGTTGTCTGCAGTCACCTGTACTCATGTACACATACCCACCCCACATATACATATAATTTAAAATAATAAAAATATACCATAGAAGAATCCCCCCCCCCGATTCTTCATGTAAGTCCATATATACAACTAATAGAACCCTAGAGCTAGCTATTTGCTAATGATTTTTCCTGTTCATTTTATGACCCATTCTTGGCCACTTTCTGGGACAGGTTTCTTCCTTTTCAAGCCTGCCATTTATGTTTCTTTTAACCAGAGCTGACTTAAAAAGACTAAGCAAGTGTTAGGGTTTGAATCTGCAATGTTCCCACAACCTCCAGTTTTGAGGCTTCTTCCTCTGCTTGTGGTGCTATTTTGGGGAGGCTGTGGACCCTTCCAGAGTTGGAGCCTGGCTGGCAGAAGTCGGACCTCCACAGCAGGCCTTTGAGGGTTCTGTCTGTCCCTGGTGTCTACTTTGTTCTTTGCTTCCTGGTCCACAGCGATGTGAACGGCCTCTACCACATGTTCCTGTTGCCATGAACTGAGTTGTTCCACTTTTCCTTCCTTACCATGATGAACTGTGATCTGAGACTGTGGGCCAGAATAAATCTTTCTCCCTTAAGTTGCTTCTGTTGTGCATCTGTCACAGTGATGAAAGGGAACAGGAGTGACAAAGAGAAACAGTAAGACATACATTGGTTTGCTTCAAGCATATCTCCACGTCTGGTCTTCACGGCCTGCTGTTTTTGTCTTGTTCTGTTGTATTCTGCTTTTCCCCTTTCCTAGCCAAGCTTTCAAACTCATAAATTGCACACGTCAATGCACATTCAGGTTTTAAAACTTGAGAACTTAGTGAAGATATCCTGAATATTAGTTAGAGAATGTACTTTACTGAATGTAAAAAAAAAAAAAACAAAACTTGGAGGTGTTTACATAAAAATTTATTTGTGTCAGATAACAAAAAAATTTAGGAATAGCACTCAGGCTCAATGTACCTTCCTGCTCTGCTATCATCTGTGGTGTGGATTTTTCAACCTTACAGTTACAAGATGACTGCTGTATTTCCAGGTGCTTCATTTGCCTCCTAGGAGAAAAGGAGATGGAAGAATGAAAGGGAACCAAAATGCTGAAGGGGACAAGTGGCTGGGACTTTCCTTCTCCAGGGACTTCCTGGACATTTAAGCTTTAGACATGCAATCATAGCTCATAGCCACCCTTTGCTCATGAATTCTCTAGTTTCTATACTGGAGGAGAGAGTGTCTGACATCATGAGAACTTAGAAAATGTTATTATATTGTTTCATGTGTATCGGTGTTTTGCCTGAATGTATGTCTGTATCTGGAGGCAGGAAGAGGGAATTATAGATGGTCATAAGCCATCCTGAGGGTACTGAGAATCAAACCCAGGTCCTTTGGAAGAGAAGCAACCAGTGCTTTTTAACACTAAGGCATCTCTTCAGCCTGGTCTGGGTGGACTTCAACAGATATTTAGATAATCTAGAGGAAATGTGTATCTTAGCCTCCCGAGAGTAGCTTTAAGGGATGTTTGAATAGTAATAATAAAAAAATAGATCGGGATTTCCCACATCTCAGGTTGTGCTGTGTTCAGTTGGTCCTCGATATTCTGAGCTTATGTCTGTGGCCCTGGCCTGGCAGCTACTAGAGATGCTCATATTTTAACTGTAAGTTCTCATTATAGGACGTTCCATTTATCATGAAACTGTTGAGAGGCTTTAATAAAAAAGCATGTATCCACTATTAACACTTTACTATTCATGCATTAATTATCTCATTTCTCTCTGCCCCTTCGAGCTGTCTTATTTCTGGGTGCATTTCATAGTAAATTCAGATATCAATACCTTTCTCCTTAAGAACATCATTAACTGGAGTTTTACAGTGTTTCTCTTCTGAGGTAAAATTAACATAAAGTACAATGTATACCATAAGTGTAGTATATTTGTGGAATATTGAAAACTATGTAACCTAAATCTTTAAGAAGGTATTAAAAAGAGCATCTGCCATCCCAGAATACTCCCTGTGGTCTTTCCTTTTTCTACCCAGATCTACCTACTGTTAGGAACTTTTTTGTTTGGATTTTTTTTTGTCAAATGTAGATTATTTCATCTGTTCTAGAACTCTAAGTAAACTGAGTGAATACTCATTTGGACAACACTCTTTATCTCAGTATAATTATTTTTGAAAATTATTTTTATTGTTTCATGTAACATGCAAAACCTTACTTTTAACTTTTTCTATAAGAATTCAGGAACTATGAGCCTCATTGAATACAAGTAATTTGTTTTTGTGGTTGATTAATAAAACAAACAAACAAACAAACAACCTCTTCAGGCCAGCAGGCATTCTGGTACACGTCTTTAATTCCAACACTTGGGAGGCAAAGGCTGGTATATCCCTGTGAGTTTGAGGCCAATGTGTGCATGTTCCAGGCCTGCTAGGACTAGGTAGTAAGACCCAGTCTCAAAACAAAACAAAAAATAACCAAACAAAAAGATCTCTAGAGGGGACAAAGTCCTAAAATTCACAGCAATGCTGCTTTCCTTGGTGACAAAGTACACACATCCTGAGAAATAAAGATTTGGTTCTTGCTCCACAAATGGAGTTAGAGCTACTAAGTATGCCATTGTAAATGTGTTTCTAAGAGAGATAAATCAACAGAAGCAGGATACTAAGTCATCCTATCCCCCATGCTTTGGCCTGTGAGCTGTAATTTCAAGTTTGTTTAGCTGCTTGGTATGGCTTAGCCATACTCGAATTGTTAAATATTTTACAGTAACTAAATGTACTTGAGACCATGGGCACCATTCCTGCCCTCTGACACGTTTTTGTTCTAGTGACAAGGGGGATGGCTGAGAATGCACATAAAAATATTCCCAGTTAGCAGAAGTTGAAATGAATTAACAACATAAAGAACACACATGTTTGCATTTAGACATGGTATATGGCCAATTTTTTTTCTCATGAAGAGAGCCTTATTACTTTTGCTCTAAGCAGTTTTCTAAATGTTTGACATTTGACAAGGGGAATTTCCCTTCCCTTCTCTCCTTTCCTTACAGTCTATATTAAACTAATTGCTTTGTTTTAACAAGAGGGACCCTGTTTCCCTAACCATCCCCTCAACCCGCAGCTCTACCTCCAATTCATGGAGCTTTGCTGGGAGATAATTGTACCACAGTGTGATTTAGTGCACGCTGGCTTCTGCGCATCAAGTCTTCCCTGTCTCGGGAACATTTGTAACTCTCAAAGGGTCAGGTTCCCATCATGGAGAGTCACATAAAACGCAAATTTGGCTCAGGGTGTCCTTATCATTTATAATTTCTATAATGCTCTCGAAGTCACAAAACTATCTCATGTTTCAAGGATGAACAATTTACTGTGTTTCATGGATAAAAATTCTCTGAAGAGTAAGGTGAGGAGGGCCAGTAGGATTAAAACTGTCATGGGAAATTGTAAATAAAATCTAGGCCACAGTCTACAGACTTACCTTTACAAGCCTTTCTTTTCTTTAACTGCTTCTCAAGAGCTCTTCACGTTTGAAGCAAGCATACACTGGAAATTGGTGATGCGGGGAGGGAATGGTCTTGCTGTTATGAGTGGACAGGGAGGTACAGCAAGGACCCAAACCTTTCCATCCTTTGGGCTCAGATTCCTCCCTGAACAACTCTCGAAGACAGAGCTGTTGCCAGGTTTAGGACTTTCCAGACAGTTCAAGTGACTTGTGTGTTTTTTGATATTTAGAGGGAGTTACTTTGACTTCCCAGCCTTTTGCTGTTCTTAAATAGACAGACCACATGCCATTTAAAAATATACACATATACAATGTTCATATTTATAGTGCTTTATGAGCCTCAGAATTTGGGGACTAGGTTGTATGTTCAGCTCACTGAATTCACTTTGTGCTTTTAATAATAGAAATTTCAGCATGTACACATGGTCCTCAGCCCTCTTTGACTTTAGTGAGTTAATATTAACGTTGACTCTCCTCCCCTGCTGGCAGTCCTCTTTCACTGATTCATGTGAGAACAACCTTAGGCTAGAAAACCCAAGAGTTAGTCTTGTCCTTGAATATCATAATGGAACAAAGCCATATATTGAGCTTGAATTTCTGTTCCATTACCTCCATCCTATTGGCAAGTTAGTTATCGTCTCTGGGCTTGTTTCATCATCTGTGAAATGGGCGTAGCACAGAACCATGAAAAAGTATGTAGATATGTAAAGTGTTTAGACCAGTATTTGGTTTGTGATGAATACCATCTAAGGATGTGTGTGTGTGTGTGTGTGTGTGTGTGTGTGTGTGTGTGTGTATTTGTGTGTGTTTAAATAAAAACAACTCAGAGCTTATACCCACAGGAAGGAGCCACGCACACACCCCAAACTTCAAATGCATGGGGAAGCAAGGTACAGAAATGACACTGTAAGAATGGGTGTGTCTCTGTGGGAATTGGCTAATGATGTGACTTTGGACCCTCTTGCCTTTCAAAATAGTTTCTCCTTAGCTCACTGAAGCCTGAAATCCCAATGATACTGACCCATGCCTTTGATGTCTGCAGCCAAGGACTTTGTCTCTCCTGAGAGTCAGAACACATTAAGCTTCTTTGGGCATTTTTGATCCTTCACTGAGATTATTAGGTCTTTCCTCAGAATGGTTTTCATTGTGTGGACTCAAAAGAAAACAAGGAGAGAGAATAGTTGGTTCCTACCTTGTATATAGACAACAAGAAAGAACAAGGAAGATTGGGAGCCTTGCCTGGGAAGAGTGACATCCTGAGAGCAGGTGGAACAGAGTTGCTCTTTCTTTTGAAAGGGTCCTCATCAAAGCACTTTGAGGCCAGCTCCAGCACTTTTTAGTTTGGTACTCTTGGACAAACTCTTCACATTCAACTCCAGACTTCCAGCATCCTGCTTGCAAACATGGATCATAATGCATCCTTGTGTTTGGTTATTCAAACTGCTCGCTGGTGCCTCTCTGTAGGATGTACGTAATGCACTGTTCCCAGCACTACTCACTGTTCCCAGCACTGCTCACAGGAGGCGTTTAAACCAGCTCTGACCCTCAGAAGGCATTTGGCATTTAGGAAAAAGGCAACTTTAAAATAGTTACATTACTTAAGAGTCTAGCGCTCCCAATGGAATTTTTTTAGTGAAAAATAAAATTGATGAATCATCAGGGGTAGATATTTCCAAGGAGTGAGTGGCTCACAAGTTCACTTTAGGTAGCTCCCTAGCCAGCAGATCACTCAGATTCATGGTGTCTATCAACCTAAAACAACATTGTGATTCTGTCATTCTCGGGTATCAGAGAAAACTGAAAAACAGTGGCGGGTCTTCCCATCCAGTGACACTGAACATTCAGATGTCATAAGTGGAAGGTAACAAAGGGAATGGGTGGGCAGCGTCTACACACAAGGCTCTGTAAGCCAGGAGAGTCATACTCAATGTGGTCACCATCTAGCTGCCATTTCCCCTTAAAGGATATACCTATTCTTTGGAAATAGGCACATAAAATGCAGTTGTGCCCCCGCACCCACCACTGTAATAATACTTCTAGCATATGCCTGGGACCATGGGTTGTAGAGAGTCATTCAGAGAGATTGATTGGGTCCATCTCTCCCCCACCCCTATATACAAACCTAAAGCTTAATTTGTAAATTGGTCATGGTAGGAGATTAACAATAGTAACTAAGGATAAAATGGTTATTATTATAATACTGTAGTGTTAATAAAATCTATTTGAGAGTTATAAATTATGCATGTGGGGAATTTTTTTCTATGTGATATTTTTAATCTGTGTTTGACCTCAGGTAATTGAAATGAAAGCCAAGCCACAGACAAGCAGGACTGACATAAATTCTAAGACTCACTCTTGTGGAATGCACTGGGTTCAGGCAGTGAATTTTCTATCTGGTGTGTTTCCAGGCAGTCTGGGATTCTGAAATCCTGAGGACTTCACTTCTAAAGAGTTAGGCATGCCTTGGCTCCCCTACTTACCAGCTATAACTTCTGGGTCAAGTAATTTTTCCTGCCTGGGCCTCAGTTGTCTCATCTGTAAAGTGGGAATAAATGTTCTCTATAGAATTATAATAAACCTGTATAAGCCTTTCACACCGGTAAAATTCTAGAGACTAGGAATGTTAATAACCAGTGTATTTCCTTTTAGTTAAGGACCCAAGTCGTGTTAAGGTTCCCATGAGCCTTCTAGCTAAGTGTCATAAGGATAAAGGTGGGAATGAAGTGCAGCGTCTGGGGAGCAGAAATGAACTGGGGCACAGGGCAATTATTATTTTTTTGTTTTGTTTTTAGCTCTTTGCTCTCATGGAGTTGGGAAGGTAAGTGTGGGACAGTTGTGTGCCATGGCTTCTTTGATGCTTGTCTATATTGCTAGGATTCAGCTCACTTTGCAATAACCAGAGGCAGGGAGATGACTGTGCAAGGCTAGCCCTTCAGAGCTTAGGTAGCAGAAGAAGTCTTCCACAGAGCCTTTCAATGGAACCTGTACTACCCTCACAGTTCCCTTCCCTGAGGTAGGGCTTAGGGCTTACTGCAATTCCTGTGTGCCTGTCAAATCTTCTCCTTCCTTCTGATATTCTCTGAGAATCCTGCATTCCCAGCAGAGACCATCCCTCTGTCTCCGTGGAGTGTGCTGAGCACAAGTACAAACACTGTCACCAGCACAAAGCTCTCACAGATGACGTGCTCAGAACTAGTGACCCATTACAAATAAATGACTTTCCTTATGTCATGATTGAGATGGAAAAGGAAATGAGTTTCCTGTATCCTTCCTGCCTCAGTATGCATGTGTTCTGAGATGTCCCTTGGCAGCTTGCTTTCTTAGACATGGTGCTTGCTGGACTCACTGTCCTCTCCTGCCCCTAATCGTGACTTTTAGCTTCTAATCACAGAAGGGAGATGGCTTCTGATGTTTTTATTTTATTTTATTTTATTTTCAGTCTTGGAGTTTTCACGAAGAATGGCGAAAAGAATTGGGCCATTTCCCACCCAATTCTTTTTGCCATTCTTCATCTCTAAATATTCCCCAATGGTGAATTCCCTTCCTTTGTCTGTGACTTGTCAGTATGCCTAATGATAGTCTATTGATAAGTGCATAGGTTGAATGGTTTCTATTTCTGAATGATTCAGTCAGATCCGGTGTCTCAAACGTGTCTAGACATCTGTTAGCCCAGCAGTATAGCAAGTTTTCATCCAGAGTAGAGTGACTGTTGATAAGATCTGCACAGACTCTACATCAGCCTTGAAAACTCACTCGAGGAAACCCTTCGGCTGAGCACATTTCTCAGCTCCCTTTTTTATTTATGTTTTCTTGTTTGTTTGTTCACTTGCTTGTTTTGAGGCAGAGGCTCTCTGTGTTGCCCAGGTTGGCAATACTCCTGCTTCAGTTTCCTGAATAGCTCAGATTACAGGCACACACTGCTCCAGTATATTCTTTTTTTTTTATTTTCTAAGTTTTTTTTTTATTTATATTCCAAATCATTTCCCCTTTCCCGTTTCCTCCCTCCCCGAAAGTCCCATAAGCCCCCTTCCCTCCCTCTTTTCTCCATTCAACCCCGTCTTGTTTCTCTGTCCTGGCGTTCCCCTACATCCAGTCTTTCCAGGACCAGGGGTCTCTCCTTCCATCTTCTTAGAAATCTATTGATATGTGAATTGTGTCTAGGGTATTCTGAGATTCTGGGTTAATATCCCCTTATCAGTGACTGCATACCATGTGTGTTCTTTTGTGATTGGGTTACCACACTAAGGATGATATTTTCAAGATCTGACCATTTGCCTAGGAATTTCGTGAATTCATTGTTTTTAATTACAGAGTAGTATTCCATTGTGTAAATATACCACATCTTCTGAATCCATTCCTCCATTGAGGGACATCTGGGTTCTTTCCAGCTTCTGGCTATTATAAATAAGGCTGCTATGAACATAGCGGAGCATGTGTCCTTATTGCATGCAGGTAAAGCCTCTGGGTATATGCCCAGGAGTGGTATAGCTGGATCCTCCGGGAGTGTCATGCTCAGTTTTCTGAGGAACCGCCAGACTGCTTTCCAGAGTGGTTGTACCAGCTTGCAATTCCACCAGCAGTGGAGGAGAGTTCCTCTTTCTCCACATCCTCGCCAACAACTGCTGTCTCCTGTGTTTTTGATCTTAGCCATTCTGACTGGTGTGAGATGGAATCTCAGGGTTGTCTTGATTTGCATTTCCCTAATGACTAAGGATGATGAACATCTCTTTAGGTGCTTCTCAGCCATTAGATATTCTTCAGGTGAGAACTCTTTGTTTAGCTCTGTACCCCATTTTTTAATAGGGTTACTTGCCTCTCTGGAGTTTAACTTCTTGAGTTCTTTGTATATATTGGATATTAGCCCTCTGTCGGATGTGAGGTTGGTAAAGATCATTTCCCAGTTAGTTGGTTGCCGCTTTGTCTTTTTGACAGTGTCTTTTGCCTTGCAAAAACTTTGTGATTTAATGAGGTCCATTTGTCTATTCTTGATCTTAGAGCATAAGCTATTGGAGTTCTGTTCAGGAAATTCTCCCCTGTGCCCATATGTTCAAGGTTCTTCCCTAGTTTCCTTTCTATTAGTTTCAGTGTGTCTGGATTTATGTGGAGATCCTTGATCCACTTGGAATTGAGCTTAGTGCAAGGAGATAAGAATGGGTCAATTTGCATTCTTCTGCATGTTGACCTCCAGTTGAGCCAGCACTATTTGTTGAAAAGGCTATCTTTTTTCCACTGGATGGTTTTAGCTCCTTTGTCAAAGATCAAGTGACCATAGGAGTGTGGATTCATTTCTGGGTCTTCAATTCTGTTCCATTGATCTACATGCCTGTCACTGTACCAATACCATGCGGTTTTGTTCTATGAAGACACAATTACACTAATACCAAAAGCACACAAAGATCCGACAAAGAAAGAGATTCTCAGGCCAATCTCTCTTATGAATATCGATGCAAAAATACTCAATAAAATTCTTGCCAACTGAATCCAAGAACACATCAAAACGATCATTCACTACGATCACGTAGGCTTCATCCCAGGGATGCAGGGATGGTTCAATATAAGGAAATCCATCCATGTAATCCACTATATAAACAATCTCAAAGAAAAAAACCACATGGTCATCTCATTAGATGCTGAGAAAGCATTTGACAAAATTCAGCATCCTTTCATGCTAAAGGTCTTGGAAAGATCAGGAATTCAAGGCCCATATCTAAACATAGTAAAAGCAATTTACAGCAAACCGGTAGCCAGCATCAATCTAGATGGAGAGAAACTTGAAGCAATCCCACTAAAATCAGGGACTAGACAAGGCTGCCCTCTCTCTCCATATCTTTTCAATACAGTACTTGAAGTTCTAGCTAGAGCAATTAGACAACAAAAAGAGGTCAAAGGGCCACAAATTGGAAAGAAAGAAGTCAAACTATCACTATTTGCAGACGATATGATAGTATACTTAAGCGACCCAAAGAACTCCACCAGAGAACTCCTACAGCTGATAAACGACTTCAGCAAAGTGGCCGGATATAAAATCAACTCAAGCTCCAGTATATTCTTAAAGGGCAAACCCCATTCCTGGTTCCCCTTGGCCTCTCATGTGCAGATACACTTCCTCCCCTGTCTTTCATATGCGAAATTGACTCATCCTAGCTGAAGGCATTGTTTCAGGGTCAGACTCTACTCAGCAACACTTATTTATTTTTTCTGGTATAGGGGCAGATAATAACTATTTTCATCTTTAAGCCACAGTCTTGATACTGATGACTCAATTCTGTGGTTATAGCTACAAATTGCAACAGTCAACAGTAAACACTTAGACTTTTTTCCGAGGAAACATTTGTTTATGTATGGACACCAAAATTTGTATTTTGCATAATTTTTATGTCATGAATTGCTATGTTTCTTTGAGTTAAAAATCTACTTAAAATGGTAAATATTATTTGGCTTACTGATGAGTTTTCTGACCTCCAGACTTACTGGAGTGTAAATTCTCTCAGCTGGGCTTCTCATGCTGTGTAACTAGAGTCTTGGGCCATGATAGATACTTGCTAAAAGCTTGTTTAGATACATTGAATAATTCCTTTGTAATACAGAAGCGAGTGACATGATTTCTGTTTGCCTAGATCTTTTTAGTCACGTTCATAAATGTGGTTTGTTTCCATCGCTCTGTCTGTGGTCTAGGAGAGACAGTCATGATCTTGGCTTACAGTGAGCTTGTCTTTGGAGTACATTTGGCTTTGTGCATTCAGGGATGACCTACATAGGAATCCAAGTGAAACTACCACAGAAAATGCCTGGACTGTTTTCTTGAGTTTCTACTTATGTGGGGAATGTTAAGTGTGACTTTTCTCTCATAATTACACATTAGTCTTCTATAGTTCACTTCAACTGCTCAGACTGTTCTGACCTACAAGACAGTGAGAGAGAGAGAGAGAGAGAAAGAGAGAGAGAAACAGAGAGAGAGAGAAACAGAGAGGAAACAGAGAGAGAGAGAATGAGAGAGAGAGAGAGAGAGAGAGAGAGAGAGAGAGAGAGAGAGAGAGAGAGAGAATGAGAGAATGAGAGAATAAGAGAATGAGAGAGAGAGTTCTGCCTGTGATGTAAGTGTTGAGAGATTGAGGTATCCCTGTGGGGGTGAGGGAAGCTTTGTTAATGACCTTCCAAGATTTATTCCTCTTCTTTCTTATCTGTTCTGTGCCCTGGAGGTTGGAGTCCAGGTGAGTTTGAGGAAGGGGAAGCAATAGTGAAGAACAAAGGCTCATGGGAACTGAGACAGGATGCTCATCCTTATGTGAGAAGTGAAGACCCTTGACATCTACTTGTTCTGGCTAGGCTGTGGCTGTGTCTCCCAAAAGGGGCATTCTTCTATCTGTGATGGGTAGGCTGTGGATATTTTCTTCATAGGGAACATTCTCTTGCCTGTCCTGAGAATGCAGGTTCTTTATCCTTCATGCTGATTACTCTCCTACTTGTCCCTAGTATAGAATGGTGGTATCATTTATAGGGAACCCCCAGCTTCCTCTGCACCTGATCTGGCTGTGCTGTGACTGTATTCTCCATGGAGAGTTCTTCATTAAGGAACAGTGTCCTAGAGGTGTTCTTAGAATCCACAGTCCAGGGTGCTATGGGCCTCAGGTATGGCCTCTGTGACCTTACCAGGGACCTGAAGAACCACCCATACAGGCTTTGGCAGCTCTATACTTCTCATTTTAGTAGGGCACATCCTAAGTTATGAACCACATTTGGATTGGCTTGGGTTTAACTGTACTTTTAAGACTGGGGAAGTGCGGTCTGTGTAGTAGCACAGAGGATCCTCTAAGACTTAGCATTTCCGTCTATCCAACTGCACATGGCCTTACAAGAGATAAATATACTTGTCAGTTCTTGAAAAAAATGGTGTAACCATGAATCACAGTTAACAGAAGTCTTCTGACAGGCTTATTATATTAGTTTATGGTGCAGGCAGCCAATAATCATATCTTGGTCTGTATAATTCTGATGAGCATGAAATATGATTTACATTTTTAAAACCTTTGTTTCCTAGTTCACTATAGTTTTCACTTTCATTTTCTTACTTTCTGTGAAACTGAACATCTCTTTTACACATTTAAGAACCACTTATACATATGTTTTCTGGTAGAATTATTTTTCTTTTTCATTTTTATAGTTGTTACCTTTTTCCTGTGCTGGTTTGATCTTTGTATTATTGTTTTGTGGGAACTTATTCTGTGTTAAGGTAGTTATAAAAATGATTATTTAATGACTTGTGAGGGCATTTCCTATATCATTGGTCTGCATTTTGATTTTGTTTGTAGAAGCCTTACCTGGGAATAATTTAAAATATTTTTATATAATAAGATTCATCAGTCTTTTTTGTTTTTGTGGTTACTGTACTGTGTGGGACAGAAAAGGACTTTCTTCTTTGGAGATTTATTGTAATGTGTATCATGGGTTTGGGATTTTACCAATGCATTTCATTATCTATGGATATATATAGCATTTTTCTGTAACATATCCATATTGCAAATACTACTACTTAACGGGATTCCTAGCACTGAATCATCTTTGAATTCTTGGCATAAGTGCCTATTATTCTTTCAGTATTTTCTGCACCCTGATTACTAATTGGCAAGTAAATGTTAATTGATTCAACTCTGAGCTGCTGAAATCTGGCCTCCAGAAATGGCACTGTTCCTCCACACTACATGGAAAGTGGCTTTGGGACAGTGTTTTAGACCCAGTTATGGCTAATGACAAAGTCTGAGCTCCATTTTCTCATCACAGTAGTGTAGGTATTGATATTTGCTAATCATTAATGCTGATAAGACAAGTTCAGCTTGTTCTTATTTGGGTACGTGTCCCTCAGAGGTCCATGTAATGAAGGCTGTGTACCATCCTGCACTGCTATTGGGAGACCATTTAAAAGATGGGTTCAGCTGAAAGACATTAGGTCACTGGGGTATGCCCTTGAAGGGGTTATCTGTACCCGTGTCAAACGGTAATGAGGAATATTTATTCTGGTTCCCAGTTACAGATGGCTTTAGTCTATCATGGTGGGAAAAATGTAATAATCTTTCTGGAAACCTGTGTTAGAGATAATTAACATCACAGCAGACTAGGAACAGAGATCAACTCAGGACCCAGGGACCAGATACAATTCTTAAAGGCCTGCTTCTAGTGACCTATTTTGGTCAGCTATATTTGGTCCACCTCGTAAAGATTTGGCAAACCTCAAAATAGCACCCAACTGGGGAACAAGTATTGAAAATACTAGGTCGGGTGGAACATTTTGGATTCATAACTGGACCCTAGCACTTTCTCTCCCTGTCTGCTTCCTGACTGCCATGAGCTGAGCCCCTTTCCTATCATAAGCTCCACCAGGATGTGCGGCATTGTCACAGGCCCAAGGGAAACAGACCCCTGATGTGTGAGCCAAAATCAACCTTGACACTTCGCCCCCTGCCCCTTTATTTTTTTCAGTGCTGAAGTCTAGCTGAAACCCAGGTTTCCTTGTCACGACTAGTATCGCATTTTAACCCATGAGCACACCAAGTGCTTGTCCCTCTTCAGCAATGTGGCACGTCAGCTCCTTGTCCATGCTCCTCAGGTCTCATATATGGCTCCACCAGACTTCGCACCAGACTTCCTGAAGCACTTCGCAAGTGTAGTCAATGACAAGAGCCGCCATGTTCTTACTCTCAGTGTCCCCAGTGCACTGTCCTTCACATGAGCCTGGATTTTCATTTATACGACTGTATGTGTTTTCTCCATGATGATTCATAAATTAACTGGTAGCTTCTTTAACATGATTATTTTGTAGAACTTTGCTTATTGAAGTTATTCTATGTGTATATAAAGAATAAGAATGATCTGAAACACTGTAAATTGCATTGGTGTTTCCTATTCCTGAAAGTTTGTTAGCAATCTATGAAACTGGCTTGGCGTAGTGGTGTTCATATATGATGCCAGCAGTGCAAGTTTCAGATAGGAGGACTTTGACTATGAGCAGTCTGAACTATGTAACAAACAGGACAATGAAAAACAAAACAAAACAAAACAAAACACCGAAATCATAGCCGTGTTAGGGTAGGGGAAAATCTGTCCAGATTCAGGGCCCTTTAAAAGGAATCAATCTGTAATAATTTTAATTCTTCTCTGTCAATTGGTCTAAGTAAGATTTTCTGTTTGTGGGTCAGTTTTGGCAGTGAATGCACACTAATATGTACTAGTTAAAATAAATTTATATGAAGTTTTATCTCATGCTATAATTGACATCTCTATGTGCCCTACCATTTCTAATATTTTATATTTGCATTTCCCTCTTTACTGATTTTAGAGCTTTTAATGTGAGTTTTAGCACTGATGATACTTATTTTTGTTTTGTGCTTTAATCATTTAATCATTTATGGATTTACCCATAGAAACTCCCTTTTTTTCTCTTCTTTATGTCCATTGTGTTAGTTTTCCAGGTTCTCGAGTACATGTGTAACTTCCTCAGCTTCTATACTTTATTTTTAACTCTACAAATAGCAAAATCTATATTTTCTTTGAGTGCTGCTTTATGCCCCGAAAGTTATGACCCACCTTGTTTTCATTAACATTTTTTATTTTTAAACCTTAGTTTACATTTCTATATTGGTTATTATTATTGAAGATAATGAACAACCAAACTGAACATATAAATGTTCATTAGCATGGTTTTCTAAAAATCCTATGATTTTGGGTTTGATTTTTCAGTGGTTGAATCTTAAAAAAAAAATCTTTAAAATAGTTCTAAATAGTAGGTTAGTTTTGAAATAGCAGTTATTTTTAGTTTCTATTTTTATTATTGATGTCTAATTTTATTGCATGATGACCGCAGAAAAATTACCTTCCATTTTGAATTATACAAAAAGGTTTGGCACATAGCAATCAGAACAGTCTCGTTATTGGTTGCTTAGGTCTTCTGTACTATACTGTGTGCATGTACACACAAGGTATGACTATATAAGGCTTAATACGTTATGAGTCTCCTACTGCCAGGTAACTTCTGCATACTGTTTTGTACATTTCCTGTGGTTTGTGTTTGTGCTGTGTTTTGTGGCATGTACTCACAACCATATATTAGCATTGGGATAGAAAGTTCCATTGTTATAAAGTGGATTCCTTTGTGAATTCTGTGGTTCCCCACTTTAAGCACATATGTTTTGAGGCATGTTTTTGTTTTACTCCATAGTTGTTCTAAAAACATAAACCATGCAAGTCCAAAGAGACAAGACTGATTCTGTCATATCTATGGGGAGAGAACTAAAATCCCTGCTATACAGTATGTTTTCCCAAGGGTCAGAAAAATAAATTCCATGTAAGTATCAGCAACCTTTTGGGAAAAGTGTATCAAATGCATATATTAGACATATATATCAAAGCTAAACAAATATATATATATACATATATATGTTATATATATATGTATATATATAACATATATATGTATATATATATATATATATATATATATATATACTGATCACACAATACTGATCATGCAACTACATGTGATATTTTCTTTCTTCCCACCATTTTCTTCCCTCCCTTCTCTTTCTTCCTTGCTTCCTTATTTCATTCTTCCATCACTTCTTCTACTTCTCTCAACCCTCTTCCTCTCTGCCTTCTGCCCGTGTTCTGATGCCCACCCTTTAAAGAAACATTCTATTAAAGGAAGAGACCTCTTTCATCCTCCCTCTAACAACCACTAGGGCTCTGAACTTGAGAAACTCGAGGTATTTGTGCTTAGTTTTGAGCTGCCAGGTTAAGGGAAGAGTCCAAACTGGACCCTCTGGCCTGTACTGCAAAGGATAGAATCTGCCATCATCTTTTTATTCTCTCTGTTACACTCAGCGCCATCCATTCTTGTAAATGTGACTAGTATCCCAATCCTTCTAGATCAGATGAACTGAGATGAGCTTCTTGACCCTGCCATGTTTCACAGAGGCACAAAGCCAACCTCTAAATACATATGGGGGAGAACTTTGTAATGTTTAATCCTGAGAAATGATGGTATCAGTGTAAAACCATGGGTTCTGGGAATTTTTGGCAAAGACCAGATCATTGTATATTTTTTTAACCAAAATTAGTACCATGTCCTTTATGATGACTTGGTTACAAAGGCCCTGATAAGCAAAATAGTTTAAGGTAGTTTCCTCTTCAATGCAGAAGAGACTAAAATTATATATGTTTTGATATTTTAAAATGAGATATTAACTGTTGGAATTTTTTGATATTTAAAAAGATTTATTTTATTTTTTGTGCATGTTTTGGATACATGTATGCCTGTGTATTATGTGTTTTTAGTGTCCCCAAGGGTCAGAAGATAATGTCTGAACTCCTGTCACTAGACAGTTGTGTGCTGTCATCTGTGTGCTAAGAACCAAGCTTGGCCCTTCTGCAGGAACAGCAAGTGCTCCTAACTGATAAGTCATCACTCCAGGCACCATATTTGGAGAATTTTAGCAAGATACTAAATTAGAAAAGATGAACATTCAAATTATTGCAAATGTGTTTTGTTATTGTTAACTCAGGGACCATCACAGCATCATAGCAGTACCACACAGGAATGACAGAGGTATGTTTGGTTACTTCTTTAAGCATGGTCAAGCATCAGGACATGATGTTTTGATCAGGAAAGAGCCACCAAAATCCCTTATTTGACTAGGTTGGCTGGCAGCCAACTCCAGAGATCTGCCTATGTTTTCCTTCCCAGTGCCAGTCTTAGAGGTATGTACTCTTGTGTCCAGTTTTTTACAGGGGTACTGGGACTGGGGGTCTTTCTTAGGGTTTCTGTTACTGTAATAAAGTACCATACTTTAAAGAAATCTGAGGAGGGAAGGGTTTATTCCAGCTTAAAATTCTCAAGTAACATTTCCTTGTTGAAGGAAGTCAAGACAGGAACTCAAGGCAGGAACCTGGAGACAGGATTGAAGCAGAGGCCATGGAGGAGCACTGCTACTCATGGTTTCTCAACTCTGTCTTTTTATATAACTCAGGATCATTCAGGAAAATGCCCTGCAGATGTGTCTACAGGAAATCTGATGAAAGCATTTTAGCAATGGATGTTCCTTTTCTCATATAACTGCATCTTGTGCCATGTGGAAACAGCAGCAGCAGCAGCAACAACAACAACAGCAATCAGACCAGTGAACATACTCGACTTGACACTTCATGCTTGTGAGGCAAACATTTTCCTGACTGCACCACCATTACATCCCCCAGAAATTATATTTTAGGAGTAAAAGGTTCTTTGAAATATTTTAGTTTTTCAAATTTCATTACTGACACAGTCCCATGGTTTTTCAAGACCAAACAAAGATGTAAAAGTTATCAATAGCTTTGTAAAAGCTCTTCTTCTACCTTTCTAAGTATTATTCGGTCCCCATAGGACAGACATTTTCTATGTCTTATCAAAGGTTTTAAAATATAAGTATCAGTGTTTTAGTTAGCTTTCTACTGCCGTGATAGAACATCATGACCAAATGCAACTCAGGGTGGAAAAAGGCTGGTACTTCACACTACAGTCATGGAAGGAAGTCAGAGCAAGAACTGGATGGAGGTAGGAACCTGAGGCAGGAACTAGAGCAGAAGCCATAGAAGAGTGCTGCTTCTTGGCTTGCTCCCTTTAGCTTGTTCAGTTACTTTCTTCCATACCCAAAAACTCGAGAATTCACTACCCACACTGGGCTAGGCCCTTCCACATCAATCATGGATCAAGACAATGCCCCACAGACTTGTCTATGGGTAAATATAATGGATGTATTTTCCTAATTAAAATTCCTTCTTCTAAGATGATCCTGGCTTATGTCAACAACAAAAAATAACAGGCACAATCTGTACATCAACGTATGCATTCTTACCTCTCTTTTCAGTTTCACACAAAAAGAACAATAATATCATTTTTCCCCATTTACATGCACTTTCTGCAAAATTGTGTGTCTGGCAGTATTATCATATATATCATTTATCCATGAATAAAGAGTCTGGCTGATCAGATCATAAATGTTCTTCAAAGGTTCACATGTAAAAAATGGTCCCCAGTTGATGGCATTAGTAAGAGGAATTTATACCTTCACCAGATAGGGCCTAGAGGATAGGCCATTGGGGTCATCGCCCTGGGAGGCCAGAGTCTCCTGTACCTCTCTCCTTCCCAGCTACCACACAATGAGCAGCATCGCTTCACACACACTCTCCACTATGAAGTTTTGCCTGGTAATTGGCTCCAAAACAAAGGAATTAACTAACCATAGACTGAACCTGCAAAACTATGAGCCAGAACTTAAGTTAGTTACCTCTGGTGCTTTGCACAGCAATGGAAAGCAGGCTAACTCAGAACCTCTTCAATAAAATCATCAACAACAAAACAACAGCATCAGCAACAACAACAAAACCCAACAAAACCAATCATAACAAACCCGCATTCCATATGGATGGATATCTGGGTTGTTTTCAATCTTTGTTATTATAATGTAACACCGAGCTGTTCTACATTTTGTTGTACACATGTGCAAGTTTACCTGTAAAGTTACAGAGGGTGATTAAAGGGTGAGTACATTTGTCACATAAACCTTCACTAGGGCTTTAGCCCCTGAATGCCCACCAATGCTGTTCATGAACTTTCATTTTCCTAGTACAAAGTATGAACGACTCAATAGCTTATGGTATTTGGCCACCCTGATTTACGAAAAATGATAGTCCATTCAAGGTTTAATTTGCATTTCTTTTATAATAGATGCAATTAACATTTTCTCAAACATTTCACATGTACTATTTTTCTTTCTCTATGAACTATCTGTTCACATCCTTAGACCAGTGTTCTATTGGAAGTTAATCTTGGTTTTGTATTTTTAACCCAACTGAGAAATGTTAAGCGCTATAAATTATTTGGGGGTCTAAAATATTCCCAGTGCATTTTTAATGTTATAAAACTTACAATAAGTCTGCCATTTTAATTCTTGTAAATATGTCTTGTTATACTACAAACTAGTCTTTGTTCAGGCTGGAATTAGAAAGTTCAAATATGTCTCATATGTATGTGTGAGCACATATAATGATGCCCTTCTTGTAAAGTCACATGTGGCCATAAAACTTGATGCCAAAAGGGGAACCAAACTCAAATGAGCTCTCTAAGACAGAGCTATTTTGGGGCTTAAATGTAAAGGCGTCGACTAGCTGGGCCTTGTTCACTTACTTGGGATAAGATCTAATTATTTTAAACCCATCTGCTGAAGAGTTTACAGTCCAAATCATTAATCTCCAGCCAGATTTCCTCATTGGCTATTTGGTGCACAGTACGTTATAAATATAAATTAAGCTCCATTTAATTAACAATTTTCAAATACATAATAAGCATCACAAAGTACGATGTCAGAGCTGAGCAGACCCCATCATCTTGCTTTTTTTTTTTTTTTAATAAGCTCTTATATGGCTTTGGTTTTTACTTCTCCACCTTTAGCTTTTCTTTGACTTTTGGAAAGGTTTCAGTGTTTGTCATCATGACAAATGGTCCATCCAGCTTCCATGCCATATACGATAAGTTTTCCATGTCTGATTGTTGTCTACTTCAAAAGATAGTGGTCTCTAGAACACATTCTCTAGGGTAGTAGAAATTCTTTTTTTTAAATGGTAGACTGTAGGTTTTTCTTAGAAGTGGTCTGAAGTTCCTGAGATCCAACAATCTGTGGGTTCCTAAGAATACATAAAAGTGGGGTAATGGGGAGGGATCTCCTACCGTCCCCAAGGAAAGGACTGCTCTGCTTTCCAGCAAAGGTAATATTTCTGCATAGCTTCGCTACATCCTATTTCCTGAGGTCATAACAGCCTGGGTTCCAATTACATTGTTAGAATAATGAGCCTGCTATAGTAAATGAACATTTTCAAGTGCAATCAAATCTATTGAATGTGCTGGCACCTAATAATTCTCTCTTTGACAGGGGACTGGGCACTTAGGATGATGAGATAGAGTTTGTGAGGTGTAATAAAGTAAGGGTGAGAATATGAGGTGGCTCCCTCCCTCTTTGGGGGCCTTTATTTAATTGAGGCATCTGGAAGACAAAGGTGATAGGTCCTTTCTGCAAATGGTGAGGCCCCTGATTCTGAACTGCCTCAGGTTTGGTGCTAACCTGACCTCAGAGGTTGTCTGTTCTCTCCCTTCCCCTTTATAAAGTTGTAACTGATATCAAATGTCACTTGGGCATCTTGAGTCTTGGATTAGAATTATCATTATGAGTGGGATGGGATTGTGTTGCCTGGGTTGAATGACTACATTTTCAGAAAAGATAGTTTTAAAATGTTAAAACTGTGGTTTATGACAAAATACACTTTATGCAGCAGAACTCCCTTTGGCTTTGTGGTATTTTCATATGGTTTTTATCAAGACAACTTTGCAACTGGATCTATACAGGCCAACTATTCCACTAAAAAGGCAGAGAAAACTAGTTGGTGCCATCTGAGTAGCCAGACCTAATGGAGGAATCCCCTCAACAGGAACTGATGCCTCCCTCAAGCCAATGAACTGAGAGCTGATGCTGCCTTTCGGCCAAAGAAAAAAGAAGAGGTAACTTACTGTGTTACCATCCACAGGCAGCTGTGAACATTTCTGCACATAGCACTGAAAAAAACATGTTCTTCTGGACCTGTAATTTCCACTATAACCTTGCACGCATTCCCTGCTTCTGTATTATGGAGACTCCCCAAGCTCGGTGAAGTAGCAGCTTCATTTGCAAATGCTGTCCTGGGAATAGATGTGGTGCTGTAGCTGGGGAAGATGTATAAAGTCTCAGGTAGCTCATATCGAGTTGGTAGATTTTTTCTTTCCATTTGCATCCAGAACAATAGACCAGAAACATTTGTGTACACCAGTATGTATCAGTATACATTTATAGTTTTAATTACTTTCCTCTGTCAAGCCAAGGGATTAAAGATACTGGATATACTGAAAAATATTATTCTGACCCATTCAGTGGATAACTGCATGATCTCTCTCAAGACAAGTAACTTAGAGGTGAATGTGGTATGCTAGAAGATTCAATATATGTGACTTAAAGACTAGAGGCTAAATCACATTTAAATTCAAGATTGACAGGTGAGTAAACTTTTAGAAGCCCAGGAGTCAGTAGGATGCTAAGATACCTTCTCCAAGGGATCAGATAAGTGATTGCATCATGCATTCTGACGACAAAGGAGGGAACATGTCATATGGTGAGCCCTAGTTCTTTGGGTAACAGTACACAATGAGACTATACTTTGGTGCAGCATTGGCTTGCATGGAGGATTGGAAGGCTGCTAACTTTGAGAAGTGCCTTTAACAAGACTAGACCATGGAGAAATCGGCCAGACTTGGTGTGTGAGATGTCAGTGAATAGGAACTTATGTTGAACCCCAGTAAAAATATCAGAATGTGAACCAAGTTTGTAGCATGGCATTGAGCACCTGGTAAAAGATATATTTTAGTCATTAACCAGGATCTAGTAAAATTAAGATACTTTGCCATGAGTGACTGGCCACTATCAACTATCATATGAACCACCTAGTAATGGTGTTGGACAGGTTTAGAGCAGCTCTCTGACACTGGATAGGGATGGTATATCTGGGATCTTATGCTGAGCAGGATCAAAGAATATGGAAAGTTGCATGACTAGGTACCCATATCCATGCATCACTAACCGTAGTTGTCTAATCCATCTAACTCATCTTTCAGCTCCTATCTATAAGTGATGCATCTCCTCTGTGACCAGCTAGATGTGGAATCTTAGCTCAGTTTCACATGTGATGAACAAGACATTGACATGACTGTACTGCAGTTGCTTTAGAGATGCGACTGGAGTCAGTGCAGTCCCCCAGCAGGCTGAATTGGGAGTGGAATCCCTGCTTATCCACTTTCTGTGACCTGGAGTAAAAATGTGCAGTGACAAATGGCTTTACCAGCTGGATGAAAGCATAGAAAGAGAGGCCAGAGCAGAGACAATGATGTCTGACTCCAGCTATAGATGTCAAGGTCAGACACAAACATGGACAATTTTATGTCCTGTGTTGTTGTCCGTCATGAACCATTCTCCAAAGAAATACCTAAATTACTTATCCAGCAGATGCTGGCCCGCCTTTGTTATTGATCTTCTTCAAGCACATGGATGGGGTAGCCATAGTAACCTTAAGTGCTATTTTTCCTTTAACAAGACCAGCCCAGCTACTGTGATCTCTTTATGTTCAATCTCAGCAACAGTGAGCTATTTAATGTCTTCAGTATGATTCCTTGTCTCCAGAAGATCCCTCAGTACCTTGATGGCAAGATCCACATCACAGCCAGAGGTGGGTAATCTTCATTGCCAACTTGACTAGATTTCGAGTCTCTTAAGAGAGCCAGTGAGATGACTTAGTGGGTCTAAATGATTGCTGCTTAGCCTGACAACCTGAGCTCAATTCCCAGAACCCACATGGTGGACACCAACTTCTTCAAGTTGTCCTTAACTTTCACACACAGGCTGTGCCAAGTGTATGTGCACACAGATACACATGAACAAACAAACAAACTTTAATAAAATAGAATCACTTAAGTAATATAGCTCTGTGCATGACTATGAGGGCATTTCCGGAAAGGTTTGAGTGATGAGGGAAGACCCATCCTGAGTATGAGTGGTACCATACTATAAACTTGAGTCCTGGACTGAAGAAAAAGGAAGAAGCAAACTTGGTGCTAGCATAATTTTGTCTGTGTTTCATGACTATGGGCATAATATGACCTATTGCTTCATGTTCTTTCTGCCATGCCTTCTTTTTTTTTAATTGTTTCTTAGATATATTTTTATTTACATTTCAAGTGATTTCCCTTTTCCTGGATCCCCCCTCCCCGAAAGTCTCACAAGTCCTCCCCCCTCCCCCTGTTCCCCAATCAACCCCCTCCCACTTCCCTGTCCTGGTATTCCCCTACACTGCTGCATCAACCCTTTCCAGGACCAGGGGCCTCTCCTTCCTTCTTCTTGGGCATCATTTGCTATGTGAATTGTGTCTTGGGTATTCCAAACTTCTGGGCTAATATCCACTTATTATCAGTGAGTGCATACCATGTGTGTTCTTTTGTGATTGGGTTACCTCACTTAGGATGATATTTTCCAGTTCCGACCATTTGCCTAAGAATTTCATGAATTCATT
The DNA here is from genome assembly GCA_036184795.1 of Tokudaia tokunoshimensis. Classification (NCBI taxonomy): domain Eukaryota; kingdom Metazoa; phylum Chordata; class Mammalia; order Rodentia; family Muridae; genus Tokudaia; species Tokudaia tokunoshimensis. The sequence goes on along the minus strand of BTHU01000022.1, from coordinate 31,241,436 downwards.
GTTTTTAATAGCTGAGTAGTATTCCATTGTGTAAATATACCACATTTTCTGTATCCATTCCTCCATTGAGGGACATCTGGGTTCTTTCCAGCTCCTGGCTATTATAAATAGTGCTGCTATGAACAGAGTGGAGCATATGTCCTTATTACATGCTGGGGAATCCTCTGGGTATATACCCACGAGTGGTATAACGGGGTCCTCTGGTAGTATCATGCCCAGTTTTCTGAGGAACTGCCAGACTGATTTCCGGAGTGGTTGAACCAGCTTGCAATCCCACCAGCAGTGGAGGAGTGTAACTCTTTCTCCACATCCTTGCCAGCAGCTGCTGTCTCCTGAGTTTTTGATCTGAGCCATTCTGGCTGGTGTGAGGTGAAATCTCAGGGTTGTTTTGATTTGCATTTTCCTGATGACTAAGGATGTTGAACATTTCTTTAGGTGCTTCTCAGTCATTTGATATTTCTCAGGTGAAAATTCTTTATTTAGCTCTGTACCCCATTTTTTAATAGGGTTATTTGGCTTTCTGGAGTCTAACTTCTTGAGTTCTTTGTATATATTGGATATTAGCCCTCTGTCGGATGTAGGGTTGGTAAAGATCTTTTCTCAATTTGTTGGTTGCCATTTAAATTCTTGCCAACCAAATCCAAGAACACATCAAAATGATCATTCACCATGATCAAGTAGGCTTCATCGCAGGGATGCAGGGATGGTTCAATATATAGAAATCCATCAATGTAATCCACTACATAAACAAACTCAAAGAAAAAAACCACACGGTCATTTCTTTAGATGCTGAAAAGGCATTTGACAAAATTCAGCATCATTTCATGTTAAAGGTCTTGGAAGGAACAGAAATTCAAGGCCCATACCTAAACATAGTAAAAGCAATATACAGCAAACCAGTAGCCAACATCAAACTAAATGGAGAGAAACTTGAAGCAATCCCACTAAAATCAGGGACTAGACAAAGCTGCCCTCTCTCTCCATATTTATTTAATATAGTACTTAAAGTTCTAGCTAGAGCAATTAGCTCTACAAATTAGACAACAAAAGGAGGTCAAAGGGATACAAATTGGAAAGGAAGAAGTCAAATTATCACTATTTGCAGATGATATGATAGTATACTTAAGTGACCCAAAAAAACTCCACCAGAGAACTCCTACAGCTGATAAACAACTTCAGCAAAGTGGCCGGATATAAAATCAACTCAAGCAAGTCAGTAGCCTTCCTATACTCAAAGGACAAACAGGCTGAGAAAGAAATTAGGGAAATGACACCCTTTACAATAGCCACAAACAATATAAAGTATTTTGGTGTGACTCTGACTAAACAAGTAAAAGATCTTTCTGACAAGAACTTCAAGTCTCTTAAGAAAGAAATCAAAGAAGACCTCAGAAGATGGAAAAATCTTCCATGCCAGCAGATTGGCAGGATTAATATAGTAAAAATGGCCATCTTGCCAAAAGCAATATACAGAATCAATGCGATCCCCATCAAAATCCCAACTTGATTCTTCATAGAGTTAGAAAGAGCAATTCTCAAATTCATCTGGAATAACAAAAAACCAAGGATAGTTAAAACTATCCTCAACAGTAAAAAAAAAAAAAAACTTCTAGGGGAATCAGTATTCTGGACCTCAAGCAGTACTACAGAGCAATAGTGTTAAAAACTGCATGGTATTGGTACAGTGACAGGCAGGTAGATCAGTGGAATAGAATTGAAGACCCAGAAATGAACCCACACACCTATGGTCACTTGATCTTTGACAAAGGAGCTAAAACCATCCAGTGGAAAAAAGATAGCCTTTTCAACAAATGGTGCTGGTTCAACTGATGGCTAGCATGCAGAAGAATGCAAATTGATCCATTCTTATCTCCTTGTACTAAACTCAAGTCAAAGTGGATCAAGGACCTCCACATAAAACCAGACACACTGAAACTAACAGAAAAGAAACTGGGGAAAAGTCTTGAGCACATGGGCACAGGGAAAATTTCCTGAACAGAACACAAATAGTTTATGCTCTAAGATCAAGAATTGACAAAAAAAAATTGACAAATGGGACCTCATAAAATTACAAAGTTTCTGTAAGGCAAAGGACACTGTCAATAGGACAAAATGGCAATCAACAAATTGGAAAAAGATCTTTACCAACCCTACATCCGACAGAAGGCTAATATCTTCCATGCCTTCTACTGGATGGTGAGCGGTATACTTAAAGTATGAGCCAAATGGACCTTTTCTTCATCAAGTTGTTTTTGTCAGGTATATTCATCAGAGCAACGAAAAAAAATAATCCAGGTCTTCTTTCTCCTGGAAGAAGCTGTAGTTTGCTTCCAGTCATGGGTTGCTTCTCCTATCTTCAGACTCTTTGGAGTACCTTCCTTCAGAACACGTAACTACTTTCTATGGGTTGGTTCTGAAATGTCTCCCAGAGGTTCACGTTTTGAATGCTTGTTATTAGCAAGGAGCAGTATTAATGGAAGACTGTGGAACATTTAGAAGGAGGACCTGGAAGTAGGCCTTTGAGGGCTGTATCTGTTCCTCGTTCCAGCATGCTTTTGACTTTCTGCTCTGTTACATGTTCCTGCAATGGCAGTTTGCGATGCTCTGCTCCTGCCTTCTCTGCTGTGATAGGCTGACACTTCTAAAATCATGGGGTAAACTAAGTCCTTCTCTTAAGTTGTTTCTACCAGTTATTGTGGCCACAGAAACACAGGTATAGGTAATATATTCTCACATAATGGCATTTCTTTTTTCACATAAAATATTAATTTATTATATTGTATAGTTTAGTTTTAGTATTGACCATTAGGAATTTTTTAATTTGATAATTGTTTTATTTACATTTCAAATGTTTTCCAGATCTCCCCTTTGGAAACTCCCTAACCCATCCCCTTCCCTCTGCCTCAGTGAGGGTGCTCCCCAATCCACCCACTCACCCCTGTTTTCCTGCCCTGGCATTCCCCTACACTGGGGCATCGAATACACTCAGGCCCAAGGGCCTTTCTTCCCACTGATGCCCAACAAGGCCACCCTCTGCCACATATGTGGCCAGAGCCGTGGGTCCCTCCATGTGTACTCTTTGTTTGGTGGTTCAGTCCCTGGGAACTCTGGGGAATCTGGCCTGTTGATACTGTTGCTCCCTCCATGGGGCTTCAAATACCCTCAGCTCCTTCAGTCCCTTCTCCAACTCCTCCATGAAGAATCCAGTGCTCAGTCCAATGGTTGGTTTTGAGCATCTGCCAATGGCATTTCTAAAAGTCTGCTATAACACAGTGAAGCCAGCAGGACTATACACTGAGCTCACATGATCCAGTCAGGTATCCAAATGGAACTGGGAATGAAATTGTGGATGGTACTCACTTAGAAGCCAAGCTTTGAGTCAAATCAGCAGTCCACAAAGTCCACTGTGACAACACACATCCAAGATGGAGGAATATTGAATATAGATAGAACAGACACAGTGGGTATCAGTTGTCAGCAACCAACTGCATCATTGGGAGTTGTAGTTCACTCTGCCTTTCAGTCAGAGTTCTCCACAAAAGCAGGACCAGGGATTGGATAGATTATATATCAGTAATTTTTTTTATTAATGTGATAAAACACTATGACCAAGAGCAACTTGTAGAAGGAAGAACTTATTTTAAATTGATGGCAGAGGGATAAGAGTCCTTCATGTTGGAGAGGCATGACAACTGGAACAGGATGCTGAGAGATCATATATGCAATCACAAACACAAAGCAGAAAGCCAACATGTGTGGGACCAGTCTATGAACCCTCAAAGTCTAGCCCCAGTGATATATTTCATCTAGCAAGACTATACCATCTCCCCAAACAGCACCACCAAATGGGGACCAAGTGTTTGAGCCTTGGGAGACAATTCTCATTAAACCTCTACTGATGGGTAGAAAAACAGACAAACAAACAGGCAAATACACAGAAAAATTGAAAGACGGATATGTAACAACAGGGTTGGCCCATGTAAGTATGGAGGCTGAGAAATCCAATAATCTTTCATAAATGGAGACTGAGGTGAGATGTCCCAGGTCAAGAAGTGAGGCAGGACCAAAAAGAAAAAAGAATAAATTCTTCCTCTTACCTCTTGTTCAATTCAGACCCTCAGCAACCATAAGGAGGTCAATCTACTGCTCTACATACTTAAATGCTAATAAAACAGGCACCCAGAAATGTTTATTTGGGTACCTGGGACACTGTTATGTCAACATTAAAAATTAGGCATCATACCCCAATAATCTCCATTCTCTAAATATTCTCTGTGGAAGAGCTCACAGGAACCATGAGTAGCTACTCTCCACAGGAGCATGCAGAAATGGATTACTGTGGCAGCCATGGTGAAGCAGTCATTAGACGATGCCTTCCAGGAAATCTACTGTGGCAAACCTCACCTCAAGCCACAACTCCTGTGGTCTCACCATGATGCCATTGCCAAGCCTGTGTTTTCCCAAATCTGTGGCCTGAAAATTGACTAAGCATGGCTGGAGTTCTCAAGCTGGTCCAGAAGCAGAATGCTTCTAGTGAGGGACTTTAGTAAAAGATAGTGCGTTGGCTTGCCTCAGATGTTTTGCTTCTCAAAGGACTTGGAGTGCTGTGGGTTACAAATCCCTGTAAAGACGAAAGGCAGGTTGGAGAAGTCAGTCTTCATCTTTGGAGGTAAGATGTTGGTTTCCATTTTCCATGTGCAGTGATTAGTTAGAGTCTTAGTGTCTGTGTGTTGTTGTTGTTGTTGTTGCTTGGGGGGGTTTAAAAGCTTCTAGAACATTGATTCTCAACCTTATTAATGCTGTGACTCCTTAATACATAGTTTCTCATGTTGTGGTGACTTCCAACCATAAAATTATTTTTGTTGCAACTTCATAACTCTAATTTTGCTACCTTTATGAATTATGATGTAAATATCTGTGTTTTCTGATGACCCCCAGAGACACCTGTGAAAGGACTGGTCAACCCCCAACAAAGTCATGGTCCACAGGTTGAGAGCTACTCTTCTAGAGTCACACCACTCTAGGTTTGCTATTCGCTGGTTTTGTGACTTGGGGCAAGCTGATTAACCCCTTCATACTTAGTTTCTGTATCTGAAAGGTAATACATAAACCAAGGTTCAGTCAGAAAAGAGCACAGAGGTATTGATTTGTATTTTCTCAGTGGTCCTTCCTCTTGAATATAGCTGGTCATGTGTATGTTTCTCTGAAAAAAATTGTCTATTTAGATCCTTTGCTCTTTTAAAAATTGGGTTATTAGTTTTCTGTTGAGTTATATGAGTACCTTATACATCCTGGGTGATAATTTTATTGGATAAATTACTTGAAAATATTTTCTCTTACTCTGTAGGCTGCTTCTCCATTTTCCTTTATTGTACAGAAACATTTTCTAAATAGGTTGATATTGTCATACCCATTTGTTTTGCTTTTATTATCTTTGTTTTGGGTACCATACCCAAATTTCATCACCAAGGTCAATGTTAGGAAGCTTTCTCCAACCCCAGAGTTTTTTAGATATTTTGTGGTTTCAAGTCTTATATGTAATTTTAAAATTCATTTTGAGTTTATATTGTATATATTTTAAGATTAAGTGACTATAATGAATAACCATCCACTGTAAACTTAAAATTGAATGCAATTGGCATATTAAGTGTTTGCCGCATACACACCAAAAAATAATTAGGTGAAGTGGTAGATGTGTTAATTAGCTTGTTGGTGCATCAAAACATCATTGCACACCTAAATCTTTGTAATTCTTTTGATAATCATACCTCAGTAGACCTAAAGCAAATTTCATAAAGAAGTTGAACAGAATTTAAGATAAGGTACCTTCAACTTGGAATATAAAGTTGTGTACTAGGGAACCCTCCCCCACACACACACAAATCAAACAAAGTTAAATACTTCCCTGAAAACCTGTAGGAATCAGCTAGCATGCCAAGGACAGAGACTAAAGGTGAAAGTTGGAGTTATTAAGTTTGGAGTTTGTAGAAGGGACCCTGTATTATTTCCTTAGAACTGGATGCCTTGAGTAGCAGACTTAGGTTTTCACAGTTTTGGAAGCTGCATGGCTAAGGTCAGCAAGTCAGCCAGGCTGGCTTTAGAGAATGTGACGGAGAAGCTGTTCTATGTCTCCTTCAGAACTTCTAGTGGCTTGCTGTCTATTTCTTGGGTTATAGCAATATTACCTTGGCTTCTGTCTTCTGCTCATTATGAATTCCTCCCTGTGTTCACGTTTGTGTTCATGGTCAGACTTCTCCACTCACAAGAAGCCAGTTGGTTTGGATTGGGGTTCATTCTAGTAACCACATCTTAGTTTAGCAATGAAATCTTCCAAATAAAGACCCATTTAGGGACTGGAAGGTTAGACTTCAAGCCACAGCAGGTCACACAGAATCAAACAAGATCACTGAGGGGACATTCTTCTTGATGATCTTACTATCTTTGAGCTTAGAGGTCACAGTATAGTCATCTGGAAACAGACACAGACAGCTTGAAGGTTCTGCTGACAAGGAGGCTATGCTGCAAGAATTAGAAAACCTTCAAACCAACTGACCTATAGACGAAACTCCAGCTTCCACACTGAGGAAGAATTGCTGTAGTGGAGCTCGTAGGAACTGCCACCAGAGAGGAGTCTTCAGGAAACAAATCCTCACCTGTCCCTCTCCAGTCACTGCAATAAGCAGAGCCTAACAAGGAGTGAGCTAGAAAAATTGGAAATAACAAAAGAAGAATCTCCTCTAACAATATTTTAGTTGAAACACTAAACACATAGAATCAAGAAAAGGTATTAAATGCTGCAAACAAGAAGGAAGGCCTGAATCACGCATAAAAGTAGGGCCACCAGAATAACAGCTGATTTCTCAATGGAAATTTTAACATCCCGAATAACTTGAAGCAATGTACTTCAAGTCCTAAAAGACCGTTGATGCCAACCCAGATTACTATATTCAGCAAAACTCTTAGTCATAATGGAAGGAGAATTATAAACTTTCCATGACAAAACAACTCGAAGCCATTTATATCCAATATCGTATGTCAAAGGATACTGGAGAGAATACTTTGAATTGAAGAGAATGTTAAACACACCCCAACACTACAGAAAAATAACAAAAGAAGTTAATACATTAGTGAAACAAATTAAAACTAAGAAAAACACCAAACATTACAAAATCAACAAATGGCAGGAGTTAAAACACACCATTTGTATTGGTTTGGGTTTCACTGCTGTGAACAGACACCAATGACCAATGCAAGTTTTATAAAAGACATTTACTTGGGGCTGGCTTACAGGTTCAGAGGTTTAGTCCATTGTCATCAAGGCAGAAGCATGGCAACATCCAGGCAGGCATGGTGCAGGAGGAGCTGAAGGTTCTACACCTTTATCCAAAGGAAACCAGGAACAGACTGGGCATCTTCAGGCATCTAAGAGGAAGATCTCTAAGCCCAACCCTACAGTAACATACTTCCTCCAACAAGGCCACACCTTCTAATAGTGCCACTCCCTGGGACAAGCATATACAAACCATCACATTCCACTCCCTGGTCCCCATAGGCTTATTGAAACATAAGTCTATGGGGGCCATACCTAAACATAGCATAATGCAAAATACATTTAGTCCAACTTCAAAAGTCCCCACAGTCTATAGTAGTCTCAACAGTGTTAAAAGTCCAAAGTTCAAAGTCTCTTCTAAGATTCATCCAATCACTTAACTGTAATCCCAAAAGCAGGACAGGAAACCAGCTGGGCAGTCTCCAAACTCTGTATCTCCATGTCTGATAGCAAAGCAGTCTTCAGATCTTCAACTGGCTTTTCATCTTTGTTGACTGCAACAAGGTTCTTTCTCCTGGGCTGGTTCCACTCCCTGTTAGCAGCTTTCCTGGCAGGCATCCTGTGTCTCTGGCATCTTTAACATCTTGGGGTCCCCAAGTCAACTTCAGCTTCACAGCTTCTTGTTCCAATGTCTGAGTTCCACACATGATCTTCTGTGCATCTCCAAAGGGCTGGTGTCACTTCTCCAGCTCTGCCCTCTGTAGCACTCTAAGTTCAAGTTGATCTATTCCGCTGCCACTGCTGTTCTTGGTGGTCATCCCATGGTACTGGCATCTCCAATATGCTAGGGTCTTCTACTGCAACTATGCTTCACCAAAGCTTCTCATAGACTGTCTTCATGGTATCAAGCCTCAACTCCTTTGCATGACCCCTTCAGTCCTTGGCTGTCAACTACAACTGAGGCTGCACTTTCACCAATGGCCTTCCATGGCCTCTCACAGTGCCAAATCTCAGCTGTTCTTCATGATGCCTTCATGCCTTCAAAACCAGTACCACCTGGATTATTCTTATACATTACCAAGTACAGCTGCAGCATGAGGTACAACCTTGGCTATCTCTAGAACACAGCTTCTTTGTGCTCTCAGGAAACACTTCCCAGAAAATATCACCTAAGTGATGCTGGTCTTTTCTTAATCACCACTAATTTCTTAGCCCCAGCTAACCAGCATCAATTGTCCCAATAGTCTCCTTCTCCTCTTGAATATAAAGCCAGAGACACAGGGCCTAAGCTGCTGAGTTCTGCTGTTTGCAGGAGCTGGAACATTGCCCCCTTGTTCTATTACCTTATCACTAGCTTCCTTTATTCCAACTCCTTCACTGCTTAAGCTTGGCTGTCCTGGATCTTGCTCCATAGACTGACTTTGAATTCAGAGATCTGCATGCCTGTCTCCTAAGCACTGGGATTAAAGGTGTGATCCACCAAACCTGGATTTAAGTTTTTCTTCACCTAGAATTTGCTCTGTTCTAGGCTGGCCTTGAACTCAGAGATCTGCTTATCTTTGTCTCCTGGGATTAAAGGCTTGTACTACCACGTCTGAACCTAAATTTAGCTGGGAGGAATCTTGCCTCAAAGTCACTACTTACTTAATTCAGTTTAATATCCTTGAATTCAGCTCCATTTCACTTCCTGGTGTCCCTTTAATGCTCAAACTATATATTTTGTATGTTTCCTTTCTCAGCTTGCCATGTTTGTTCAAAATGCTTTTCATCAGACTTAACCAGAGAACAAAGTCTCTGTTGGGCTTTTTTGAGACTTCCTTTGTCAATACAATTAATATACATCTCTTTTCCTTAGCTTTAGGCAGTCTCTTCAGAAAATGGCAAAAAGCAGCCATGTTCTTCACCAAAACATCACAAAAACAGTCTCTCAACCACACATGAAAGTTCTGCACTGAAACATTTTGGGTCATCAGGCATACACAGTTCAAATGACCCTCAATACCACTGTCTTCCATATTCCTATTAGACTGGCCCACTAAGCCCCACTTAAAGCATTCCATGACTTTCCAAATCCAAAGTTCTAAAACCCACATTCTTCCAAACAAAAGCATGGTCAGGCCTATCACAGCAATACCCCACTCCCAGTATTAGCTTGGGTTTTACTGCTGTGAACAGACACCAATGACCATGCAAGTTTTGTAAAAGACATTTACTTGGGGCTGGCTTACAGGTTCAGAGGTTTAGTCCATTGTCATCAAGGCAGAATCATGGCAACATCCAGGCAGGCATGGTGCAGGAGGAGCTGAGAGTTCTACACCTTTATCCAAAAGAAACCAGGAACAGACTGGGCATCTTCAGGCATCTAAGAGGAAGATCTCTAAGCCCAAACCTACAGTAACACACTTCCTCCAACAAGGCCACACCTTCTAATAGTGCCACTCCCCGGGACAAGCATATAGAAACCATCACACCATTCAATAATCATCTGAGTATTAATGCCCTCAACTCACCAATCAAAAGGCACAGAAAATTAAAAAGCCCATCTTTTTGCTGCCTGCAGGAAACATACTTCAACACCAAAGATTGACACCATCTTAGTTTGAAGAGGAAGCTAAAGATATTACAAGCAAATTGAACTAGGAAACAAACGGGAATCACCACTTTGATAATTGACAAAAGAGACTTCAAACCAACATGTGCCAAATTAAAAAAAAATCTCATTTCATACTGGTTAAAATAACAAGAAGACAAGATGAATCACCATACTAATTTTATACACACTGAGCACAGGTGTACTCAATTTCATAACACAACAACTACTAGATATTAACTCACACGTGAACACCAACACAGTAATACTAGGTAATGGCAATATTCTCATTCTCTAATAAACTGTCATCCTGGTGAAAACTGAACAGTGGAGCTAAAAGGCGCCATAGATCAAAAGATCTAATTTATCTACAAAATGTTCAACCCAAATAGTACAGAATACACATTCTTTTCAGCAGTCTATGGATAGACACTAAATTTGATAAGATATTAGTACACAAATATACTCTCAACAAATACAAGAAAATTGAGGCAACTATCTGTACTCTATCTGACTGCAATGGTACAAAGCCGGAAATCAACAGAGAAAGAAACCACAGAAAATACAAAAACTCATGAGGACTAATCAATACATTATTGTATAATGACTGGGTCACTGAAGACATCAAGAAAGAAATTTAGGTATTAATAGAATGAACAATTTAAAAAAATATATATCAAAACCTATGGAGTACACAGTGAAGGCAGTACTGAGTTTTTAGTTCCAAGTGTCCATGTTACAAAATCAGAGTGATCTTGAATAAATAATTTAATGATTCATCTCAAAGCCTTGGGAAAAATTAAACCCTAAGTAGACAGGGGAAATAATTGCTATCAGGGAATAACAATTAAACATACAAACATAAGTAATAATAAAATTAATAATGTAAAAATGGTTATTTGAGGCAAACAAACAAGAATGATAAACTCATAGCCAAATTAACCAAAAGAAAAAATTAAATTAATAAGATTAGATAAGAAAGGGGAGAATTTACAACAGAATCTAATGAATTCATTTACTAAAAGGACATACTCACTAACCTATATTCTACAATATTGGAAAACCTAAAAGAGACGAGTGAATTTCTAAAAGCATTTGACTTACCAAAGTTAAGCCAAAATGAGATTTTAAAATTTAAATAGAGCCATCAGAAGCAATGAGATTGAAATATCAATAAAAACCCATACACACACACACACACACACACACACACACACACACACACACACAGCACCCAGGTTCAAATGGATTCACTACAGAATTTTACCAGACTTGAAAGAAGAGCTAAAACTAACGCTTCTCAAATTATTACATAAAGTAGAAATTGTATTGGTGCTTCCAAATACTTAAAGTCAAAGTCCACATTACACTGATAGCTAAATCTAATAGACACAACAAAAAGAAAATTATAAATCAATGTTACTGTTGAACATAAACTAGAAATTCTCAATTGAGAATTTCAATGATTAGGTTTAATTGTCAACTCAATCCAACATAGAATCACCTGAGAAGAGAGTTTCAATGAAAGATTGTCTACACTAGGTGGCCTGGGTGCATACATGTCTGGGGTGTGTGTCTTAATTGTGTTCATTGATGCAGGGAGACCTAGGCCACTGTTGGTTGCACCATTCCTTAGGCTGGAGATTCTGAATGCTTAAATATAGTAAAGTGTGGCTGAGCAATTTTCAGTAGACCCCTGAGGCATCTTTAACTAACCTTAAACCCCAGGCTTAAGCCGAAGGTGAATTAAATCATGGGACACTTGTGGTTTCTACAAGGCCATTAGGAATCATCCATTCCCTGGAATGAAACAGTCCCCATCTGCCCAGACCCTGCAACCACGACATCTATACCTTTAATGACTATCACATCCAAGACTCTTTTACAAATAAGAAATACAATGAAACTATGTCATCCTACTGTTAGTTCAAATGCCAGGCACAAGAAGGGTATATCATGACTCAAGCTAATAGGTTCATCCGTCTGAAAGTGATACTTAATCCTTCACTGCAGATCCTGCTACCTTCTCTCTGCCTGCAAGGAGGGGAAGTAAGAATGCCCTTCACACCTGATCATTTTCATCTTCAAAAGGTCAGATGCAGGAGGATGGCCAGCAGGCAGCACAAAGGCCAGTAGAAGAGCCTCACTACCCATTATTCATCTCTGTTGCTTAAAAAAAATCTATTTTTGGTACATCCCTGCAACATATTATGACGGATCTCTGCCTCCTTTTAACAGAGAGGATCAGGAAGCACGCAGAGATCACCTACAGCCTTTACCTGGGCCAGCACAGAGGCTGGAAGAAGTGGCATAGGAAAATTGGGTGCTGTCTTTACAGACTCTGCTCTTGCCCGCCTTCTCTGAAGAAAATCTGCAGACTTCAAAGCAAAGCATCTCCAATAAAAATCAGACAATGTCAAGATTCACAAACTACCCAGCTAGTGGCCATCCTTACAACCTTGAACTGTGTGTGTCCTACAACTGCGATATTGGGTGTGGACTCCAAAAGCTGCAGGAAGGAGCCCATTGTCTCTAGACCTGATTCTAGCCAAAGGGAATTGGCTAATGGTGAAGGGTTCTACACGAGCAGCTCCAACCAGTAGAGTCTCCAGACAGGAAACTTGAGTCAGTAGGGATTCTTGGCAGGAAAACCCTGTTGACATGGTCCTTACAACTCTTTTGATGATCCTGAAGATAGTTTTCTTCTACTGTGGTTAATAAAAACTTGCATAAAATATTTACATAAATATATAAAAATATATGTAGCAGTGTGATTGTCAAAAAACTTGAATTAAATCAACTTAAAAAGAGACATTTACTTTAGTTTTGAAGGTATCAGACATGACTGATTGACTCTACTGCCCCAGGAAGATTGCAGGGTGGCATCACATGACAGAGTCTATTTACCTCAAGTCTTGGGTCAAAGGAGGCGGGGGCGGGGGGTGTTAAGACCAGCATTTCAGGATTCCCATTGAGAGCACCTCCCACAATGACCTAACTTCCTCCCATTGGGCCCCACTCCTTAAAGATTCTTTCACCTCCCAGTTGGAGCAAGCAAAAGAGCCATCCTTTAACGTATGGACTTTTGGGGAATAGTGCAAGCTGCTACTATCTTGATATCTGTAACTGATCACAAAACCATAATTGGCACATTTAAAGTGTACAGTTCAATAGTTCTTAGCGTATTCACAGTCACACAACTATCACCACAACTATTTTAATCATTCCCAAAAGAAACCCTGAACCCACTACTAGTCACTCTTCATTTCACCCTCACCCAGTCCCTGGCAACCACTAATCTATTTCTGTCTCTATAGATTTGCCTCTTTCTAACATTTCATACTCCGTATGAGTGCAGCCATGCAAGATGTGATATTTTCTGACTAGCTTCACATACTTACTTTAACATGTCCAAGGTTCTTGATGCTTTTCAGAGTTCATTTTGTAATGGTTTAGTAACTGCCACAGTGGGTAATAACACTCACTTCCTATAGTTGTTATGGGTGCTAAATGAGTTCACACACATACACACACACACACACACACACACACACACGTTTGATAGTTACAGTTTAATAAATTATCAGCTGTTTGGCTCAGTACAGAGGTATTTACAGAAATAAACAAGACTGAAAAATCTGTGTTCTAGCCAAACTGAAAGTCGAGCAGACATTTAGAAAAATATGAGTATTTGCCTACCAGGAAAGTGGTGTTTATCAAGATGCTTGATGGGAATTGAAATTTCCCTTGGGTTTCTCTCTGTGTGAATTCCACATTTCATTATGTTCTCTTCTAACAGCTTCAGGGTAAGGTCAACAGGCAGCTGTTCCTCTCACTTCATAGTGGAAATACAAAAAAGCACTTCAAGTTGTATGTTATGCTTCGGTTCAGTATAGAGACTCACCAAATGTGTTCTGTGTTTTGGAACCAAGGCATATCTAATTTGTGTTTTCTTGCTTTATAGATTTTTATACTCAAATTAGCTCAGTGAGGTCATACATTAATATTGTAGCATCGAGAGTTACTATCCTCATTGTAAAATAAGTAGTACATACAGTCTTTCAACTGTCTGTACTCTTCTCCCGCTCTGCCTCTGTCTGTCTGTCTGTCTGCCTGCCTGCCTGTCTGCCTGTTTGCCTGCCTGTTTCTCACTCTCTCTCTCTCCTTCTCCCTCTTCCTCTCTCTCTCTCTCTCTCTCTCTCTCTCTCTCTCTCTCTGACACACACACACACACACACACACACACACACACACACACACACACACACACTTTTCAGCAGTAGAACTACAGGTGTACCCAGTTGAGACTCTGTAACTCCTTCTAAAGTTTTCATCACATTTTATTTATTGTGTACACACACTTGAAGATGGTGTGTATGTGTGTGTGTGTGTGTGTGTTTCCTGTGCAAGAACTCATGCCTCTTTCCCATAGAAGAATGCCTCAAGATCAAATATGTCTTTAGGAAGGCAGCTTGATCCTCTCAAGCAGGTCCCGGGTGAAAGCAAGGCAAACCTAAAACTCAGTCTCTTCAAGCCTTTGCAGGGCAGGTAGCACTGTGGCCGGCTAGGTGAGCCTGATAGTCCAGGCTCCATGCTGTGGATGGCTGTGTACAGGAATGGGTAGTTGGCTTAACTTAGCTCTGATTTGTTCTGCAATGTCTCTGGATGGCTAGGCTCCTGTGTCTCGTCCTCTAGGCTCCTGTGTCTCGTCCTCTAGATCTCCAGGTTTCAACAGAGAATGGGGCTTTTTGTTTGTTTGTTTGTTCCTGGGAAGGAGTGTGGCTCCCTTCCATGACATTTCCTCTTATTTTAACTCATCATTCAGAAAGTGATTCTCCTTGTATATAGTTTATTAAAAGTTAAAACAAAAAAAATATTAACCACATCGTAAAACTGCCTTAATCTTGTCGAACGTAATACTGTCTTTAGAGTACAGACAATGGACTTTTTTTCTGTAAATGGTAAGTAACATATATGTATTTCATGTATGTATTTCAAGGAATTAAGCTGACAAGCCACTGTTTAGTGGGTGCAGAGTTTATGTTTGGGAAAATGAAAAGTTTCTGAAGATGGAAGGTAGGGGTGGCTGCATTGCTTGTGAGTAGGACTTACCATCTCTGAACTGTGTGCTTGAAAGTGGTTATGATGGTATATTCTATGTTATATTATATTCTACCCTTTTCTTACTTTTTTAAATTTAATTTTTTATTTATTTTCTACTATTAAGGACAAAAAATAAGTTTAAATAAAGATACTGAGTGAGATGTGAACATGAATAGCATTCAATTATTTGTTTGTATTCTGAAAGCCCATTTTTGGATGTAAAAAATAAGATAATTTCTCCTTCATATAGCTGTTACAGTCATTAAATGAGAAACACACATAATTGGCCCATTATAGATACACATTCTATGCTTTTTAATTAAACTAACAATGGGCCAAATTACTTGTAAGTTTTTCCAGGTATTAAACATGAACAGAATCTTTTTCTCATTGTTTTCTTGAAAACAAAACAAAACAAACAGCAACAACAAAACAAAAAACACAGGATACCAAGGTGTAGTAGCCCGTGTCCAGAATCCTAGCACTTTGAGAACAGAGACAGAATTGTGAATTTGAAGTCAGCCTGTGTTATATATGTGTCTTCTCAAAAACACAGCAACATAAAAACTATTTGTTTTCTTTGAAATACAATCTTGAAACAAGCAAATGTAGTACTATTTCTATATCATTTATATTGTATTAGGTTTTATAAATATAGATAAATGATTTAAATCTTGAAATATGTAAGAAAATAAACATAGCTTCTATGTAAATGGCATGCCATCTTGTATAAGACACCTGAGGATATGAGGATGTGGGTACCCACAGATCTTAGAACCAATCCCCTAGGGATACTGAAGGACAACCATAAAATATTAAAACATAATCTCTACCTTGTGTATAAACCTGGTATCACTACAGTGAGTTAACCAACCCTTGTAGGTGAGAAAGGACGGTGTGTTTGCCTCACCTTCACAATATTCATGACTGAATTCTTCAGAAAACGATACTGACCTGAGAAAAGTATAATACAGTGCAATAATGTTAAGTTTCATATGTTGTGAGAATCTTCAGAAATGAAAGCCCAGAGAATCAGGGCATTACACTGCTCTATGGCAGTGTATGTATTGGGGACAAAGGTGTGTGTACTACTGGCAGGTGACAGCCATGCTTGTTCATTCAGATTGTTCTCGCTGTATCAGAGTGACAATCATCCTTTTGTGTCTTCCTTGGGACACAGTTTATCTGTGTGTCCTCGGCTGTCCTAGAACTCACTCTGTAGTCCAGGCTTGCCTCCAACTCTCCAGCCTTGGCCTCCAGAGTTACTGGCATTACAGGCATGCTCCATTAGCCGGGTGGAGTCCACTTTTCTTGTTAGGGCATGACACCAGTCCCAAGGAGGACTTCAAGAGAGATGAAAAAGAGATTATTGAGTTAACTGCGCAGGCTTCCTTGGGCACTATGAGCTGCTTCAGGAGAGAGGTGAGAGAGGAACTTCCAGCCTTCAGTCTTCTCAAACACCTAGGTGTTGTATTTGGGGATAGCATGTCCTGAACCCCATTGCTATCTAAAGTAAAGTTCCACCTGGACTGATTCCACCTGCTCTTGCTCCCCCATTGTCCTCACTGAGTGTCCAGGTCTGTTTGATGGCACCAAATCTCCCCACTTTCTTGGGTCATTCAGATCAGCACACAAACAGTGATTATTATTTCATGCTCTCACCCCAAAAGCCATTGGTGGATTCCAACTCTCATGGCTAGCCAGGGCCCCGTTTTCCTGTTGTCTGTTCAAGAAACCCTTCAAGTAGTGTGTACCTGCTAGCTTCAGTCCTTATG
This sequence comes from Tokudaia tokunoshimensis, assembly GCA_036184795.1. Taxonomy (NCBI): domain Eukaryota; kingdom Metazoa; phylum Chordata; class Mammalia; order Rodentia; family Muridae; genus Tokudaia; species Tokudaia tokunoshimensis. The sequence goes on along the minus strand of BTHU01000022.1, from coordinate 31,224,698 downwards.
CTCTTACTGACTGCAGGTCTTCCAACTGAGTGCTTCTCACTGTACCCAACCTGCTCCTGCCCGGGTCATCTAGGAAGCCTGTGTGGTTAACTGCAGCTGCAAGTTCCTGGTTCTATAACTGACCCTTCCCTTGACTTACAGACAACTTCCACATCTTGGACACTCTCCCTCCCCTGGACTTGCAGAATGTTTCAGGTTTCCCACCTGTCTTAACTGGTTTCTGTTTTTCAGTCCTTACTGCATATTCTTTCTTTCAGGACATGTAATAGTCTAATGGCGTGTAATTTGCTCTTTGGCCCTCTCTTCTGTATTTACGCTCATCTTGAATGATCTCCTGACTTATGTCTATAGATCCTCAGGTGTGATTCTCCAGCTAGGATCCTCTTTGTCAGAGTTTGAAACTGCATTGTTCCCACATAGACTCATGTTTTGAAGCCTCACCTCTGGCTTGTGGTGTTATTTTAAGGCTGTGGGGCCTGGATAGTGGAAGTGGGTCACTAGGCACAGTCTCTGAAGCTTACTCCTCCTCTGGTTCTACCTGCTCCTTCCGCCTTGGGCGTCTGTCATGTGAACAGAATGCCCTTCCCGACACTCCTTTTACCATAGGCCAAGCCATGACTGACCCATCATAATTGAAGCCCTGAGCCAAAATAAACCCTTCCTCCTGTGAGTTGTTTCTATGAGGTCACAGTGATGATAAAGGTGACTAATAAAATGAACTTGTCTCAGCTCCAGTATCTAACAACTCCCCCCGGGTTTCTAAAGACTAGCACAGTTTAAGACAGTGAAAGCTGAACCCCACAAAGAAGTCCTCTCATTGAGTTAATTGGCAACATCATCCTCACAGTTTCTCAGCCAGGACATTTAGGTGTTGCCCTCCACCCTCCAATCACACACACTCATAAGAAATACTGTTGGCTCTGACTTCTCTCCAAAACACATGACTCCACACCATGTGAATCACCGCTGGCTTTCTTTTCTGGGTCACTCCCACCACGGACTTCCCAAATGGTGTGTGTGCTGCCGCCCTGGCTCCTGTGTTTTCTTACCATTATTACAGACCTCACAGTACCACCAGAATGTTCCATAGTACTCTTCTTAAACCCTGCACCCAGGCCTAAAGAAGTACCTCCACATAGTCTGACGCATCCTTATTGGCTTACACTGTAGGCATCCTCTATCTCAGGGTTGCTGCCTGAAATGTTCTTTGTCCAAGATCCACATCTATAACACCATTAGCTCGGTGAAGATTGTTGGGATAGATATGGAGTTAGTTGTGTCAAGTACTAATGAAAAAGTAATGAAGCTTAAAAAAAAATCATGTTACAACACAAACCTGATAGCAAGAGCTATTAACAAATGACTTTTCTAGAACCATGCCAACCTTGCACAAAACCACTTCTGTGAGGACTTCTGCACAGCAACTACCAGTTCACCCTTGGCCAGGCTCGAGCCTTGTATGGCCTTGTAGCCAAGAGTAATTGACTCTAAATGGCTTGTAAAGTTCTCCTCATTCTGCCTCCAAAATCTTCAGCTTCCCTCACCACATTTGTATGTGCTCACACATTACTGTGGTATGATGTTCCAGAGAGGTGTTAATCTCCTGGTTTTCAGAAACTTTCCCTCTTTGTCATAGTCTGACACTCCCACCCAGGAATTGATCAAACTTCACCTTCTCTAAAAGCCATGTGTCACTTGTCACCCACCTGCCCGATTTACAGTTCTCAGCACACTTTCCTATAGCTCTTACTAGGTAATTATTATTTAACTATCTCCACTGGAATGCAAGCTCCACAGCACATAGATTTTTATCTGTTTTGTGCACTGATGTGCCACATGGGCTAAACTATGGCTTGAAACACAATATACATTCCAAAAATGTTTGATAAGGAATGAGCGAATAAAAACAATGCTATCAAAATTTGTGGACATTCTCATCTTTAGGCACTGTCTCCTTTAGTGCCATTTCTTAAACAGGTTTTACATGCAGACGTTCCTTGACTTACCATGAATGGGGTTACATTCATAGATTATAGTTTGATAAGCTCATCATGAGTTAAGAACACCATCATTTGAAAACGCATTAAGTGATGAGGGAGTGGTTTAGTCAGCAAAGTGCAAGGAGCAAGTGAGGAGAACTTTACAAGCTGACAAGTATGAAGACTGGAGTTCTAATCCTAAGGACCCCTGTGAAAGCTAAGCGAGGCAGTCTGAAATCCCAGCACTGGGCAGGCAGAGGCAGGGTCATCCCTGGGGGTTGCTAGAGAGCCAGTTTAATCAAATTGGCAAACTCTGGTGAGTTTGTTGAGTTTTGTAAGAGACCCTGTCTAAAAAGTAATAATGATAACAACAGGAAAAGTGGTGAATAGAGAGGAAGAGTCATGACACTAACTTCTGGCCTCCTCTACACATGCATCTACACACACACACACACACACACACACACACACACACACAGACACACACACACACATGCATACAGCTTGCATGCATGTGCTCCCCCTCCCCTTGCTCACACACAGCTGAGTAATAATGTATTAAATAAGCCTAACATTCCTACCAGTTGTTGGAATAATTTCTTTAATATTCCTTATAGGAACAGAAATAAAAACTTCTCAAACTCCTGCCTAATAAACCTATTGAATGCCTCATTGTGGCAGGAGAATTCCCTGTAGAGTGTCAGTTGTTTGCCTTCATACTCACTGGGCAGAGAGCCACTGGCTGACAGGGGGAGACTTGAATGACAACAGTCACTTTAGAAATCTTGCTGACCTATCTGTAGCATAGGGCTTGTGAACTTTGGGCTTATGCTTGTTTGGTGTTTGGTTTTTACAGTGCAGTACTTAAGGACACAATTTTGGAACCACAAAACGCAGAATGAGTTTGGACAAGTTGTTTCCCCAGCATCCTCATTAGCTAAACGTGCATCATAACATCACTTCCTGTGTGCTGTATCAGCTGCTGTGTTAACGCTGTAAGGCAGGTAAAATGCTCAGCACAGAACTTAGACACTTAGTCATCTGAGATGTGCTCTGCTCTCTGAGTTATTTGATACCTGCAAATATACTTTCAAAATCACACTGTTTATTAACTCTTCTTGCCTCTTGGAATTTTCAGATTTAAAAAGATTTTCTTGTCAGCTTCAGTCTGTTTTTCTCCTTTTCCAGTTACTCGTTGGGTTTTTCTAGTCAGCTCTTCCTGATCATCAGGCTTCTGAGGTGGTTGATTATATTGGCATTTCCTCATTTGTTAAGTCTTGTGTTGCTCCTCCTGTAGGTTCTACACAGAGGTCTTGGACTGGGCAGCCCTGGCCACTGCTCCAGGTGAGGCAGACAACTTTAGTTGGGGTAAGAGATAGCTTTAGCCTCCTTGCAAAACTTTGGTACTTCCCAGAGGAGGTGGTGGCTAAGTCAAGGAGCAAATGACAGGAGAATCAGGATTAAAAAGACTATTCTATAAAACAGGCTGGTGGTCATGATGTAATGTATGAGACAATAAAAGAAAAAGCCATTGTATTATTGGTGGCTGGGATCTTGTGTGTGTCCCTTCTCAGGAGGCAATTGATTTTAAGCACATACATGTCCAACTATGTGTAGGCATAAGATGGTTGTGATGGTTTGTATATGCTTGTCCCAGGGAGTGGCACTATTAGAAGGTGTGGCCTTGTTGGAGGAAGTGTGTCACTGTAGGGTTGGGCTTAGAGATTTTCCTCTTAGATGCCTGAAGATGCCCAGTCTGTTCCTAGCTTCCTTTGGATAAAGATGTAGATACCTCAGCTCCTCCTGCACCATGCCTGCCTGGATGTTGCCATGCTTCTGCCTTGATGACAATGGACTAAACCTCTGAACCTGTAAGCCAGCCCCAAGTAAATGTCTTTATAAAACTTGCATTGGTCATTGGTGTCTGTTCACAGCAGTAAAACCCAAACTAAGACAATGGTAAACAGGGATTTGTCCCTAGAAGTTCACACAGAGGACACTGCTTTATTATACCCTAAACTAGTCTATGCCATATCATCCTGTCTCCCTTGGTTTAGCATAGGCTTGCTAAAGGTAGTAACTTATTCCCACTGTGCAAAGCAGGCATATGTGAATCCTGATGTGGAGGGAGGGGATCCAGCTTACCAACAAGTTATTACATCTATTCTTTTCTTTATTGGTTATTTTATTTATTTACATTTCAAATGTTATCCCCCTTCCCAGTTTCCTCTCCACAAGCCCGCTATCCCCTCATTCCTCACCCTGCCTCTATGAGGATGCTCCCCCACCCACCCACTCTTGCCTCAACAGCCTAATGTTCCCCTATCCTGTGTCATCAAGCCTCCACAGGACCAAGGGGGTCCCCTTCCAGTGATGCCAGATAAGGCCATCCTCTGCTACATATCCAACTGGAGCTGTGGGTACCCACTGTGTACTCTTCGGCTGGCGTTTTAATCCCTGGGATCTTTGGGGGGTCTGGTTGGTTTGATATTGTTCTTCCTGTGAGGTTGCAAACCCCTTCATCTCCTACAGTACTTGCCCTAACTTCCCATTGGGGTCCCTGCACTCAGTCCAATGTTTGGCTTTGTACATCTGCATCTGTATTGGTTCAACTCTGGAAGAACCTCTCAGGGGACAGCTATACCTATACCGGCTCCTGTCAGTAAGTACTTCTTGGCATCAGGAATAGTGTCTGGGTTTGGTGTCAGCAGGTGGGACGGATCCCTAGTTGGGGCGGACTCTGGATGTCCTTTCCCTCAGATTCTGCTCCACTCTTTGTCCCTGCATTTCCTTTTAACAGGAGAAATTCTGGATTAATATTTTTGAGGTGGATGGATGGCCCCATCCCTCAACTGGGGGTCATGCCTATCCACTGGACATGGTCTCTACAGGTTCTCTCTCCTCTTTGTTGGGTATTTCAGCTAATGTCCTCCCTGTTGGGTCCTGGGAACCTCTTGAGTCCCTAGCATCTGGGACTTTCTAGTGGCTACCCCCTGTTCCCCCTCCCCCACTGCTACACACCTCCTTTCAAATTCCTGACCCTCTGTACTTCTCCCCCATCTCCTCCCATATCTGAACTTCCCCCCTTTCCCTCCCCTTCCTCTCGTCCTCCCAGATCCCTCTCTCCCTCTACTCCCCAGAGATTATTCTCTTCCCCCTACTGAGTAGTACTGTAGCATCCACACTTTGGTGTGATCTCCTTCTTCTTGGGTTTCATATGGTCTGTGAGTTGTATCATGGGTATTCTGAGCTTCCTTTTGGCTAATATCCACTTATCTGTGAGTACATACCATATGTGTTCTTTTGTGACTAGATCTCCTCACTCAGGATGATATTTTCTAGTTCTATCCATTTGCCAAGAATTTCATGAAGTCATTGTTTTTAATAGCTGAGTAGTACTCCATTGTGTAAATGTACCACATTTTCTGTATCCATTCCTTGGTTGAGGAACATCTGGGTTCTTTCCAGCTTCTGGCTATTATAAATAAGGTTGCTATGAACATAGTGGAGCATGTGTCCTTATTTTATGTTGGAGCATCTTCTGGGTATATGCCCAGGAGTGGTATAGCTGGGTCTTCAGGCAGAATTATTTCCAATTTTCTGAAGAGCTGCCAGACTGACTTCCAGAGTGATTGTACCAGCTTGCAATTTCACTAACAACGGAGGAATGTTCCTCTTTTTCCACATCCTTTCCAGCATCTGCTGTCCCCTGAGTTTTTGATCTTAGCCATTCTGACTGGTGTGATGTGGAATCTCAGGGTTGTTTTACTTTGCATTTCCCTGATGATTAAGGAACCAAAACCATCCAGAGGAAAAAAAGGCAGCATTTTCAACAAATGATGCTGGTTCACCTGGCCATCAGCATGTAGAAGAATGCAAATTGACCCATTCTTATCTCCTTGTACAAAGCTCAAGTCTAAGTGGATCAAGGACCTCCACATAAAACCAGATACAAAGAATCTAATAGAAGAGAAAGTGAGAAAGAACACATTGACACAGGGGAAATTTTCCTGAACAGAACATCAATGACTTATGCTCTGAGATCAAGAATGGACAAATGGGACCTCACAAAATTGAAAAGCTACTGTAAGGTGAAGGACACTTTCAATAGGACAAAATGGCATTCAACAGATTGGAAAAAGATCTTTACCAACCCTACATCCTGTAGAGGGCTAATATCCAATATATACAAAGAACTAAAGAAGTTAGATTCCAGAGAATCAAATAACCCTATTAAAAATGGAGCTAAACAGAGAATTCTCAACTGAAGAATCTCAAATGGCTGAGAAGTACATCTATTCTTAAGAAAGGGATGTTTGCTCATACTACATGCAAGTGAAGCTCATAGGTTGCCAAGTGCATTGTTAGAAGGAGGGTGTATGCATAGCACAAAGACATATAAAGTCCCCAGGGTATTAGGCTGCTCCTAAACTTGTGTGAGTCATTTCCAGAGAAAGAGAAAAAGAAGCTCCTTGGCAAGTGGTATGGGAGAAGTGAGCAAGTTTCTTAGAGCCAGGCACGCTGAGGTTCACCTATCCCCATGCTCCAAACCATAGCAGGGAGTTGGAATTCACACCATCCTATGCTTCTGGTAAGTGATGGCTCTTGCAAAACTCCCCACCCCTTTTTATGGGAACATTTACATATATTCTGGCCAGAGCCTGCCAAGTAGAGCTGTTCTGTCCTTTGTATTTCTTCATGTTTTAGTAGTGCCCCCTGTGATCTTCATGCTATGGTTGTTTCTAACACCGGTTGGAAGTTAAAACGTGCTCAAATCATATCTTAAACGATCCAGACCTGTATACTTTTTTTTAAAAAAAAAATAGGAGATATCTTTGATAATTTTAGAGTCAGCCTCATTCTAATGTGCATTGGTATCCTTGTAAGAACACACACACACTCTGTGAGGATCCAGGGAGAAGTTACCACCTGTAAGCCAATGTGGCCTCAATACAAACCATCCCTGCCTATACCTTGATATTAAACTTGTTTCCAGAACTGAGAAGAAGGAAAGTCGTATTTGTGTTTAAGCCACCAGGTTGGTGGTATTCCACATTTGTTTTCCCCACAGACCTGCTGTGCTAGAGGTCTGTGACATTCTGGCAAAATCTTTATAATTTATGCCCCACTTAGCCTCATATGACCAGGTATTGAGTACTTGAAATGTAACTAGAGCCCCTTGTGATTTGCTTGTTTATTTATTTAACTTTGTTTTTGTCCTGCTAAGAATGAGTCTAGGGGCCTGGCAGGTGGTGGGCAAGTGCACTACCACTGAGCCACACTCCTGACCCCACATGCGACTTTAAGTTTAGAGTAGCCACAGCCATGTGGCTTCAGGACAGCTCTGGACCATTCTCCTTCAAAGGCAGGTTGTGTTCTACCTAGACCATCACCATATCTGGTGTGCTGCCTTTCTTGTGGGTATTCAAATACAAGTGAGCAAATAGATTTAACTAATCTGAATCTGAGTAGAGGTTGTATTTGAAATCAAATGTGCTATATAGAGAATGCTGTAGTCCCACCCCCTCAGCAGTACACCCCCTGATATGATCCTTCCCTTACTTGGTCTTTTATTAGCAGACAAATTTAGGCAAACAAGAGGTTTTGCCAGAGTTTCTTTGTACAGCATGGTTTCCCACATACCACTAATTTAGTAGTTTCACACATACCAACAGTTTTTGCAAACAATGATGAAAATGATGACTTGACAAAGGCCAAATGAAAAGTACAAAGGAATATGGCGTGGGCAGGAAGAACTCCCAAGAAGCTACAGACATTCCTACAGAAACTGGCACACGCTTTTGGCTTATATCAAAAGTGAATCAAATTAAAATATCAGAGAGCAAGACTAAGTTAATGGAGTGATACTGAGAAGCTTCCAGCCGTGAACTTACTTCAACTAATGCAACATAATCCCTCCCCCAGAACTCAGAGCTTTCTTCCTGTGCAGGCCCGATTGTAATTAGGGCTAGCGACACTCAGTTGAATCTGAATTCAGGAACCTGGTCTGGAATTGAAATCTAGCTGCATTTCTTTCGTTTCCTTTTGCTCTTTGGTTTTGCTGTTGTTGTTTGCTAAATCCTGCTGCCTTTTTTAGAGCACAGAGGCTGGTGGTCTTGGAAGATGAAAGGGGCTAACCTGGGGATGTGGGGTTAGCCTTGGAAGATGAAAGGGTCTAATCTGGGTGTATGCTTTAGAACTCAGACTTCAACACTGAGGAAGCAGCTGGAGATTTTTCTCTCTGTGTTTTTCTGACTTCTATTCCGTTTGTTCTTCTCCGACAGCTTCCCAACAGCTAGACTTTCAGACCTTTAAATTTGTCCTACAGAATGACTTTTTCAGTCCTGAGAGTTCATGTTCTTTTAAAACAGAAAGAAGGGCAATAGACATGGAGCTGTAAAAGCCTGGGGATGAACCTCTACTATTTGTCCTAATAAACTTTACAGCTCAGGAGTCTAGATAGTCCCTGGCTCAGAGTTGGTGACCAACTGAAGTTTGCCATTCCCCGGGCTATGTTGCCACTGAGTTGATGTGAGAAATGGAGAAGGATTGAACTTTCATCAGTGTGGCTGTGCGTGATTTGTCTTTTTACTCTGGTTGTTTTCCGAAGCACTTCAGATATAAGAAGATGGAGATAAACGCCCTTGAAGTGGAACCAACTGATTTAATAGCATGAGATTCCTTCCTATTAGGACAGATGTATCTGGAGAAGGGCTTTTCATTACTTTTCATCTCATGGAAATTTGGATTTGCTAAACACCTCATAACCATGATTATTATTTTATTGCTTTTCTATTCCTTTGGGCTTCTTGCTCATGGTACACAATGCTCGCCAGTGTGACAGATCTTGGCATTAGACATTCCAAACCTCACCATGCTCTCATCATCTAAGCCAGTACAATTACACGAGAACGTGTGATTCTGGCCGAGTTGGGAGAGTGGATGTAAATGAAGCAGACAAGGTAGGAATGAGCTGAACAACAGCTGGGCAGGACCATGGGCAGGACTCAAATTCAGCCTGGCTCTAGCTGACCTCCCTCTTCCACCGCCAGCTCCACACCGGTGTCTGGTGGTTACAGGACAGCTCTCCCTGCCGAGCTGGTGTCCCCGTACAACCTTCCCTCCTCCAGATAAGCAGCAGCAGGGCAGATTGCGGGTCATTTTTCCAAGCCTTGGGCTAAATTTGGGTCTGGCTTGTAACCCCTGAAAATGATCCTATGTGTAAACTCTTAAATAATCTTTAAAAGTCTCAGATTTCTTTGAATTTCCTACACAAAGTTCACATACAAGAATTCCAGCTTGGCCATGGTTGTCTTAATTAAATTAAAGGTAGAAGGAAAATGAGACTACTAGCCGTCCAGGTGGTAGAATGTTTGGGTTTAAGGTATGCTCACTCTTTCCTGGACCTCTAAGATAGATTTTATGGTTTTAATCAAAAGTATAAGCTTTCAGGATAATGCTGAGAGATGGTCCATTGAACTACATTCTTAAACTATGAAAGACATCCAATCGCCCTACAATCCCTGTATTGTAAAATTTTATGTCTCAACTATATTTAATTTTCCATCACCCAAGCTCTTGGCTGGGCTTCTACATTTTCTCAATAATGACTTTTACTTGGCAAGTCGTGTTAAATTTAGCAGAGGCTGGGATGCTGAGTACCTCTGCCCTGGGTCCCTTGATGGGGTCACTTCTGAGACTGTCCTGGGAGCTCTTTCATCCATTTGCATACCCCCATCACCAATGCTCTGCATTCACAGGAGATGGACTATTTGAAACCCCACCCCAACAGCACCATCAGGCCTTTTATATCTATCACTCTATAGTCCAAACTAGTGTCTACACAAAAGTGGCCTTATGTGCTTGCCCCAGTGCTGGGGAGTGGAGTGTGGTATCTATTAAAGCATCTCTTCCAATGTCTCATCCTGTTTGGCTGTTTTATGTCTTATGTATTTATTTTTTCTGGTGCTAGGGATTGAACTTGGGGCCTTGTGCATGCCAGCAAGAGCAATACCATTGAATCGCAAACCCAGTTCTGCCAGGATTTTTTTATACACTGAAAATAGAAAGAACCATTGTCTGCAAAGAGCCTGTTGTTTCAGTGTAGGGAAAGGTCAAATCTCCCTCTCTGTTCCACACCTGTCACAATCAGGTCTTTCTGTGTCTTGCACAATGATTACACCGAGGAGGAGGAAGTGGGGCGGAGAAAAGTTTGAAGATTTTCAGGTTCTACCAGGAAGCAAACCACAGAAGATTCCTGCAGGGTTGCTGCTGTAGTTACAGGTAAGTTCTGAAGCATGCTGTGAGTTCCCAGTGCATCCTTCAGCCTGGGTCTGTCTCTTGTCTCCCTGTGTTGAACCACACAGCTTGTTCTGATCCACACAGGCAGCTGTATTTATCCCCAAAACACTCTCTCCTTGAGTCTTTAATACAATTTTTCCTCTGGTTAAACACTTTCATTTCTCCAATGCATTGCCTGGCCTCATATTCCTGTTCATCCTGTCCTTCAAGTCCCAGTGTGAGTGTCATGACCAAGAGAAGCCTTTATATTCCAAACTGTGTGTTCTAGCCTTAGCTCTGCTGTGCTCTACTGTGGTGTTTTATGGAAGTCTGTTTACCTCTAACCTGTGAGCATGCTCCCCACTTACATGCGTGGGCAGTCTCACATATATGCACCCATGCCTGCAAATGCACACTAGGCACGTGTACATTGGGACAGACATTCCAATTTCAGTGCATGTTCACATGTCATTATAGATGTGCATACATACTGTGAACGCTGCATGGGTTGAGACATTGGGTATTTCACCTCCTTAACCAAGATCCTTGCTTATAGTAGGTGGTCAGTAACCAGCTATTGGATAGGTAGTAGATGAGGAGCAGCATACTGAAGCACACAGTTATCTTAGAGTCAGCTGCTATAAACATTTGATCAAAACTTCTCTATTCATTTTTACTCCAGCCAAGTCCACTGATAACCATGTGGACTTTGAAGCCCCATTTCTTTTCTACAGTTCACCTATCCAATCAGATAAAGTACAAAGTTTCTAGCCAGAGCAAGGTAATTCCATCCCCCAAAGAGTTTCCATCAGAGACTCAAACAAATAAAAACAAACTTCCCACTCTGAGCAAACACTGTTGCTATTGATAGTAGTCAACAAGTATGGAGAGATCAGCATATACCACAAGTGGAAAGTTGCATCCCTGCTCACTGTCCAAGATCAACCCAGGACACAGTTGGAACCAACAGACTAAAATAAAACACTACGAGCCTCATGCAGCTATAAGGACCAAGAAATTTCAACCTCATGAAAACTGTGAATGTAGAAGAAAATGCATGAATGCATGCATGCATACATACACATCCCCATATACATAAGCAAATAGTTCATAACTAGGTAAACAGACAGATGGTTAAGAAATTTAAATGGAGGTTGAAAGCAGACACCAGTCTGTCTATTTAAGACTGATGATAAATCGAGCAATTCATTCACGCTCTGCTTGATGATAAGAAGGAAGTAAAAGCTTGCGTTGTGGCCAAAGCCTTTGCCACATTAAGCCCTTGGTAAAGATCTCCAGTGCCACCCAGTGTTTTCTAGAGTAGGAAGACATTGTCTTTTATTTTCACACCCACTAACACAGGATCCAGTACACTGCAAAATAATGAGGATGATAATGCCATCTGAAATTTATTTTGTACATTTCATATCTCAATTGGCCTGTGTGTCTGAAGGTATGTTACCTCCACACCCTAACTGCAAGGCTTTGAGCTGCCAAACCATCCTTTACTCATGGCAACTCCCAGTCCCAAGGGCCTTTGTAATGTTCTAGACTCACATGCGCCAGAATGGTGACTCAACCATGCACAGCCTTCCAAAGACAAAATTCCCATGTGTATCTCAGAGTATTCCCCGAAGCTCATTTGCAGGCTCCATGGAAGAACGTCTCTATTTTTGACAGCTTGGAACTTTCCTTCAATACTCTTAACTATCTTTATGAAATTTATCTAAAGATCTTTGCTCCTAGAAATGCAGCTCCTGGGCCAGTAGTAACAGCAACACCTGGGGTCTTGTTACATGGAAATATTCAGGCCTCTCGACTCAGACCTTGGAGGCTCCCAGGGGTTTATGTACATATAAAAGCTTGAGCAGCTAGGTTACAAGCAATTTGCAATCACTGCACATATACACATGTGTTTTGTATATTTCCAAGTATAATATCGACATACATACATTATGCATGCATTCAGACATATACTATAGTGCTTTGTGCATTGTTATCTATGCTGAACTCTCATTATAGATACATTTTTTATGTATAATGGCTATATGTAAAGATACTTACATTGTGCCTACATGAAAAATGCTTAGTATACACAGTGAATTTAAAGAACATCTTGATAAATGTAGCATGTATTCTACATATATTTGAATACATATAGATTTTTGCTTGCTTTGCTAGGTTACTGGAAATATATAGAATTCTCGGGTACTCCCTCAGCACCATGCCTGCCTGACTATCACAAGGATGAGAATGAACTAAACCTCTGAAACTGTAAACCAGCCCCAATTAAATGTTTCTGAAAAACCCTAAGTGATAGTTTACTGATAACTAATTGAGAGTCTTTTAATCTGGTCATAAGTTGAGGAGAGGGCTTTGCTATTGATATTACATTTTAAACACTACAAAGGACATTGATTCTGAACCTCAAGGATCTGGGCCTCACAAAATCATGACATGGGGGTATCAGGGGAAATTATGAGCTAATAGTCGTGTGTTATTTGGAGTAAATGCAATATTTAATTCCTAAGTGATCTGGACTACCCTAGTGCTGAGGTTTTATTATTAGAATAGTATGTGCTGACTGGACTGTCCAAGTCGGTGTTCTATTGCTGTGAAGAGACAGCATGACCACAGCAACTCCTTTGAAAAGGAGGCGTTTAATTGGGGCTGGCCTACAGTTTCAGAGATTTAGTTCATTTTCATACTAGTGACAGTGAGGCAGACATAGTGATAGAGAAGTAGCTGAGACTTCTATGTCTGAATCTGAAGGCAGTGGGAAGAGAGAGCCACTGGAACTCTCTTGGACTTCTGAAACCTCAAAGCCCACCCCTAGTCGCACACTCCTTCCAACAGGGCCACACCTCCTAATCCCTCCCAAGTAGGGCCACTCCCTGATGATGAAACATTCAAATATGTGAACCTAAGAGAGCCATTCTTTTTCAAACCATCATCACATGGACCCAGCTTTCTTTATATGTCAGAGAGGAGACTAGAGAAAGCAATGATCTCTTATCTCCTTTTGTGATTTACAACAGAAGAGCACTGTTGTAAAGTTTACCTAAAATATTAGGAGGAGAGTGGCTGAGATACGGAAATTCAGTGGCAAGGCTGACAGAGAGGTTGCCTCCTTTCGTAGTCATCCCTATAATGCCACCATCTTGCTCTCAAGTAAGACAAGGACTTAGACTTCTCTCCCACAGCCCAGGTTCCCATCATGCTCTTTGACACACAGACCATGCTCAGTAAATCCATTCTGAGTTTAAGATCTCAAGGTCATCTATCAAGAGTTGTGCTAGTGCAGAGCCCAGCATGGCACCTGTGGCTTCTGGTGGACTTGAAAGTGAAGGTAGCTCTCACTCCAGCCCACCTTCACGGTGACTCTCTCAGGGGAGCCTAGAGGCTGTGGCTTCAGGCTGTGAAATCACTGAGCATCTTTCTTTGTGTATCTTCAATTCTAAGAAAAGAGGACATTTCCAGTGTTTATGCCCTAAACCAAGAACTAAAAAGGACAGGGACCATATTATTCCTTGAAAAGGAAAGTATTTTTTTTTCTAGCCATCAGATTGGTTTCTTATCCTACATACCTTTAAGCATGAAACCTGTTCAAAATCACAAAGAGTGCTTAATCCTTATAGAGATCTTCTATATCTGTAGTTTGTTCTTAGAGACAGTTAATAGTCAAATGAGAATCACATTAAGAAATTACTATTTTTTTTTAATGAATGCTGTTCAACCGGGTCAAGGGCAAAAATCTTCTTTTTGGCAAAAGTTAGAAAAATGCATCTTACCTTTATTAAATGAGAAGGCTTAACCTCAATTTTGGTAAGAATACATTTATTAAACATACAATTTGTCATATATATATATGCATTTATAGTAACACATAGAAAATGTCTTCGTAATGGTGCGAAATTATGCAGAAGTGGGTAGTAATTTGGATTTCACAAAACATTTTTCCAGCCCCCATTTCTTTTGATAGGCAGCATATTAGCCATGCTATATTATTCAATTGTTGCTGAAAAATCACAAGGCTTGGGTTAAGGAAGTTGTCCAGAGTCATGACGCTAGTTTACTGGTTACTAACAGACTTTATTTGTGTTCCCAAGGTTCCCTATGAACTAGGCAACTGATTAATAAACCTCGCTTTCTGTTGCATCTAAAATGTATGATGGCATCTCCTCTTTTAACGCCCCCCCCCCAGAGATAGCATAACAATAAATAAGGTTTACAACTGAACTTGTGCAGTCCCACACGGGCATGGAAACATGTCCTGTTTATAAAAGGGATGAAGGTGGTTGACAATCAAATTAGAGATAAGACTCGTTTTTCTGCAATGGACAACAATAAAAATCTGGATTTAAAAATTAAAGTTACAGTGACAACAAAATGGCTCAGCAACCAAAGACGCCTGTGCCAAGCATGACAACCTGAGTTTGATCCCTGAAACCTGCAAAATGAGGAATGAGACCATTGGTTCTACAGATTCACCATTTGACCGCTATACAAAGACACCCCCAACACGTACAGTAGTAAATACTTTTAAAAAATTAAAATTACAGACTCTACTATTTCTTTATTGCGTTTTAAATGTTCAGACTCTGACCTAATAAAATGGGTGCATCTTTTTCATCAACACTTCTTTCAAAATATAAAGGGATGATGTGCAAAAACTTCAAAAGAAATAGATACAAAAAACAAACAAACCAAACAAATAAGCTCCCAACCCTATCCTGAGTTGTTGTGCATGGAGAGCTGAAGAGGGAGGCTCTGAAGTTGAAAAGATAGCTCCCAACTTAGAAGTCCAAGCTTTCATCCAATGTAGCTTCGAAAATATATGTGAACTGCCAATAAATGCTTCAATTTTTCTGAAGCCTAATTTTATATATGTATCAAAAAGGCAAACATATTCCATATAGAGACAGCTCATATGAGACATTTTGCTAAATTACTACTGCAATTTTACCCACCAAAATCTTTAAAATAGATTGGGAGCAAAACCATGCAGTGTAGACTATGCTCAGCTGTGAGGAACAGTGTAACCCAGTCTTGGGCTGCGCCTCCTGGCTGCTGACTCTACCTCAGATCCAGTTCTACTGAGTGAGCTGAACCAGTCAATTTTTTTTTTTTTGGTTTTTCGAGACAGGGTTTCTCTGTGTAGCCTTGGCTGTCCTGGAACTCACTTTGTAGACCAGGCTGGCCTCGAACTCAGAAATCCTCCTGCCTCTGCCTCCCAAGTGCTGGGATTAAAGGCGTGCGCCACCACCGCCCGGCTCTGAACCAGTCAATTTTACACACATCATACACAAAGGAAGTAGACACAAAATTATTTCTGACTAACAGATATCATCTCTCCAAGCAACAACTGATAGAAAAGTTTCAAGTAATTTGAAAGCAGACTGGCTACTTGGTGTCCAACCTGAAGTACACGCCTCTCTAAGCCCCTGCAGCCCAGACCAGGCCTGTCCCACTGACAGCTGGGGTAGAAGATGCCCTCTTTGATTTAAAAAAAAAATACGTTGTAATGTATATGTGTAGAATGTACCGTATGTGTTGTGATTTAGATAATTAGATGATAGGTAGATAGATAGATAGATAGATAGATAGATAGATAGATAGATAGATAGATAGATAGGGATAATAATTAGTGGAGGAAAGCAATTAAAAATCTTTATTACCTTTCATAGTTCACTGTCTTTTAATTTTCCTCTTTGTGTAGTAAGAGCCTCTAGAATCTTTTCTAAGTGTTTCTAGGGGCTTCCAAAACTGGCTACTTCAGAAGTCTCATGGCAGTTTCTACCAACATTAGGATTCATGTTTTCATTGTTTGTAGCTTTCTAGATAAATCTTGGTCCAAGATTTATTTAAAGGAATCTCCTTCCCACTCATCCTTTCTGTTTCCTTCCAAATATAAAAATAAACTGCAGGAGTAATCTCTGGCCTTGCTGCTTGCCATAGGATCACTGGCGCCCTCTGCAGCTGGAGTAGGGTGGTTGTCCACACTGCCAACGTGTCTTATTCTGTTGCTCAGAAGCTTATTTTAATTAGTGCACATAATTATGGCCAACTAAATGTCTTTTCCAATAAAACGCACACACACACGTGAAAGAGAGAGACAGAGAGAGAAAGAAAGAGAGACAGAGAGAGAGAGAGATACCGAGACAGAGAGCAAATAAATGCTGTCAACACATAATTTATCAAATAGGCTTTTGTTCGCTGGGTTCAGGGCTTCCTGGTCAGTTCTGAGATTTATCATCTTTTCCCCATCCTAAGGCTGGGTTCAATATGCATGCCTGATGTAGCGTTCACAGGACCCCAGGATGGGCAATAGGTCTTTACAGGTGGCACTGTGGGATCAGGTGCAGTGGGGATTTTACCCAGGGCTCAGCACCATAACAAGAGCTCTGATTTGATTATTTGAGTGGTTTTATCCTACTGTTGTGTTGGAATAGCCATGGTCAACAATTGTGGGTTCTTTCTTGCTTCTCACTTGCTCCTCACCTCCCATTTTAACTCTTTATGCACACGGAGGCTTCGGTGCACACCACGCAGAGATTTTAGAGAAAGAACCCAAAGGCATTCTACTCCAATGGTGGGCTTTGAACATCTGACCAGGAAACTCTCTGGGTTTGGACTCAACATATACTATGCTCACCTTTGTAGTTTGCCTAGGATGTGGATGTCCTTAGGGTAAACCCTAGACGGCTGGCAACACTGTTTGACCCTCTGCTGTTCTCACCAGCAAACCCACAGAGGTCTTAGGAAGCCAGGATTTAGAGCCACCTACTGCCATGGGTCCACGCATATTCCCTCCTTGCCAGGACCCAGTCTTGTCCCTCTTTCTAGCACAGCTACTTTGGCCATTCTCATCTGATTTCAGATCACCACTGTCCAGGAGTGCGACAGGTCAGAGCATGCTTTCCATTCCTAACACCCTGTGACTTTCCCCTGATATCATTTGAAGTACTGGATGTGTGTGGGACGGTGGCGAGCGGAGTGAGAATGTTCCTCCCATAATAGGCTTGGGTGTTTGGATACTTGGTTGTGTTGGTGGTGCTTTTTCAGTCAGTGTAGGTGGTGTGGCCTTGCTAAAGGGCTACCTTTGCTGGAGGTGGGCTTTGAGGCTTAAAAGCCTCCTGCTATTCTCAGTTTGCTCTTTCCTGCTTGCAGCTCATGATGTGAGCTCTCGGTTTGGTGTTCTAACTACCGTGCCTGCTGCCGCGGCTCAGCCACCGTGGACTGTAACTTTCTTGAACTGTAAGTTCAGGTGAAGCATTTGTAAGTTTCCTTGATCATGGTGTTTTGCCACAGTGGAAACAAACAAACAAACAAAACCTAATATGAGTTGTGGGAGCCATTGTTTCAGCATCTACCTCCTCTCCTTCCTCACTGATCCCTCGGGCTGGTACAGTGATAGTTTTGACTTATCCATATGTGTAAGCACCTGAAGTGTATGTGTATATGCAGGTGTATGTAGTGTGTATACACATGTGTGTCTCTGCATGTGTATCCACTTCCTAACACAATGCTATTATTCTGGTATGACTAAGTCACACTAACTGCATCACACACATTAATAATAATAATAATAATAGCAATAATAATAATAACAATAACAACAACAATAATAATAATAATAAAAACTAGGACAGCAAACATGGCTGCCGACCAAGTAGCTGTCAGCTATGATGATGCCCGAGGGACACAGTGGTGGCAAGAGTGAGGATTCCCCATCAACTCCATCTGTATAGATGAGCTCCCCCATTATAGTCCAAGCACTTTCTATAAGTCTGCTATGCTCATGTGAGTTCGTTTTATAAAAGCTGTCAGGAGCAGGGAAGCAAGGTGCAGGAAGCTCTAACAAAGCTCTGGGCAGAGCACTTGCTAAAGCAAGTGCTGGGTACCATAGAGAGCCAGAAAGTCCTGACTAAGCATCTACATCTCCTGTTTCCCAGAACGCAGGGGTTCCTGCGTTGAGGGTGCCTCTCAAGCTTACCACCCTATCAGTGGTCCTTTGGATGTAGTGGCAATTGTGACAGCTCTCTGTCCTGGGCTGACTTAAAACACTGCAAGGGATTCAGGAAGACTCTGAGGCAGGAGCCTAGTGTCTTTCTGTTTCAATGTTGGTGAGACCTGACATTAGGCACCGTCCTCCAGAAGCCTCGTCCACAGAGGGGACACTTGAATGCAGGCTTTCCCTTCTCATTCCAGATGCTGCAACATTTACACTCCTGGAACATCAGGTAAGCCATGTGACGCACCGCCTCGATCTGAGGAAAGACAGAGAGAACAAAGCCCCAGTCCAGTCAGTGCTTCCCTTTCTTGGGAAGTAAATTTCAGGTGCTGGCTTCGTCAGGGTTTTCTGGCTGCAAGGTGTTGGCACCTATGCCTGCACCAGGTCCTCAGCCCAACCCCCACTGGCCCTGAAGTCAGCGGGGATTCCACAGTTACTTTTCATGTTGAGACCAAGGTCAGAGCTTGGGCAACTTGAGAAAAACAGTTGCAAGTCCTCAGGGGATGTAATCTGTGCATGATTTATGCCTTGAGTACCCAAATGCATGGCTTATACTTCGAGGAGATAAAGAAGCCAAGCCCTCCACATTCCTTGGGGCTTACTAGACTTTGTTTTTACACAGTAGAGATTGTTGGTGACTTACAGGGCTGCTTAGGACTCTGCTGAGCCGTTAGTGTGACACACAGAAATATAACAATTGGCTGGTGGGGGAAGAAAGATCTATTTTGCTGATACCCATGTGCGTGGGTCCCCAAATAAACCCTGCTTCTGAGAAAACATCCTATATAATTCCCTCTTTCCTCTCCAAATGTGATTTTGGGTGAAACTTCTAGACATTATGATCCTTTGTCTATAAGGCCCCGTTTCGGTGATCAGCTCAAAGCTCACATTTCCCAAGCTTCGTGTTGAAATTCTCACCTCCCTTGTTTGTGAAAAGGCAGAGTCTTGTTTTTTAGCTGCTCTGGTAATTCCAGGCAAGGTTTGTTAAGTAGGTTGTCCCCTTCTTCAAGAATCTCTGAGCTCAAGACATTCAGTGTGTGGGTGGCAGATGGATCAGCTGACAGGAAGTGTGCCTGTGAAGGCGGCCACCCAAGACTTTGGGTCACCGCTGATTCCTGACTGATGGAGCTCAGATCTCAGAGTTGGGAGGGTACCTGCTTGCTCTGCCAAACCAAACCGGCCCCTGCATGGGGCAGATGGCAAAGGAAGTGGGGCTTTGCGCACAGGGGTTCCGTGTTTCACTTGAACAGTCTCAAATAACCAGTTTACAATGATGGGATGTTCTTAGGCACTGGGGGTAGTGGGAGGGCTGAGGCTCCTCTCCAGATCTGCTGAACATTAATATGCATCGCGGCAGAGTTCTAGAAGCCAGCCAGCTGCACGTCTGGCCGGCCCTTGCTCTGGTGGTCCTCTGCCGACAGGACTATGAATTGCTATTTGTTATCTTTAGGCCTGAGAAGCCATCTGGTTTTGATTCAGGTGGCCTCAGGCTTGCCTCAGGGGTGAAAAGGGTGCACATTCAAATTGAATTTCTCACAATTTCCAAGTGAGAAGAATCCTAGTCTTCCCACATGGTGGGCAGCCCCTGCCTGGCCTCTGTAGCCTGGCATAAATCAATTTCACCTGTGTGGCTGAACGAGCACATGTTAACCTAATGGAGCCAAGTGTGCAATCAGATAGCTTCTGCACATGTTCTGGTGTGAGAGAAGAGGTGACCTCCAGTTGACCTCATCTACCCTGTCTCCTGGAGTGGGGGGCTGAGGCTTTCGGCACAGGTAGATCTGGTAGGGGTCCTTAGACCAGGCTCAGATTTGGCAATACTGGGCGTAGTACAAAGTCTTATGTCACAACTGAATATGTGAGGGAGAAGGGAGGCTTCTGTTTGAGAATCAAGCCTGATTGTGAACCGTACAAACTGAGACGTCTCCCGACTTCAGATGAATGGTGCTTACACACATTTGATGTTTACTTTCAAGGGCAAAGCCTGAGCAAGCTCTCACTGTTTCGTTGAGCAGTGACAGGTAGAGTCTGTTCAGTAGGGTGGGTTAGGCTGAAGCACTTGCATGTTATAAAGAATATTCCCTTAAGTGTGAAAAATAAATATGAAAAATGTATGTATAGACAATATGATAGATGAGCAACCTAGAGACTGTCATTTATCCTCATAGTTAGTTTTCCTTTATCAAAGTCACGAGGTTAAATAAACAAACAGAAGTTGAATCTGGGGCTGGAGGTATAACCCAGTGGTAGAAAACCTGCTTCTCCAAGCTAAAGCGCCCCCAGCACTGAGAATGAAAAGAAAAGGAAAATAGTTGAATCTAAAACAGGGATAAGCAAATAACTGTTGGGCCAAATCTAGACTGCAGGCTGCTTTTATGAATAAAGTTTTATTGTAACATGACCACACCACTTCTTTAAGCCCTGTTTTCTCAGTGGTTAGTAGTTATAATAGACCTCTCTCTAGCTATCTAGATATTTGTAGAAAAAAGTTTCCCATCCATTTTCTGACATAACGTAATTCCATTTTTATTCAATTGAAGGGGCTCTTAGCCTTCTTTTGTAAACAGTAATCTGTGCAGCCTGGGGCTATAGATTACTGATAGAACACACACCTGGGATATTTTCTATCCTGTTGGCCCTGCTTTTGATGTTTAACAGCACAGCAGATTAAAGTCTCTAAAGACAATCAAAGTTCAGCAAAGGTAGCCAGTTCCTCAGGCTGAGGGTAGGAGGCCCCGGGACAGCTCTGGGTGAGGCGACCGTTCACTTGTCTGTAGCAGTCTCCCCATGGATTGTTCTTGGCCCCAAATGAAAATGAAGGTGAGTTTCCTCTTCAGGAAAATATCAGTGATTCTGGAGCCGGCCACGCAGACATCTGGAAAGGGCTCACCGCTGGCCAGGATGTGAGAAGCTTTAGTACCCAATACGATGAGTTTTCCTTTGTTGTATTGTGTTTTGTTTTGTTTTGCCAGCAGCAGCAGCAGCATCTTGGGAGTGCATCATTGGTCCGCTAAAGGTTTCCAGTGTAAGAAGGTAGCTCCAGGAAATGCTCTCTAGACAGGAAAGGCCAATCCTGTAATACAAACAGGTTCTGAGTCAGAATGGATGCTCTCTTGCTTCTTCTGTGCTCACATTTCCCTTTAGAAGGCTGGATTCCTGATTCTGGGCTCATTCGATGACAAACAGACCACACAAAACAAGGATGGCGGTGCTGGGAACTAACAGTGCCACCCGTGGTCTGCTCTCCAGGGTACAATTTCAAGGAGTTGGTTAATGGCCTCACTACAAAAGAGCCCCAGGGGTCCCCCCAAGCTTGACCCCCAAACTTGAACTCTACCTGAACTGATCTTTTTTTTTTTCCACTTCTCTTCTTTTTTGAGGTTGGAAAACTTTTAATCAATTCCCCTCCCAGGACATTTGATTTCTGTGCACTTTTGCACTCCTGGGCTCCATCTGGGAGAAGAAGTGCCAAAACCGCCATTCGAAAGGCTGCCCTGGAGGTATTTTCAGTCGGACTAGAAGCAGCAGGTAACGGAAATCTTCTGAGACAGCTTGTTCTCTGGAGGGTTTCCTGTCCAGTTTTGCTGACTGAAGCATTCCCAGGGTTTGGATAAACTTTGGCTTAGCAAGTGCACTTTGATAGCTGCCTTGTGGTTCTAATTGCAATTAAAATGCTAGAAGCCCCGGCCCCAACTCTTGCCTTTGGCCATGCCTGGTTTTGTTTCATCACATAAGAGTGTCCTGGCCTCTTGAAAGCCTGTAGCTTCCCTTGCAGAGACTCTGGGCTATAGCTGCAGTACTGATGTATCATTCAATTTAGTCACTGTATATCCATGGGGCATCAGCAATATTCCCATCCTGTGTTTTGGAGTTGGGGACAGAGCCTGACATCCCTAAATTATAGGGAATCAATTTGGCAGAAAAGGCAAATGGTGCTTCCACAGGTTGCAATTAATAGTAACATCTCAAATTAAGCCCAGTGAGAATGAGCTGAGATAGAAGACAGACCGGCACTAAGAATTGGGCGTTTTGTTTTGTTTAACCTAATGGATTAAAAAGTTTGCTTTCTCCAAACTTACCATTTTAAGGAGTAATTGGCTTTAATTGCTCAAATGATCTAAGTAAATAGACTGGTAAGCAGTGACTAGGTGTCAATTCTCAGTTCACTTAATGGACTGATGACATATCTCAAAGATGTCCTGCTGAGAAGGATTCTGGAGCCCTGTTCAGTCTCACCAGAAAATAATGCTGCAGTAGGGTGGTTAATGCCTTGTGTGGAGAGGAGAACAGTATGAATGCCAATCCCATAGAAGCCACAGCCCAAGAATCAGTCAATGCAGGCTTGAATTAAAGCTCAAAACAGAGGAACTCAGCCACAAGTGTGAATGTCAACAGAATCCCTTATAAGGAGCGGCCTTCTAACACTGATTTGCATGAGCCATGGATCAAATGCCGGTTCTCAAAATGTAAACAAATCTGAGAAGCAAAGTCAAAGACAGTATCAGATTAGAATATTGATGTGTATCCACACACTCTAGTCTGTGATTTTATGAAAGGTCTCGGCGGGGTTTAGAGACCACGTCCTGAAGAACTGTAAAAAGAAACCGGTGCATGACTTTGCTCTATGAGTCTGCAGCTGATCTGCTGTGTGCTGGGTAAAACCAGGCTATTACTCTCAAACTCGAGATCTGCCAAGACAAAGTGGGGAACTTTTGAGTAGAAACATTGCATTGCCTAGAGATGTGGCATAATCGTGCTCATTGAGAAAT
The DNA here is from genome assembly GCA_036184795.1 of Tokudaia tokunoshimensis. Classification (NCBI taxonomy): domain Eukaryota; kingdom Metazoa; phylum Chordata; class Mammalia; order Rodentia; family Muridae; genus Tokudaia; species Tokudaia tokunoshimensis. The sequence continues at coordinate 31,201,656 of BTHU01000022.1, read as the reverse complement.
GGAATTCCCAATTAATTTTGGAAGATTGAAAGGCCAGCCAGGGCCATCCTGACAGCCAGTTACCAGGCGGCTGCTGGTGGTGACATACAAGAGTATATTTGTCATCCCCAGGGCTCCAGAGGGAAAGTGGGATTCCATGACTGGAGTGCTATAAAACTGTCTGGGTATTTTGCGTATTATTCTTATTAAGTTAGAGTCCTGTTAGAGGGAAACATGTTACTATTTAGATTTCTGTCTGCTTGGCAGCCTTTGCTTCATAAATCTCACAGAAGAAAATTGGCCCACTGGAATTGGACTTTGGATATATAGCATTTCTTCAACATCAAGAAAATGGCCACACGTTTTTTTTCAAATTGTTTCCCTTGCAGATAATTTTTAAACAGCCTTACAAAAATGTTTTCCTTGCTTCGCTCCCCAGTGAGTTAAAAATGCAAGCCACGGGTTGCCAATTGGCAGAATGGAAATCGCCTGTGAGTCCAGCAGACAGCAATGGGGATGTATGAGGTGATTGTGGGGCAGACAGGCAACTGCTTTTCCTTGTGGGATGCAAAATGATCCTTTTTATTTTTGACTAATTCCTGAAGCAAAAGACCTTCCCACCCACATGTGTGGCCTCAATAAGAGACAGAGAAAATGAGCATCAAGAGAAGCCACAGACTTGCTGTTTGCTGCTTCCATTTTAGCAGTAATTAATATTAATATGGTTGTCAGTAAACTGAAAGAGTAGAAGGGATTACATTATCTAGAGCTTTTACCTGGGCTTAAAGGGGATGTGGGGAAGGGGCTCCAGGCCCTAGCAGCTGCCTGCCGAAGCCCCTGCACACGCACCTTTTGTATAAAGGATGATGTATGTCAATGTTGGTTTGTGGTTCTGCAGTGACATACTTTTCAGCTCCCGTTACATGGTGCTGAATTGTTGAATCAAATGTTTCAAGACAAGCCCTTGGTAGACCAGCAGCTACACCCCCCAAAAAAAGTAGATGTGCTGAGGTTCTAGATAGAGTGGCTATGTGTGGATACCTTGAAGTATTACACGGGATGCTCCATATTTGGGTCTTAAAACTACTACAAACTCTAAAGAAGGAGGAAATTTGATGACCTATTCCTATGTTATTTATTTTTCTGCTGCTGTGATAAAATTGTCGGACAATAGAAAATTAGGAAGAACATGGTAACAGGAGCCTGAGGCTGGCCTGGCAGACATAAGGCAGAGTGATAACATTCCATCCTCATGCTCAAAGCAGAAAAAGAGAAAGAACATGTAATCACACGATGCTATAAATGCTCAAAGCCTGCCCTAGTGAGGTACTACCTCCAGCAAGCCTCTACCTCCTAAAGGTTCCATATGCTTCCCAAACAGCTCTGCCAGCTAAAGACCAGGTATTCACATACAAGAGTTTAAGAAGGACATTTCTTATGCATACCACAACTTCCAACTCTCTTGCATGTTTGTTTTGTTTTAAAACTCTGTCTCTTTGCTTTTCCACACAATGAGAGTCATTTTTGTATTCTTTGTGCTCTCACCTCCAAGCTTTGTATGCTCTAGTAAATGGGGGGTATAATCAGTTGGCGGAAATGTCACTTGTCAGGGATTGATCTTATTCATTGATTTATTCAATGAACATCTGAGTACCCACTGACCCCTGAGCTTTGTGCTGGGCATTGCTATCTGTTGCAACGCAATGCTAAGTAACACAGACATGGTCCCTGATCTGAAACATGCTAGAATCATATAATATATAATAAGAACAACCATACACCAAGCACTAGCAGAATTGCTGTTCTCTGTCTTGAGAAGACCAAGAACATAGAAGAAAGACCACACTGACAGAAATGCAGGGGCAATGATCTCAGAGTGGTTCTTTAGATATTTTTCTACAGCTTCCTGAGTTACTGCGCTGGATGTTAGGAACACCAACAGTCTTATATTACTAAAGTTTTGCCTCTTTTATCAATAGATTAAAAAATGTGAAATGCCAACTACTATTTCAAGAGCAAAACAAACCAACAAACAAACAACCCATAAATACCGGGTTTATCACAATACATATGCCCATGCCCAAGGCTTGGCAATGAAAAGGATCATGTGTCCTTTAATGCTGAGCATCTAGAGATGCGAACATCTGGTCACAGAATCAAGGATATGTGAATTTATTGAGAATAGGGATTATTTCTTACTTACCATAGTGTCTGAACTTGGACACGGGCTCAAAATGGAAATTAAAAATATAATCTTATTTGCAGGTCTTTAATATAAATTCTTGCTCTTAAGAAAAAATGGAGGAATGAATTCAGAAGATGTGGTATATTTACACAATGGAATACTACTCTGCAATTAAAAACAATGAATTCACGAAATTCCTAGGCAAATGGTCAGAACTTGAAAATATCATCCTTAGTGAGGTAACCCAATCACAAAAGAACACGCATAGTATGCAGTCACTGATAAGGGGATATTAACCCAGAATCTCGGAATACCCTAGACACAATACGCATATCAATAGATTTCCAAGAAGATGGAAGGAGAGACCCCTGGTCCTGGAAAGACTGGATGTAGGGGAATGCCGAGACAGAGAAGCGAGAGGGGGTTGAATGGGGAAAAGAGGGAGGGAAGGGGGCTTATGGGACTTTCGGGGAGGGAGGAAACGGGAAAGGGGAAATGATTTTGAATGTAAATAAAAATATAAAAAATAAATAAAAAAAGAAAAGGGATAGCTTATTATTTTAAAAAATTAAGTCAACTTTTTATTATAAAATAGACTCAAGTGGACAAGTCTGTGAGGCAGTGCAGAGACAAGATCATCTTAAATATTTCCTGCCCTAACCCTAAAACCAGCTACTTCTTCTCTAAGTATTGTAGAGTTCTCTGAGAGTGAAGTAGCCCATTTCTTGGTTTAGGTTGCATTGGCCCAGAGAACTAAGGTGCTTGAAACATAACAACCACCCATCAGTCTGAGCCTCAATGATAATGAACTGACTCTCTGAAACTGTAAGCAAGCCCCCAGTTAAATGACTTCTCTTATAAGAGTTGCACTGGTCATGGTGTCTCCTCACAGCAATAGAATGGTCACTGAGACACTGTGATTGATACTTCCTGCACACACTGTCAATGTCTGTGCTTGAACCAGAAAGAAGCCTTCCTGTTCCCATGAGTCTGCGGCATTGGGGTCCTTCACACTGCCACACTCACATCCTGTTGTTCACTCTGGGATGCAGTTTCTCCCCCACAAGAGGCTCCCTTTTGTCTGAACTGAAAGGGAACTTTGGTTGAGTGGGAGGCAAGGTAGGGGCATAGAAACAGGAAGAGCCCACCCAATGGGAGAAAAACCCACTAAGAATTTCAAGGAAGAAGAAGAACCAGGAAGCCAAGGAGGGCAAGAGCTTGTGGTCATGGACAGACATCAACAGAGCAGAGGCTATTCTTCAGCAGTAATAGTAAGCCAGCACCTTGTAAAATCCATAGCTTCTGAGATAAACTTGCAGAGAGTGCATTTTATTAAATAGAAGCTGTGCTCTCAAGGCCCAGTCCAGTATTCACATGCAGAAGGAGTGTTTCTGGGCTAAACTATCAATATTCTGAGCTACATTCAGCTAATTCAGAATCTGGGTTCACTGTGCAGAGTTCAACCTGAAGCCAGTTCAGCTTGTTTGTGGAGGACTCCTGGTACTAGCTTAAAGCTCCTGCCTGTGGAGAGCTCACTGAGAAACCAGTTCTGCCAGTTTGTAAAGGCTTTTCTTCTCTGCTAGCCCCTTACCTAACTTCCTAAAAATGGAAGGTACCAGAATCTCATTCTCTATCTTCAGGACACATTACATTAATTAGAGATGAGCAGATCTGGGTGCTTGAGTTGCTCCTTACATCATAGCTTTCAGGTGTTCTTAGCTAACAGAACAAGGGAGTCTGTATATATACAGATACCCAAAGACATTTCTCAGTACATCATCTGTACATTTATTAAGCAAAACATGAGTTTGTATCAGTGTCTCTAGCTCCACTCTGTTGCCACATTCATCATTCTAGTCTACAACCTCCAACAGTATGTCTGCTTCTAACATCTATCATCTATTTTAATTGCTCATTTTCCAGGGTGCATGTGGGTTTGGACTGGTTAACATATCTTCACAGAAACAAGTCCATCAGTTAGAGGACAGGGCACATGCATAGCTGATTTACCTTTGGTTTTCCACACGTGTTGAGTTGCTTAGTTCAGTCTCCTTTCCCATTAGATGTCCCAGTAAAGTTTTATTCATTTTCTCAGTGTTTGATTGTTGTCTATATGCCATCAAAGGCTCTTTAAACCTATTTTTAAAAATTCTTATGTATTAAGTTTCATTCTTTGTGCTAAGTGTACCACCAAGGATTACTTCATTAACAACAACAAAAAAAATCTCTGTCTGGTCTGGGTAAGTTTTGACAAAGGGATAGTATCATTCTCTACCATAAAAATGCATAATTCTGTTGGATCTATTCCTATCTCTCTACACCCCAAACCATTGATTTGTTCATCACCTTTATGGTTTTATCTTTCCCAAAGTGTCATAATAGGAAGTCTTTTAAGATTGCCTTCTTTTACTCAGAAATCAGCATTTTAGGTTCCTCTTTCCTTTAAAATTCACTTTAATTATTTTCATGTCTATCTATGTCCCTCAGAGTGGATGTCTTTCAGCTATGTGATGGTTCCTGTGAAAGCCAGAAGGAGTCTGATCCCACTAGATCTAGAATTAAAGGCAGTCATGAGCCATACAACATGTGTGCTAGGAACTGAATCTGGATCTTCTGGAAGAAAACAAGTGCTTCTGGTTGCTGATGCATCCTCTATGACAACCCACCCTCTCTAATTCACTGAATAGAATCCCATGGTATGTACACAAGTGCGGGTTAGCTTTCAAATACATTTGGAGGAAATATCAGGTAGTCAGGTCACAGAGAAGTAGAAAAATCTCAGCTCTTGTCCTTATATGCTCTACGATGACATTCTTAACATATTAGTTAGTAGAAGTTACATGTCTATTTGTATATTTCAGCAGATTTAACTAATAATTGTGAGGAACAACCACACAAGGATGGACATGGAGACAAGTGAGTGTAGTAGAAGCCAGATTTTTAATGATGGTCTTGTAAGAATGGGTATCCAGTGTGCAGGTACTGGTGAGTCAGTTACAGAAAACTATTTGTCCACCACCACGAAGGTCCCACTCCTGGTCCCTCATTGGATGAGTTCTATAAGGTATACGATCTAACCTAGAAATTGCCTGAGCTTTATCATATTCTTATAGAGCATTCTTTATTTCCCTCCTCCTTTTGTATGCACATTCCCCAACAAAGAGTTTCCTACTGGCTTCTTCCCTGCTTCCCCACACAATGGTTTGAATAAGAAATATCCCTATAGATTCATGTACTTAAACACTTGGTCACCAGTTAGTGGTACTATTTGGGAGGTTTGTGGAACCTTTAGATGATAGATCCTTGTTGTAGTACCCAATTAATCCTACTCAAATTGACTCTGGTGGCAGCAGTGGTAAGTTCCTGCTACCCACCTCAATGTTTTATATTCCTGATTGAGAGACACACAGAGAAAGATTTTATATTTTGATATGCCTTTAACAGCTCAACAGCTGGACCACTTCTAAACCTCTGTGAGGCTAACACACATCTCCCTGATATTCCTGAGTCATTGCTTACAGAAATCTATATTCCATTTTTGTTGCCCTAGACCCAATCGAGGGTAGGGGCAGAAAAGAGAGTTGATGCCACTCTTCCCAGGCTCTTTTATGTCCGCTGTCTCTCTGGAGGAAGTCCATCACAGAGGGCAGGAGCTGAGGCTTTTAAGCTTGGCCTTGCTTCCTGTCCCCTCTCTGCTTCCTGTCTGCAGATAAAATGTAATTTTCTTTTCCCTGACTACCAGGCCAGCTTCACACCCCTGCTGCCACCCTTTTTCCATTGCTGTGTACTTTATCCCACAGGAACCATGGGCAAAGCAAACCCTTCCTACCTCAAGTCACTTTTGGACAGAGTGTTTTATCCAAGCAAAGGAAAAGCAACCTAAACAGAAATTGGTTCTTTGCTTTATGTTGTTAAGTTTTAGTATTCTTTGAATTTTGGATAGAAGCCCTTTTTCAGATCTTAATTCTATATACGTTTTATAACAACTTGTATTCTCATTCTGTCAAGAATATCTTTTGGAAAAATGTTTAATTTAAACAAAGTCAATTAATCAACAAGTTTTTATTTCATAGATCATGCTTTTGATGTTATACCTGAAAGCTGATCATTAAACCAAGATCAAATTTACTTCTAGATGTTTTAGAATTCTGAATTCTTTTCATTTAGGTCTATGATCCATTTTAAATTAAGGTGATAGGGAGGGCAATGGTGAGGATTTGTGTCTAGTATCTCTCTGGCATCTTATAAATACAGGAGTGAATATATTTTGGGCAAACACACACACACATATACATACATACATACATACATACATACATACACACACACACACACACACACACACACACACACTCAAAAAATCCTACATGATCTTCTGTTGCTTGCAGGTAGCTTTTTTTTTTTTTTTGGTCTGTTTGTTTGTTTTGTTTTTCCCATCTTGGACATTTCCCTGGTAGCCATGATAAGAAAAGCAGAAGCATAAAATACGAACCAGGTTGGTAATAATGGGAATGAGCTATGGACACACATTAAGGAGAGCCATGAGACTCACCTTGGATTCCTATTTTTACTCATTCCTCTAGATCCAAGCAATCTTGGGAGATGCTGGAAGTAGAAGGTTAATTGAGAGTGGGACTACACAAAGCTGCTTCCATGAAGTTATCCAAAATGGAGTAGGATGTTGTAGTGATGGAGTTGTTTGAAGGGTCACTCCTACTTCTGTAACTGTTCATTGTAGTGAGCCATATATATATAGCCATATAGACTAGTAAGGCATTTGGCAATTACATGACTCCGGCATCAAAACCTATATTTAAGTGGATCTCCTTCATGGAGTCACATAGAACTCAGATCTATGTGCGTCTGCTTACGAGCTGACATGGGCATCAGGGGATGTACAGCGAAGCATTGCACAGAGAGGATCTAAGTATCTGGTTCTGAGTCTCTGGGGAGCAAGTCTGATTTGCAAAGGGGTTGGTGTCGGTCTTCTGACCACCATGCACTCTGTGGGGATGTCCCACTAATCTAAGGCTCTGCCCCTCCCCTCCAAAAGACACCAAGAGCTGACTAAAAGGCGGAAACAATTATTTGTTCTCCACGAGGGGAATTAGACCCCTGCTCCCTTCCCTGGTCAATAGCCCGCCGTCATGGACGGGTTTACTATCCACTTGTTTAAACTAATAAGGAAGGAGGAGATGTAGTGAGCCATATAGCCTCTAGGCAAAATTCAGCTGCCTGCATTTCACCTACATGGAGCTGAGGAATTCCAGCCACACCTCCTCCCACCTGACAGATGTCAGAGCCCCTCTGGCACTACAGTTTCCTGTGAGTCAAGTCGCCATCTCCTGCTATGTAGCAGACCCTGTGATCTTTGTTATGGCAACATCTCTCAGCCTGCCGGAGACCTGCTGAGAAGACTCTGCAGCTTTGGGAGGGAGGGTCACGCCCACAGCACATATATTGTTGCGCTTGTCCCCAAAGAAATATAGAAAGACTTTGTACAGTCATGCACTAATGTCTCTGTGTGTTCTTTTCTCTCAACTCCCGTAGTTTCACTCTTCAGCTCTCCCCCATGTAGAACCCACTCGTGAGCAATTCCCGGGAAGATCCAGTTAATGCTCTGCAGAGCTCAATAAACTCATTGATTTCACCAAGTTGGATTTTGGTAAAGTTATACTTATCTTGGTCTGTCATTTAGTGTTCCTCTGAGGTGAACAGACATTCGTTCACATCTCTTCAGGAAAAGTTAATGCAGGATCTCTCTATCTAAAACCTTTACTGTAATCATACATGACACATTTACTTTATTGCAAGAGGGAATATTTATGGGCCTCCAGAATTATGAGCTAGATTTTTAGAAGAACCTTAGTCTACTGTAACCTGCACATCAATCTAAAGAGAAGTGACATCTGAATTACACTGGTCCTTCGACTCTGCTAACATAAGAGCTTGGTCCTCACATCCAGTCTCATTATCTTAGCTTTGGATTTCTCTCATTATCAACTCATACTTTTCAGTATGCAAGTTCTACACAGTTTGTTATATTTGTAAGGAAGTATTTCCCATTTTTAGTAATTATAATTGTACTTTATTTTATATTTGTTTTTATATGTTCTCAGCTACTAACTAGAAACTGAGTTGTTATAACTCTCATGACATTGCTGGATTTGTTTGCTTACTGTTAATATTATTAACTTAGGAGTTTTTATAGATGCCTTGGAATTTTTCACATAGACCATTGTATTGTCTGAAAACAGCAATACTTTTACTTCTTCCCATGTGATCTGTATTCCTTTCATTTTGCATTTTTGCTTTATTTCACCAGATAAAACTTCTAGTGCTAGGTTGGGGGAGCATTGCCTCATTTCTAACATTAGGATGGGAGCATGCAGCTTTTCTTTATTCAGTGTACTGTGAACTAAAGGATTCATGTAGATTTCCTTTATCGACTTGAAGAAGTTCTCTGGACTGGAGATGTGGTTCAGCAGTTAAAAGCACTGTATGCTCTTCGAGAGTACACACATGGTGGTTCACAACCAGCTGTACCTGCAAGTTCTATGGGGATCCAACACCCTCTTCTCGCCTCTGAGAATACCAGGCATACATGCGGTGCATAGATATACATGTAGGCAAACACCTATTCTCTATTTAATTTGATTATGTATTTTAACATGTGTTATTGGCATATTTTGAGGCTACTTTATTGGGTTCTTATACCTCTCCCTCCCTTCTAACCCTTTTTTACTCTAATCCCTTCCAAACTCTCAATACATTGGCATATCAAGTCTCATCAGGACTAGAGTGTAACCTATCCCACTGAGGCCAGACAAAGCAGCCTAGCTAGGGGAAAGTGGTCCAAGTGAGAGACAGCTCCCCAAGCTCCAATTTTGGGGGGACTCACATGGAGACCAAGATGCAAATCAGCTACATTCAGAGTCTATGAACCCCCATGGAAAAGACATGCATAAGTGGATTATAAGTGGATATTAGCCATTCCCTCAACTTCTGCTCCATTTTTAAGCCCTGCACATCTTGCAGGCAGAACAAATTTGGGGTGGAAGGTTTTGTGGGAGGGTTGCTATCCCGTCCCTCCACTGGAAGTTTTGTCTGGCTACAGGAGGTGGCCACTTCAGGCTCCATAGCCCCTGCTGGGCCAACCAATGACTGGCCCAACTTGAGACAAACCCCATGGGAGAGAACCAACCCCTGACACTATTAATGATACTCTGCTGTGCTTGCAGACAGGGACCTAGAATAAACTGTCTCCTGAGAGGCTTCATCCAGCAGCAAATGGAAACAGATGCATAATCCCACAGCCAAATATCAGGAAGTCTTGTGGAAGGACTGAGGAAGCTAGAGGAGTCAAGGACACCACAAGAAGATCTACAGAGGCAAATCCAGTCTTCATCAGCATAAGATCCAGCAGTCCAGCAAACCAGCAAACCAGTAATCCAGCAATGGCAAATGCAACAGCAGAAACTAGCAGGGAGCTACAGCTGGAGGATCAGCAGCCTATCTCCTCCTCCTCCTCCTCCTCCTCTTCCATACCTGGGATTGAAAAAAAAATCCAAATTGACATAACATAACTGGGTTTTTAAAGAAACCCAAATTCTCACTACAGTGTGTTACTATGGTATGTCATATTGATTCATTATTTGAATAGGTAATAATATAAATCTATTTGATCTTGATGTATATTTTAACGTGTCACCAAACTTTATTTGCTAATATTCAGTTATAAGTATTGAGTAATAAATTTGTATCTATATGGTCTTATATTTTAGTTTATTTTGTTTGCTTTTCTTGCTATCTTGTCCTAATTTTGTAATCAGCATAATATTATCTTTATAAAACTACTTGTGATGGTGGTATGCGGATGTAGCTGAGTGGTAGAATCCATGCTTATCATATATAAGAGCTGGGCCACACCCAGCCACATATTAGATAAATTAAATATAAGACCTAATTGGGAAAGTTTCTTTCATTTATATTTTCTAGAAAGGGCTGGATAGAATTAGTGTCAATTCTGTGTACGTGTAGGAATTCCCTAAAAAGCAGGTAGGTCTTGAGATTTAACTTCTGGGTCTTTAAAAGTTAGATACAATTTTGCTAGTAATTTGGCTATTTAGATAATGCATTTTGTTTTGGACAAGTTGTAGAAAGTTGCGGTTTTCAATTGTCTATTTAAGTTGGCAAATTTTTGTGTTGTGTAGTATTGTTTCCTTTCACTGCTGATATCTCCAGGATCTCCAATGAGAACCCATACCATCTCTGGTATTCACAATTATGTCTTACTTCTTCCCTCTCCCCAACATCGAATTGCTCAGACGGGCCTGTCAATTTTGTTGATCCTTTCCCCAAAAGAATTAGTTTTATTGACTGATTTTTAATTTTTTTCTGTTTTATTGCTTGGCATTCTTGCCTTTTAAATTTCTTTTTTCCTGATTTTTAATTTTTTTAATCTTCCTGAAGCAGAAACTTATACTATTGATTCAAAGCCTTTTCTTACGTTTCCATTTGAGCATTTAAGTATAGAAACTTCCCTGGCATCACAATTTTAGCACTCCCCTATGGATTTTAATGTGTTAAATTTTCATTTTTCACTAAGTTCAATGTATTTTTTCAATATCCTTGATATTTCCTCTTGCATGTTGTTTAAATATGTTGTTTAGTTACAATTACTTAGTTATTTTTCTCTTATTCTTCTGTTATACATTTATAGTTTGGTTCTGCTGTAGTCAGAAATGTACTCTGCACGACTAAAAACACTTTAACAATTCCTGAGGCATTTTTTGACCAATGGTGTGTTATACTTCTGTGGATGCCTCACTGCCTTCTGCTATTCTGCTCATATCAATTGGACCCTCTTGATTGATGCTGTCACAGATGTTTTCTGCATCACTGATAATTTGTTTTGGTTTCACCAATTATTGAAAGAAGCAATATTGAAGTTTCTAAGTAGAATGGTGAAGTTTTATGCTTATCTTTTCTATTCTACCTATTTTTTCTTTACATATTTTACTGCACTGTTGTTCGGAGCACACATTAGGATATTATGTCCTCTTGATGGACTGGCCTTCATATTCCTATGCAAGGTCTTTCATAATGTTTTCTTGTTGATGCTTATTTTTAAAAATGTAAGTTTTTAATAATTTTTTAAATATTTTTGAGATCATACTATAATTATATCATTTCACCCTTTTCTTTCCTCTTTCTAAACTTTTCCATATACCCTTCCTTGCTCTCTTTCAATTTTATGACTTCTTTTTAAATTATTTGTTGTTACAAGCATACACATACACGTGCATATATAAGTATATGTATGTATATGTATAAATATGTCAGTACATCTCACTTAGTCTGTATGTTTTCAGAGCTGACCATTGGATAAATGACTGGCATGCTCTTCCCTGGGGGAAGACTATTTCTTCTGCTCTCAGCATTTATTAGTTGTTCCTAGTCCTTTGTGTAGGGTTGAGGCCTCATTGTCTTACCCTTATCCACTTTAACATGTTTATTTCTGTTGTGCCTGTTCAGCTCATGTTTAGACATGTAGATGAGTCCTTAGGAGTATAACTTCTGACATTCCTAGGACCCAGAGTCTCACAATAAACTCCCTGGTATTCTAGCTCTTATAGTATTTCTGCCTACTCTTCCACAAAGATTCCTGAACCTTAGGTGTGGGAGTTGTAATTTTTTTAATTCTTTTTATTGGTTATTTTATTTATTTACATTTTAAATGTTATTCCCGTTACCTATTTCCCCTCCACAGACCCCCTATCCTACCCTCACCCCCCTGCTTCTATGAGGGTGCTCACCCACCCACCCTCCTACCCACTCTTTTCTTACTGCCCTCTCATTACCCTATGGTGGGGCAGTAAGCCTTCAGAGGACCAAGGGCCTCCCCTCTCATTCATGCCAGATAAGGCCATTCTCGCTACTTATGTAGCTGGAGCCTTGGGTCTCTTCATGTGTACTCTTCGGTTGTCAGTTTAGTCCTTGGGAGTTCTGGGGGGTCTGGTCGGTTGATATTGTTCTTCCTATGAGGTTACAAACCCCCTCAGCTCCTTCAGTCCTTCCCTTAACTCTTCCATTGGGGTTCTGTGCTCAGTTCAATGGTTGGCTGTGAGCATCCACATCTGTTTTGGTAAGACTCTGGCAGCAGGCATTTCTTGGCATCAGCAGTAGTGTCTGGGTTTGGTGTCTGCATTTGGGATGAATCCCCAGGAGAGGTAGTCTCTGGATAGTCTTTCCTTCAGTCTCTGCTCCACTCTTTGTCCCTATATTTCCTTTAGTTAGGAGTTGTATAGTAGATAGATCCATTGGAACTAGGCTCTACTATTTTACATTTTGCTTGGTTGTGGTTTTATGTAATAGTTTCCATCTGTAGCAAAAAGAAGCTTCCTTGACACGGGGTGAGGACTATATGTATATATAGGTATAGGGACAATTGTTTAGAATGTAATTAGGAACTATGAAGGTTTATTAGAGTGTAAATTGTAGGTTTTCCTCCAAGATCCATGACTTTACTAGCCTTGTGTAGTTGGCTAGATTTCCAGTTACCAGGAATGGTTTCACTCTTGTTGAGCATTTCTAAAGCCCAATTATAGAGCTGTTGGTTACTGTGAAGGTACGTACGTCACGATTGCGCCTTTAGAGCATTGTGCCATATTGGTCATTGCTGTGGTTCAAGGAAAATACACCTGGGAAGAACTGTTGGTTTCCTCCCTCATTTAGAATCCTGCATGTTACCTTCTGGTACCATGAAAACTAGTCTTCAGAGAGGAGGCTTTCAGATCAAGCCCAGCTCAGAGGCCTCTCAGCCCTGTGGCTGAAATTCATGGTAGCTTCGCAATAGAAACTTACCTTCCATTTTGTGTGGCGGGGATGGTGGGGTGGCAACCAAGGGCACTAGAAATAGCCTATAATGTTTTGGAAATCTCTTGGACTACTTTGAACAATTAAAAAAAAACAAAAAAACAGGGCTTCTTGCACTTAGCAGCAATGTGGCAGGATATAGAATCTACTTGCACAAATCAATGCCTTATTTATACACCAACAACTAACACATGGAGAAGAGCATACTCCTATTTACTATAGCCTCAAAGGGAAAAAAGCACATAGGAATAAATCTAACCAAAGAAATGGAAGACCTCTACAATTAAAGCTTTAAGCCTCTGAAAAAAAGGAGAAAAAATACTAGAAAATATAAGATATATTGTGCTAATGAATTAGTAAAAATTAATATTGTGAAAATGACCATTTTACCAAAAGGTATTAATAGATTCAATGTAAATCTCATCAAAATTCTCATTCCATTCTTCAAGAAAAAAAAATATCCTAAAATTTGTACGGAACCACAAAAGACCCTGCAAAACCAAGACAATTCTGAGCAAAAAGTGCAGTGCTGGAGAGATTACCATTCCAAATCCCAGGATGTATCACAGATCCATAGTGATATATGAACTATAGTACTAGCATGAAAAGAGACATGTAGACTAGTAGAACAAAATCATACACCCAAACACAAGTATGTATGCTGCAGCCATTTAATACTTGACAAAGATTCTAAAAACATATGCTGGAGAAAAGAAATTCATTCAACAAATGGTTCTAGAAAAACTGGGTGTCCAAATGCATAGAAGTTAAGTTAACCTGTATTATTTGTACAGCAATAAGAAGCACACTACCTCTGGCTTTTGTGATCTATCCACCCCCTTCCCACATCCTCGAGGACTGGATGTGTATAGATCCCCAGGTTAGAGCTGATCACTTCATAGTCCCTTATTCTCTGCACTTGGACCAGTTATGAGTCTCTGTACTGATTGAAAGAGAAGTTGGAGTCTGTTATAGCACAGGATTGCAGCAGTAGCAATAGCACATTCCCTCAAGAAAGAAGAGAAGAGAGGAGCAGGCATGTTGTCCTTTCCTCAGGCCTCTTCTTATTAGGACCACCACCTGAAAGAAGCTATCTACACCACAGTTGGTCTCTCTCTCTCTCCCAGTAACTATACATATGTAATTATCTCTAGAACACACGGGTGCCTTTTGTCAGCTCAAGATAGTTCTGAATCCAGTTAAGATAACAACCAAGACAATCATGAAGTAATTTTCCTTTCCAGTTTACTTTCTTTCTAATGTTTAATTTGCTAAACTGCTATTCAATCTTTAATTTCATTTTTTTTGAAATGAAATTATTGTACTACTACTCTACTACTGAGCCTGTCCACTGAGCACAGGGATAAAGATGGAGCAGAGATTGAAGGAATGGCCAACCAATGACTGGGGCCCAACTTAAGACCCATCCCATGGGAGAGAGCAAGCCCCTAACACTATTAACAATACTCTGCTATGCTTGAAGACAGGAACCTAATATAACTTTCTCCTGAGAGGATTCATCCAGCAGCTGATTGAAAAAGATGCAGAGACCCACAGCCAAACATCAGGTGGAGCTGCTTGGGGAGTCTTGTGGAAGAGTAGGGGATAGGATTGAGGGAGCTGGAGAGGTCAAGGACACCACAAGAAGACTTAGAGAGTCATCTAACCTGGGCCTATGGGGACTCGCAGAGACTGAACCACCAACCAAAGAGCATACAGTGGCTGGATCTAGGCCTCTGATACATTTGTAGCAGACATGCAGCTCAGTCTTCTTGTGGGTCCCCCTAACAATTGTAGCGGCAGCTGTCTCCGACTGTTGCCTGCCATTGGATCCTCTTCCCCTAGCTGGACCGCTTGGTTGGACCTCAGTGGGAAAGGATGCACTTAGTCCTGCTGGGACTGGATGTCCCAGAGCTGACTGGTACTCAAGGAGGGTTTCCCCTTCGCTAAGAAGGGGACAGGGTGGCAAGGGGAGGGGCTTAGGAGGGTGGGACTAGGAAGGGGCGGGGCTGCAACTTGGGATGTAAAGTGAATAAATAAATAAGTTAATGAAAATACTTTTAGGTTATTGGTAGCTTTTTAGTTCTAAAGTTTCTGTTTAATTCCTTTTTATGAAAAAAAAAACAAAGAAAAAAAACAAACAAAACTTTCTATTTCTTTTCCAAGAGTTAAAAACTCTGTTTCAAGGTTTGATAATGACTGCTTTAATATTTTTATCAGACAATCCTAGCATCTTCATAATTTGTGTGGGCATCTAGTAGTATTTTTTCCATTCAAATTGTGGGTTTCCTGGGTCTTACCATGATTTATTGTTATCATTATTTTTTTCAAGATTGTATACTTTGAGCATTGACTTATGGGATGTTGTCTCTTACATTCTGCTATAGCTGGCTTCTGCACTGCTTCATTTGAGGCAAAGAGGGCCAAAAGTCCAGTTCCCCATAGGATGTTCACTGTCCCCTGGAAAGCGGAGGGTGGGAAGTGTTGCCATCTAGCATGGACGGAGAAGCAGTCTCGTACTCATTAGTTCTGGGCACCACACCAGTGGAAAGTTGGGCTTCTACCTTCACAAGAGTGAAGGAATTCTGGGCTTCCTGTTTGGGTGTTGTGTGGATGGAGCCAGTGGTCCCTTCTGTAGTGTTTGGAGTCAAGTGCTTATTGTAAAGCTCTTTCTGGCAATCTTCCCTTTTTCTTCTCCTTTGGATGGAGAGAGCAGAGGTTTAAAGTGGTTCCGTCTTCTAATTCTGTGTGGCAACAGAATGTATAATAAATATACGTGTATTTTGTTTGCACTTCAGATAATTTCTCTAGGATAGATTTTTCTTTTCTTTAGTTTTTAATCCCAATGGATACTCATTTATTAAGCCCATACAAGGTCAGAGCAGAGCTCAGAAACACTTGTCCCATCCATGGACAATATGCAACAGTCCTCATCCAGAACCACTTCTTCATTCTTTCTCCTTTCCTGGGAGCATCTTAGACTTACATCATTTTCTACACTACACAGTATCCAGAAGAGTAGTGGAAGTATTGTTCAAAAGTTGGAGTCTTCTCAGAAAGTAGAAGAGAGTGCAGTGATAGAGCTAGCGGAAACTTTGTTTTGTTTTAAAGTTACACTGAGGTGAGCTCACTTCTTCTGATAGAGGTGCCAGTTTGGCCAAAACCTTTGCTCATGAATCCCTCTGTCTGGAATGTATTGGAACCATCTCTGGTCTCACTGGCATCTTCCAGAAAGTTGGAGATGACTGTGTAGAGAGAATCTCTTGCATACTGTGTGGAAAGTATCACCTGTCAATTAAATGCTGGTGACCCATTAAGCTGACACAGGGAATAGGAGGTAGGAGCTCCAGTAGGGAGAGAGGAACTCTGGGAGAGAGTCAGACATGAGAAGAGATTTCCTCCAACTGTGAGGAGACAGACACATGACACTGAGGAGACATAATCAGTCATGTGGCACTCATAGAACAGAATAAATAGGATGATTGAGTTGCAAGGTAGTCAAGAACTAGACAAGCTTGTGGCTGAGGCATTTATTTATAAATAATAAATCTTAGAGTCATTATTTTGGGAACTGGGGTGCAGGCGAAAAGGGCTGTGGTTACGTAACTGTCTCAAAGTCAGTAAAAGACACATGTGTCTGTGTGATTTCCTGACTCACATCTGTGTTTGATGTCAGGTTTGTAGTTTGGTCAAGGTTAGTGATTGAATTTCAATTCATGCCAACCTCTCAACCAACTGTTAATACCACTTCATTAACAGCCTCCTGATCAGCAGTCAGTTTTACTGTATCACTATTTGATACTGGTCACTGTTTGAGTTTAATTGGTCAATGGTTGAATCTAGAGGATCATCACTGGTTGAGTCTAGTAGGTCATCCCTGATTGATTCTGGAAAGTCATTGGTTTAGTCTAATGGGTTATAACTCAATAGGTCTAGAAAACAACAAGTTGATTCTAGTAGGATCTAACAGGTCAATGATGGACTCTTCATAGACTGGGGAAAGTCACAGGCAGGGTGCACAAGACAGAGAGCATCATGACCTTGCAAAGCATGCTGCCCCAATGAGAGTGGGGCAGCTAGTGAGCAAGAGGAAGGAGCTCAGGATAGATTCTTTTTTTTTTCTAAGTTTTTTTATTTACATTCCAAATCATTTCCCCTTTCCCGTTTCCTCCCTCCCCGAAAGTCCCATAAGCCCCCTTCCCTCCCTCTTTTCCCCGTTCAACACCCTCTCACTTCTCTGTCCTGGTGTTCCCCTACATCCAGTCTTTCCAGGACCAGGGGTCTCTCCTTCCTTCTTCTTGGAAATCTATTGATATGCGAATTGTGTCTAGGGTATTCCGAGATTCTGGGTTAATATCCCCTTATCAGTGACTGCATACCATGTGTGTTCTTTTGTGATTGGGTTACCTCACTAAGGATGATATTTTCAAGTTCTAACCATTTGCCTAGGAATTTCGTGAATTCATTGTTTTTAATTGCAGAGTAGTATTCCATTGTGTAGATATACCACATCTTCTGAATCCATTCCTCCGTTGAGGGACATCTGGGTTCTTTCCAGCTTCTGGCTATTATAAATAAGGCTGCTATGAACATAGTGGAGCATGTGTCCTTATTGCATGCAGGTAAAGTCTCTGGGTATATGCCCAGGAGTGGTATAGCCGGATCCTCTGGGAGTGTCATGCCCAGTTTTCTGAGGAACCGCCACACTGCTTTCCAGAGTGGTTGTACCAGCTTGCAATCCCACCAGCAGTGGAGGAGTGTTCCTCTTTCTCTGAGCTGGAGAGATGGCTCAGCCGTTAAGAGCACTGACTGTTCTTCCGAAGGTCCTGAGTTCAAATCCCAGCAACCACATGGTAGCTCACAACCATCCGTAATGAGATCTGACACCTCTTCTGGAGTGTCTGACGACAGCTACAGTATACTTACATATAATAATAAATAAATCTTTAAAAATAAGAGACCTCTCTACTTATCAGGATAGATTCTTACAAGGTTAAAATATATGCACTACCTAATTTTTTATTCACAGTTTCTAGAAAGTTCCAATAAATGTGCAGTTTATTAGATTTCAAGGAACTCCACTACCCCTGCCAGCTCTGAACATTATCACGTACACAATCTACTTTGATTAAGGCTCACTAAAGGCCCATTTTGTTAAAGTAATTACATAATTTGCGATATTGAGAAGACTTTGGAGGTCACCTTTTTAATATTGTGACAGAGAAGCAATTGGGAGGTTCATGTGAACAACCCATTTCTACTTGCTTAAAGTCAGAACTTCCTCTTGAAGAGAAGTCATCGACTATTCTTGTATCACCTTCTAAAATCAGGCTTAATAGGAATTCATAATGAAAAGTATTTGCCATTTATAAGTAACCTGGCAGGGAGGAGGCACAGAATTGTGAAGAAAAGAGACAAGCATGGCTACTTCACCAAATAACTGTTGCTTGTAGGAAATAATTAACCCCAATTCCATATTCTTATAAAATAAGAATAAAATAAGGGATTTATAAAAGGGGTAGAAAAGGAACTCCAGAGATGGCCTAAGTTCTCTCTTCTGCTCTCATTAAGACAGGACATAAAGTTTCTCTGTGCTTGAAATGAGTTCTGGATGAGAACAGAGAGAGCTGCAGCAGATGACCTCTGGATGTCATCATAGGTCCTGTTGTTCTTAGAGACATGTTGCTTTGAGAACCATGTTGTCTCCACTTTCCAGAGACTACCCTCAAGAGTTAGTTTCCCTTCACCTCCAACTCCAGGTTGCCTCACACAACCTGTACATTGTCAAAAGTAAAAAACAAACAAACAAACAAAAAACCCAACAGCTCCTGACAAACTTATTTTGTAAACCTAGTTGTTGTTGTTTAATTTTAAACTATGAATCATGGACACTTCTATTAAAAAAAACTTGCAACCTTCCAAGTGCAAAGGCCAAATAATGGCTTTTGTGATTGGAGATTCGAAAACAGACCCTAGAAACAGCCTGCTGGTGCACAACGCCAGGTTATTTGGGGCTACTTTTTCACTGAGTTAAAGCAGATCCATCTGCTTCCTTTACATTGCAGTTCACTTACATGGCATTTAACAAGAGAGACTCCATTTTGGTTAGGTCTTGTCACCTGGGTCCAGTGTAGAACCTATCTGAAAACAATTGGCTCTCAGAATTTTTATTAAACACCGTATTTTCCTAAGCCACTTTCAGAGCTGTAATCCAAGCCTTCCCAGGACTGGAGAGGTTGGTAGAAGACTCTGGAACAGAGGAAGTATAGTCTCAGCACTAAAATACTTTCATGGAGTCTTCCTGGCCTCAAAGGGATGCAGGCTGAGCGGATGAAGTGTTGCTGACAGGGTCCATATTTCAGTCAGTGCATTCACAGTTCCCATTGCCACAGGGCCTGGGTCCTAACCTCTGGCTAGCACAGGCCTCCACAGTCACACACTGTGGCTGTCTTTTCAGAGTGAGTTCACTGGTCCTGACAGGATACTCATTTCCAGTCAGCACACACATGATATTATCTGTGAAAGAAAAGTGTCCCTGTGTGTGTCTGCTCGGGTTTTGGCAGTCAGCCCTGCTGGGATAGTGCATCATCACAGACTAACTGAAGTCAGAGTTCACTCTATGAAGATAGCAGGGGTTCAGCAGACCACTGATAATGAGCCATACTCCCAGAGCACCAAGGGAGTCTGTGGATGCTGAAGAGATAGATGGCTTGGCCAGGAATCAGGACTGATCTCCCAGGAGGGGAAATTTTGCCAGACTTGTGATAGAGAAAGATGTAGAGGCATGACTACAAGTGTCTGGAAGTTTCTAGAAAAATCTGGTAGCTATACTTAAAGTGAGAGAGTGTAGGGGGGATAGTACAGAGCTTCTTGGAAATAGGAAGCAAATAACACATCTGTGACACCAGTATTAACCTCTCACCAGATCACCCACTTGTCTGGATGGTTCCCCTTGACTTTTTGGTGTCACATAGACTTAAATTATCCAAGAATGAGATCATCTTCCTCCAAATTGTCTCTTTTTCCTAATTCTGCCAGCAGGACCATGCTTCCAGACACTCGGGGCAGAGCCTTTGACATTTCCCCTTCTTCCAGTTGAATCTGTGTCTAGTCCTCTTGGTGATCATCAATCCCCTGAAGTCTCTTTTGACTTCGGAGTCATGATCTCAAAGCTATTGCTCAGAAACATGACTAAAAATAAAGTTAATGTAAAAGAAAAGGAATTTTAAAAAGAAAAAAATTGTAATAAACTGGGAGGTTTCTCATATTTGTGCTGTAGGTACAAGGCTCATCCAGGACTGTACCTGCCCAAGTCTGTGGAACCCTAGACTTTGATAAGCCAAAGAACTTGAGACCTGCAATCTGCCTTGCTAAGCTCCTGTGTCTAGGCCCTATGAAGTTGTTCTTGGCATGTGTTCCTCCTCATAACTTGTATGGCCTATCTTCCTCCTATATCCTGAAATGCCCTGTTTTTGCACCTCTGACTTCTGATTATTTTTCACAGCCTGGATAGGCCATTATGAGTCATTCTCCTCTGTACCTCTCTGAGATTCTATCAAACCTACAGCCACAACCTGGCTGCATTTACAAGCTCAGATCCAGAACCAGTTGCCACCAATCCACAGGGACTGTGCAATTTGGGTCAAATCATTTACAATTTCAGAGCCTTCATCATCTAACCTATGAGATGGGGCCAATTATAGTTCTTAACTTAAAAAATTGAAATATTTCTTAACTGTTACACACAATGTGCTCAAGACAATGTCTGGCAACTAGCAGTTAATGCTCAACAAATAAAATACTCATCAGCACTGTAATAATTTTTCTTTTTTTAACATTTATTTTTTATTAGATATTTTCTCTTTATTTACATTTCAAATGTCATCCCCTTTCCTTGTTTCCCCTCTGAAAACCCTCTATCCCATCCCCCATCTCTCTGCCCACTAACTCACCCACTCCTGCTTACTTGTTCTGGCATTCCCCTACACTGGGGCAACTAGCCATCACAGGACCAAGGACCTCTCCTCTCATTGGTGTCCAATAAGGCCATCCTCTGCTACATATGCGCCTGGAGCCATTGGTTCCTCCATGTGTACTCTTTGGTTGGTGGTTTAGTTCCTAGGAGCTCTGGGAGTACTGGTTGGTTCATATTGTTGTTCCTCCTATGGGTCTGTAAACCTCTTCAGCTCCTTGGGACCTTTCTCTAGCTCCTCCATTGGCGTCTGGGACTTTCTAGTGGCTACTCCCCCTCCCCCTCCACCACTGCTACACACTTACTTTCAAATTCCTGACCCTCTGTACTTCTCCCAATCTCTTCCTTTATCTGAACTGTCCCCCTTTTTCCCTCTCCCTCCTCTCTCGATCCCAGATCCGTCTCTCCCTCTACTTCCCAGAGATTATTCTCTTCCCCTGTACTGAGTAGTACTGTAGCATCCATACTTTGGTATGATCTTCTTTCTTCTTGGGTTTCACATGGGCTGTGAGTTGTATCGTGGATATTCTGAGCTTCTTTTTGGCTAATATTCACTTATCAGTGAGCAAATATCATGTGTGTTCTTTTGTGACTGAGTTACCTCACTCAGGATGATATTTTTCTAGTTACATCCATTTGCCTGCGAATTTCATGAAATCATTGTTTTTAATAGTTGAGTAGTACTCCATTGTGTGAATGTACCACATTTTCTGTATCCATTCCTCTGTTGAGGCACATCTGGGTTCTTTCCAGCTTCTGACTATTATAAATAAGGCTGCAATGAATATAGTGGAGTATGTGTTCTTGTTATATGTTGGAGCATCTTTTGGGTATATGCCCAGGAGTGGTATAGCTGGGTCTTCAGGTAGAACTATTTCCAATTTTCTGAGCAGCCGCCAAACTGATTTCCAGAGTGGTTATAGCAGCTTGCAATCCCACCAGCAATGAAGGAGTCTTCCTCTTTTTCCACATCCTTGTTAGCATCTGCTGTCACCTGAGTTTTTGTACTTAGCCATTCTGACTGGTCTGAGGTGGAATCTCAGAGTTATTTTAATTTGCATTTCCCTGATGACTAAGGATGTTGAACATTTCTTTAGGTGCTTCTAGGCCATTTGATATTCCTTGGTTGTGGCTGGTACCTCCTAATTCTCTCTCTCTCTCTCTCTCTCTCTCTCTCTCTCACACACACACACACACACACACACACACACACACACACACATAGAGAGAGGGGGGGGAACAGGACACTGCTGGGAAATACTGGGAGTCAGAGTAAGTAGTTACAAATTATAAACATCTGATCACTCATGCACATGAAGGATGGAGGAAGGAGAAGGAAGGGGTACCTCATTATCTATAATGATGTACATGAGCCTAGAAACAGGATGAAGTAAGCTACCCAGAATGGTAGTGAAGAATCACAGTTATTTAATCAAATGTGTCAATTAAGGATAGGGAAAATGTGATTTTATTTCATGAAATTTATAAAATAGGAGACAGGAAAACTGATAGAGTAAAGACAGTTTTTAGCCTCATGATTTCAGACCCCACACGAGAGAGGATTAAAGATGGCAGAAGAGACCCCAAACCACAGCACTTGGCAACAGCTGTCCCATGATTTTATTGGGTCCAGGAAGAAAACACATAAAGAATCTCCCCCATTTCTGATCTGTAATTCCAAAACCACTTTTCATCAAACAAAACTAAACTAAAGGTATAAAGCTGAAGGAGAAACCAATAAAAGGGAATTAAGGACAGGAAAAGTGAACCAAAACACTGAGAGGCTCTTTTATCATGTTGTGCCTTAAAACAAAATTGAAAGACATGCAAACACAGCCCTCAAATCCCTCACTGCTTTCCCTGTCTGGGACTTACCAGAGAGTTCCTGCTTGCCCTAGTGTTGTTTCAGTCAAGCCCCCAGGCACTGATGCTATCTCTCCTGACTTATTCATTGCTTCTTTATTTTCCTATCTCTAAAATGTACCATTGTACAGAATCTGGGCACAGCTACAAAGATTACCCCATAATTCAACAATTATCTACACCAAATCCCTGTTCTGTCTCCTTCCAGTCTCCAGTGTAATGACAATGAGCAAGCCTGAGACCCAGGCAGCAGTCCCCCTTTCCAGCTACTAGATGTAGGTCACTGGATTAGGCCCAAAGTGGGTCAAAGGAACAAAAAAACTGAAGAAGGCTGAGAAGTTAGGTCAGTCGGTGAAGCACTTGCCCTGCAAGCAGGAGGGTCCACTTAGAGCTTGCTGACTGGTCAGCCTAAACTACATAGTGATTTTTCAGGCCAGGGAGAAACGCTGTCTGAAAAAAGAAAAAGGTAGATGGTGCCTAAGGAATGGAACTGGAGTTTGTCTCCTGGCCTCCACATGTACACAACTACACCTGAACATGCACACATGTTCACAGACCCACTTGAAGTCATTGTCTCCATCCCTGAGGGTAATATTAGAGCGGACACATTGGGTCATTAGTTAATTTTCTTATCTCTGGTCACTGGAGGCAGATCTGTCATGGTGAAGCACATGTAGAGGCCTCAGAAACTGCCCCTCTCCCAGAGAAGTACAAGTCAGTAAGAGTGATAAATAGCAGAGATGAGGACTGTCCTTTAAAGCTTGAAGGATATAGGGTAAGTAACTCCATTCAAACCTCCATTTCACCTACCAGTTTGCTGCTGAGCACAAAGATCTTCCAAGAGTGAGGTGCACAATCATTGTCCCAATTGTAGTTGCTCTGTCAGCTGTGACGTTTAAAAAAACAGGTAAACAGTGTATTTACAATATGCATCCACTATATGGGTCTCTCTATACAAAGGAAGACAACCATAGCTATCTTGAATAGTCAGCTCTGCCCAAAGCTATAACCATTCATCTGCTCTGCCTGGTATTATACAACCTGGGGGAAGCTGGACTATTTGGATGCCTCTGGGATATCGCATGGCCCACAGTTGAGGATTCCCTGCTAATTAGAGTTTCTGAGCATCTACTGGGGAACTCTGGTCAGAACATACATGACAAAGTGTGGGAGACAAGCTCCATGATGATTTAGGCTCTACCTCATCATCAAAAAGGCCTTAACGACAATTATTTTAATTTTTTTTTTCGAGACAGGGTTTCTCTGTATAGCCCTGGCTGTCCTGGAACTTACTCTGTAGACCAGGCTGGCCTCGAACTCAGAAATCTGCCTGTCTCTGCCTCCCAAGTGCTGGGATTAAAGGCGTGCGCCACCATGCAGTCACTGATAAGGGGATATTAACCCAGAATCGCAGAATACCCAAGACACAATTCACATATCAATAGATTTCCAAGAAGATGGAAAGAGAGACCCCTGGTCCTGGAAAGACTGGATGTAGGGGAATGCCAGGATAGAGAAGCGAGAGGGGGTTGAATGGGGAACAGAGGGAGGGAAGGGGGCTTATGGGACTTTCAGGGAGGGAGGAACCGGGAAAGGGGAAATCATTTGGAATGTAAATAAAAAAACTTAATAATAATAATAATAATAATAATAATAATAATAATAATAATAATAATAATAAAAAAAGAGGCCTTAACAATCCAGGGTTCTGGTGTCTTGTGACAGCCTTCCAGAGTTGAAGAAATGGTGATTCTTATATTTCCTACCATAAAGAAGGAGGGATAAAGTCTGAGAGATATTGGAGATAGCAGGTGCCATGCCTCCCCATTTTCCAGATATAGATGCTGCTAGACTGACTAACCTACATATATATATATATTTTTTTTTCACTTACCACCATAGCTTACAACAGCACACTGTGGGTGTGGCTTCTTTTTACCACTGTGGGACCAAGGACCACTTGCAACTAATTAGAAAGGATCAGGCATTTGAAAAGGAGAAAATAATCCAAGCCTGAAGCTCTGTTTCTATTGAATGTTCTTGCACCTTCAAGAAGTTTAAAATACATTTTTGAGCCATCATAAAATGGGGATCATTTATATACTATTTCCTGGGGCTGCTGAAATACACTGATATTACCAGTTAAGTAGCTTAAAAACATAAACTTTTCTTTTAGAGTTATGAAGGCCAGAAGTCTAAATCCAGAGGTTATGCTAGGCCAGGTACCATACAAAGGCTTAGGAAAATATGGTAGAGGAAAAAGTGCTAGGCTTGTGTCACTGAGCTAAAATCTGAGTCCTATCTCAGTTCTATCAGATCCTCCTTGTTGTCAAGTTGGATGAGCCTGGCTAACTGAGGCATTGTAATACAAGAAAGACAGCTTGGGGTAAGATGTAAACAAGGCTACAGGGCACAGCAAGTCACATAAGTGCCAGACTGATGCTAACCTCAGGATTACAGCAGGGTTTCTCCCTCTGTTACTGCTGGGACCCCATGGTGCCTAGCATCCTCCTCTATCATGGTGAACAGCATCCCCCATGCCTCTCAGAATCCCCCATAATGAATAGCATCCCCCCATGGTACTCAGTACCCCCCCATGGTACTCAGTACCCCCCATGGTACTCAGTATGCTCCCATGGTACTCAACATCCTCCCATGGTGATCAGCATCCTCCCATGGTGATCAGCATCCTCCCATGGTGATCAGCATCCCCCATGGTACTCAGTATCCCCCCATGGTGATCAGTATCCTCCCATGGTGATCAGCATCCTCCCATGGTGATCAGCATCCCCCATGGTACTCAGTATTCCCCCATGGTGATCAGTATCCTCCCATGGTGGTCAGCATCCTCCCATGGTACTCAGTATGCCCCCATGGTACTCAGCATCCTCCCATGGTACTCAGTATACCCCCATGGTGATCAGCATCCCTCCCGCATGGTGCTTAGCACCTCCCAATGGTACTCAGCATCTCCCCATGATGTACAACATTCCCATCTGTTGAAATTCAGATTCTACTGAGATTTATTCAAGGAGGATGAGGTCAGTGTGTGTGTGGGAGTCAAAAGTGGACCACAGAGACACTATAGCCACACACCACTGGGATTGAGACAGTGCTAATACATAGCTTTAAGACCAACTTGGGAATCTAGAATCAACAGAAATTGCTGTCTTCTGTTCTTTTGTCTGGGTTGTCATTTTTTCTACTATCTTCCTTTCATTAGTTTTAGGCAAGGAGGCCCACCAAGCCCAAGTAAGTCGCTCTTTCATCCTCTAGATCAGACGAAGTGAGACCTAACCATGTAGGCTGCCCTGCTGAACTGAGCTACATCTTCAAGGCCACACAGTGCCTGCAAGGTTTATATGACAGCTTTATGTCACTATTACTAAATAACTGATATAATTCACTTATTTTGAAAATGTGAGAAATCTCAGCTTTGAAGGCTTCTGTCCATGATCAGGTGGCCATTTTTTCTTTGGGCCTGTGAGAAGGCAAAACGTCATGGCAGGAGTATGGAATATAACTTCTCATTCACCTTCAGGAAGCCAAGAAAGAGAAAGCAAAGGGCTGTGGTCCCAATACCTCCCACAAAGACCTAGCTTCCTTCCACTAAGGCCTACATATTAAAAGTACCCTGGGGACCAAGGCTTTATCATATGGACCTTTTGGGGACATTAGAGATTCCCCTAATGGCACTCTTTCCTGATTTTTGGGAACTTGCCTGCAGATAGATAGCCAAGTTTTTAGCTACCCTGGGATTTGCCTTATGTTAGGAATCCTCATCATATACTACTGGCATTTGGGGCTGTTTCTTTTATGGTTTCGGAGGTCATTTTTAATGTTATAGTGTTTATAACAACCATAAGCTTTAACTCTCAGATGTCCTCCTCTTGGCTGTAACAATGACAATCATTTTCAAATGTCCTCTGGGGTCAAAAATCATCTTGGCTGGGAACCACTATCCCAGGCCAACAAGGCCATTTTGCCAAGGACCATACACCCTATCAGGAGTAGCTTTTATCAGAGAGCTGAGCTGTGCTAACTGAGGGTAGTACTAGCTTGAAATCTAATGTGGGTAGCCTAACCACTTTCTTTGGTGACAGGTACATTATCCAAGGGTTCAGCCTCAGAGACAGCTTCCTAAGAACTCAGCCCGACATGGTGCTCATATCCCTTCCCACAATTCAAGCTGTTGAGATGACACTTTTAGCCCTATGGATTTGGTGAACCATATCTAGATGGCAGCATCAGCAGGAACTTTATCAACAGCCACGATCAGTAGCAACTGTCTCCAAGGGGTGGGGCTTGGAACAAAGTAAAGAACTTAGCCGAGACTCAGGCCAGGGCTGGATACATGATTTATAGGCCCCTTATTTTAAAATGCTAATAATTTCAAGGCAATGCCAACAGAATTTAACCCAGAATGCCTCTTAAGTTATTTTGTGGTTGTTGCTGCTGCTGTAACAAAATACCCAAGACAGAGAAAACTGAAGACAAAAGAAGGATTCATTTTCTCATAGTTAGAATAAGGTTCTTAATCATAAAGTCAAGGAAAGAAATGCTGTGGGGCTCAGTTCAGGATCCAAGGGCACAGAATGGTGCTGCCCACAGTTGAGATGTGTCTTCCCATCTCAATGAACTTAATTTGAATACTTTCACGGGCATGCCCAAAATCTCCTAGAAGAGTCCCCCCGATCTGGTCAAGATGACAATAAAGATAAACCATCACATACTCTCCTCTGAGCAGGGACCTTTGTCAGGTAGCTGCCAAGATTACTCACCTGTGAGACTGCCTGCCATGATTTGTATGTTTGTCTGCTCCAGATTCCTGTTGAAGTTCATTCGTCATGGTAGCAGCATCGGCAGATCAGGTTTGCAAGACATTTAGGTCTTAAAGGCCCTACCCTCATGGCTGGAACTCTGCTATAAAAAGTAGGTTGGTTCCCTTTGCCTCTTTGCCTTCCTGCCTTATGCTGTGGAAGGATACAGCCCAGGTATTATCCAGATGGTAGTGACTGGATCTTAGACTGAGCCTATAGAAGCATGAGTGTGTGAGTGTGTGTGTGTGTGTGTGTGTGTGTGTGTGTGTGTGTGTGTGTGGGGTGGTCATCATAAGTTACCATGCCTTGGGTATTCTGTTACAGCAACAGGAAACAGACTGAGATCCTGACTCTGCTTTGTTAGATGACTGTATAGCTGTGGTTGTGTTGTTATAGTTGAATTATACAACAAAGTAACTCATTACAATTGTGAGAAGCATTATGTTGGACAAACACAACCTCCTATGCAGCTTCTAATAGAGTCAGATCTTTCCTGGTAAGGACTTGGTGGGGAGGGAGGGGGACTAGGGAACCACTAAACCCATAGCCCCCACCCTGACTCCTCAGTGTGTGAAGCCGTTTTCTATTTGAAACTCTGCTACCAGTCAAAGAAAACAGGCCACAGACACATGGCTTCCTCCAAATACAAAACCACACTTCCTTCACATAGAAATAGCTCCAGAAAAAAAAATCATTAAGAGAAAAAAAAATGTTGTTAAAATAAAGTGAATGGAAACATAAGGAGGTCCTTTACAGGCTTAAGAAAATAAAGCAAAATCCAAAATATTCTAAGACACACATTAGAGAATTAGAGTGGATCAAAAAGTCCACAAAGGGGCCAGTTATGTGTCAGGCTCGGAAACCGATTTCATTCTACACCAGCAAGAGCCTCGGTGCTATTCCCAACATGCTCTGACTCAGAGAAACTCACACTGGCCTTCTGGTTTCTGTCAGAATAATGAAAAAACTGTGACTCTCTCAGTGTGGACAGAGATTCTTTCGGGATCCTTTGAGCTAGCTCTTTTGGAAACACAAACACTCCCGTTACTCAATGGGAGATGCCCTAAGGTTAGAGGACACCACCCGGCCCACACACAGTGAAGGATGCAGGCTCTACGCAGGGCTTCACTATGATAGACAAAGGTTCACCAGACCTTCAGAAGTGCCTAGGACCCTGTCTTAGCAGGGCCTGTGTTCAAGCCAGGTAGTTGGGTAAGGGCTGGGGTGTGTGTGTGTGTGTGTGTGTGTGTGTGTGTGTGTGTGTGTCCCCACATCCTCCATAGATAGGGACTGATCCCGATGTCTACTTTTCTATTTAATTAAATAAAAATGTTGTCCACCAATTATTTCCATCTCTTAAAAAAAAACAGACCAACTTTTTCACAGGTGCTCAGTCACACTGGCAAGGAGCACCAATGTTTGGGTGGATGGTGTGTCCATGGGCATCATGGTGGCTGTGTGTGGCTTCTTTGCAGGGGACCCATCACTGAGGCTGGCCTGTTATTGTTACCCTATCTTTGACACCACCAATGTAATAATCACACACATTGTCATATCCCTCCTTTCATGCATATAATAAACACTGGAACATGGCAGGATCTTAGAACTGTGGGGTCAGAAGGATCATAGCCTGGTGACATTAATGCTATGTAGGAACAGGCTCTAGGAGACAGTGAACTCACTGAAGTTGGAATTAATGTTGAATGAGTGCACAATATGTATGCATATGTACTTTGTTTTGTTTTGCTAAGGTATATATATGTAATATTATAAAATAGTAGATTTCCAGACAGATGGGTGTCTATGACTTTGAGACCAGTTTGGTGTATATAGCAAGTCTTTCCCCAGTCATTCTCCTCTCTCTCTCTTCCCTCTTTCTTTCTCTCTCTCTCTCTCTCTCTCTCTCTCTCTCTCTCTCTCTCTCACACACACACGTTTTCACATGATTTTCTCAAATCTCCTTAGTGTTAGTTATCCCTCCCCCAACCAGCCCCTCTGCTCGCCCTCCACCCCCCTCCCCTTGTAAGCCTCCCTTCTCATCATCCTCCACTTTCCTTTCTCATTGCCTGAACTCTATTCTCTCCTCTTCACTGAGGTCTCTCCTCCACACACACACTCACCCATACCCCAATGGTCCATTTCTAGCTCTCTGGATCCTGCAGATCCTCCAAACTAAACACATTCATCCGAAGATTAAATGGCTCTATAGTTCTATGTAATATCAACAGTTCTTTTTGAAAAGTTTGGGAAATAGGGCTGAGAAAGATTTCATTATTCTTTTGGTTCTTGGAAGGGAGGAAAGTTTCAGATCTGCATCTTCTGTCTTCAGGTTCTTTGTTCTTTTTTTCTTGGGTTCCTCAATAAATGTTTCTAGCCCCTTTTCTTAGAGGACTTTGGTGAGAAAAAGAATTTTCCTGGGGATTTTTGGCGGGGTAAGTCCAGCATGTTGTATGGTTGGCGTAGGAAAGGATGCACCTCCTGTGTTCACAGACCTCTGGACTGTGCTCATTAAGGAACCTGAGCTGAGCACATGGAGGGTGTGAAGCCAGGGCTCTGTGTGCTGGAGCTTGGGTCTCACCTCCCAGCTAAAACACATATCCTGACACTTTGTTGTGAATGAAGCCCAGGATGACTAATAGAAGGTGTATGGTAGACTCTCTGATTCTTTATTAAAAATCAATTTCTTTATTATTATTATTATTATTAATTTTCTGAATGGTGAAAAGGTAGGTATTGAGAATCTCAGATGTCCCCACAAAAATTTTGTGAAAAAACACTTGTCCAAAATAAATTATGAATGCTAGCCAGTGGTGGCACATGCCTTTAATTCCAGCACTCCGGAGGCAGAGACTGAGGCTGAGGCTGAGACTGAGGCAGAGGCAGAGGTGGAGACAGGTGGATTTCTGTGAGTTTGAGACCAACCTGGTCTATATAGCTAGTTCTAGGACAACCAGGGCTATACAAAGAAACCATGTCAAAAATCAAACAAACAAAAAATAACCAAACAAAAAAATAAATTGTGTGGTCTGAGCTGCTCAGGTACTGGGATTTTACACACACACACACACACACACAAACACACACACATGCACACACACTATACATGCTTGTAATGATGTTTCTTCATCCTTATATTTCTGCTCTAACTATCATTCTTAAGTTAAATGTGGCTGCTCTGTGTCCCCTTCTAGGCTAAGAGTCAGCAAACTTCCTGGGACATAGAGTAAGCACCTTGGTCTCTGCAGGACTAGATCATCTCTGTTGCAACTATTCAATCTGCGATTTTAAAGTATCCACAGACAATCCACCAGCAATGGATTGGGGCACAGAGTTGGCACAGGTCACAGTTTGCTGATTCCTACGGTAACAACACTCCTGGGTTTTTTGTCCTGTTCTATACCTAGTCCATCTCCTCCTGTTGCTACTTCCAAGTTTCAGAAGGCATCTGTAAGACAACAACAACAGAACTGGCTTGGAACAGTTTTGTACCAGCTGTAGCTAAGAACACCCCTCTCTGTGTGTTCCTATTCCTAATGTGGCATAATAGCCACATCTTTAAAGGCTTCATTGTATTTCCTAGATTAGCATGAACTGATGGGTATTGTTGAGTCAGGGTGCGGCCACCCATAATCCTCTCCGCCTAAACTGAAGTTATACATATGCATGCTGCTAGGGCCCTTGTGGAACATGGAGCCTCATAGGACTCGATTGAGAATAACTCCTTTTATTGTAAGTACAAAGGTGTTTTTGAGTCTCTTTGCCATTTTCATATCATTAATCACTGCTGCTGTGCTACCCTGGTTCTTCTTGCTCTTTTCCAGGGGAGATGCTAGACGCTGGAGAGTTGGGGGCGTTCTTCAGCAGTATAACCATGGCTAACCCCTGCATATGTCTGACCCCAAGAACCATGTTTTTCAACATTATTAACTCAACTGCTAATCATTACTGTCATCTAGTAAGTATTGATGGAGATTGTCCCGTCTACAAGCAAACACAATCCTGACCTCGGGAGCTCTTGGATGTTTACTAGCTATCCCTGTGACATGTGGTTCAAAGGGAAGCCCATGGGGCCACATGTACAATCACAGGGGACTCATTATTTTGCCTTCCTTCAGGGTTATATATTTATTCAAGTCCAGAGATGGCTCTTGTACTATCTGCTCTTGTGTGTGGGTGTGTCCGTTCTAGCACTTACTCTGAAGGACCTGTGCGTCCTTCTACTAATGTATGGTAGTGGAACTGTAGCCTGTGAGCAGTGGCTGTCTATGCAGCCACTGGCAGGCAGTGTGAGCTGTGTGCACAGCAGCCTGGACGATCACTAAAAGCACAGTCTGGTGTGAGAAAAATAAATAGAAGGTGGAATGACTTACACTGCAGTGCCACTGGCAAATGTTGGTGCACATTCATTCAAAACATTTTATGCACATATGAAAAGAATATATGATTATTTAATTCTTAAAGACTCTATAAAATGTCTTACACTCTGCCCAAAGGTATGAATGGGGAAATAGCTGGGGAATGGGGGATAAAAGAAAAAAAATGAATAAAGTAAAAAGTCTAGTGCTGGCCAGACTGAGAAATATGATAGATTAAATCTCAGCCTGTGAGAAGACT
This sequence comes from Tokudaia tokunoshimensis, assembly GCA_036184795.1. Lineage (NCBI taxonomy): Eukaryota > Metazoa > Chordata > Mammalia > Rodentia > Muridae > Tokudaia > Tokudaia tokunoshimensis. Next base: position 31,169,345 of record BTHU01000022.1, on the reverse strand, counting down.
AAACTGAAGAGTGGCCATCATAGAAATCAGGCATCCTGGGCAGAGGAAGGTAATCTTCACACAAGTTCCTTGATGGGAAATAATTTGTGTTAGTTTCAATCACTATGATGAAGTACCTGAGACAATTAACTTACAAAGAGGAAAGGTTAATTTGGGGTCCTAATCCACAATAGATCCAGCTCATTGCGGTGAACCTATGGTAGGCATATTATGGAGAGCAAAACTGATAACTTCATGACCAGAAAGCAAAGGGGAAATTAAAGGGGGCCCCATACCCTCAAGGGCACACCCCCAGTGACACAAGGACCTCACCTTGGGCCATCTCCTAAAGGTTTCCCAGTCTCCCAGCAGCACTATCCTAGAAGCCAAACCTTTAGCTTAGCCAGTTACCTATCCATGCCATATCGAGAGGCCAGGAAAGACAGAGACAGAGAAAAGAAAGGAGGGTAGGAAAGGAGGGCAGGAGAGAGTCAAAGGGAGAGACCTTAGGGAAATGTAAATTTAACTGAGTTTGAGAAAAGTGAAACAAAACCAAGATCCTCCTCTCCCCTTCCTCCCCTCCCCTCAACCTGCAAATGATGCTTGAATTGAGCGGCTGTCAGAACAAGAACATTCTGGCTTGCTCTGTGGTCAGGCAGTATTTATAGACAGGAAAAAAAATGGAATTGGGACAAAAAGACAGTTTAATTGGTTGCAATGCCACAATCTTATTTGAATCAGCCAGTCCTTATAGTTGACTGAATCTCAGTTGCTGAAACTGCCAGAAACACTCCTGCAGGAATTTATTTCATTCAGTACAAACATCTCCTTATTGGTTTGGTCTCTTGGGTCCAGTACAGAAGCACCATCAAATCAGTGCATATTTTATTTATCATTAGGAAAGCTGAGGGAACAGAACTCTAGGAACAGGAGTGTACGCTCTTGGGTTTCCATAAACACGCCCCTGTAAAGTGAACTGCTTTTAGGTAAGGGCCACAGTCTCATTATCTCCCCACCCCACCCCCCAAAAAAGAACCTCCCCAGCTAAGAGGGAGGTACCTGATGTGAGTTCCTGAAGTCCACTCTGTAGCATGCAATGGAAGCCCCATTCCAGTCTCAATAGTCTCAGTGAGAGAGAGGTCTATTTGATCAAGCCTGAAGTTGAGAAGAGCGAACCGTGACCCTGTAGAGTTGGAAGAGTCTGAAGTCTGCTTCCTGAGCGAGCTGTTCCAAGAGAAGGAATGTCATTTCAGTTATTTGTAGTAATGAAGCCAGTGCATTTGTTCGGAGACACCATATACATCTTTCCACATTCCCTGCCTCCCACCCTACTCGAGGTAATGAATATCAAACTTGGAAAGGAAAATAATGAAAGCTTCCCCCCACCACCACCACCACCCCAGAGTTAAAGGCCAAAAAAAATTAGCTTAAATTGTTTGTCTTGACTCCAAATAAAATCTTGGACAAGATGGCAGTTACATTTAGAAGGATCACGGAACTGTTTTTTATTTGCCTGCATTCCACTTGGAGAGCTGATTTGTAGGTTAAAATATGCAGTGTGTGAAAGAGGGACTCATTTATTTCTTTCCTTTCTTGACTGACCTTGGGCCTTGATTTATCTCAAAACCAAGAGAATTTTCCTTTTGGTAAAGGAGGCTAATTCTTTCAGTTAGCCCTTGATAACTCGTGCCATCAAAAACAACCCATATGCTGAATATACAAAAATGCTCTGAAACGAAGACAGGTGATGGGTTCTGGGGAGCAAAGAGGAAAGGGGGCACAAAATGAAAAGGAAACTTGGAAAATAGGGAAGAAGTGTCGTTTAACTAACTGTATACTTTTTAAAATATTATAAAAGGCAATGCATTGGAAGATGGACAGATGTCATCCTTGTCGCGTGAGGCAAAGGCCTCTCCTCTCATTCATGGTAACAGTCTTGAAGTCCGTGAGCAGACCTAGCTAAAGCTCTGCTGACCTTCCTCTGACTCCGAGTGAAGGAATAGTAAGGCTCTGTGCCCTCCAAGCCAGGCCTTCCCCTGACCTCATGAACCTCTCAGCCCCTCTCCCACAATCCTCCAGCGCAGCCTCGCCAGGGCTCTCCGTTTATTTTTTCAGGTGAGTAAACTCTGGATCGAATACTAGCCTCTCAGTTGCTTTTAATTAGGCTTCTGGGTTCCACTCTTTCATCTCGCTGAAGTGTGCGTCACTTTGCTCCAGCCAGTTCATGTTCCAAAGCCATGGGTTTGCTTTCATTCAGCTAATTGAAGGCACACGGGAAAGGAAAAACGGTATAATCCCGCTCATTGGCATTTTTTAGGGTTGTGATAAACCACACATTTTTAACAACAGAAAATCATTCAGAATGTTAACCTTATAACCTTTCTCCTTGGGGAGCAGAATGCTGGTCCACTAAGCCTCCACGGTTAAGGTCACTTGGGCTTCTCTGAGACTCCCAGAGGCAAGTGGAAATCACGGCTAAGGCGGATGTGGTAGGATTCGACATAGAGTCCCTCCCTAACTTTCCCTTTCTGGCGTTGAAAGACTAGGACTCTTGCTCTTCAGAGATGTGCATCCAGGGTTCTGGGATGGAGGCTCTCCCTGACACTGCTTAACCAACACAACTTGATGCAGAGTTGCTGGGGACAGCCCAGGGACTCCCAGCCAGTAAGGCAGTATAGACGCTCCCTGGCTTGCAGTGGAACTCATCTTGCATTGACATATCCTGGCTCAGTGACGCAGTAGTGAGTGGCAGTGCTTTCTGCTAGGGATAATGGGATTGGAAGGTATAGTTCACTGGAAGGGAACATTGATTACTTATCACTAACTCTATTTGTAAAGACTCAGATTCAAAACTCACAACTTTCCTTGGCACCATCATAAAACTAGAAAATTTTAAGTTGAATGAATCCAAGTCAAAGGTCCTCTCTGTATGTTTTCAGTAAAGCTTTAATGAATTTTAATATCTTTGGACCAAAATATTGTACTGAAATTATATTCATGAGTTATGAATCAACGGATTTTGTGTGTCAATATTCTTTAGGGAACAAAATTTTATATTTTGCCAGGGCGATAAAGATTGGTTTATGCAGAGAAAATGTTTAAATGTATCATCATTATTTTACTTGAATGATTGGTAAAAAAATTTTATAAGTGTTACAGAGATTCTTCCAAACTGGGGAAAATCTTACTCATTCGTTACCAAAAGAAAGAAACATAAACTCCCCACATGCACACACACTCACACACTCACACACACACCACCACCACCACCACCACCGGGAGCATATATGAGATCTGTGGTTCAGTTACAACAGTCCCAGAACCTTGGAAGTACTGGGTAAGCAAGCTATCACTGAGCCCATGTTTATATTTATATATCAATACATAAATCATCCCAGAGGATGAAAGAGTATAAGCTACCAACAGAATCCTCAAGTAGATTCAAAATATGATCAGTTAAGGATAAATCCAAATCCAAGTTATAGCAATCTCTATAACCAAATGGGGAAAGTTCTGGCATTTCATACAGAGTTGAAGGGATTATTTGCCTAATTCCCAATAGGTCCCACAAGTCAGTACAAAAAAGACAAATTTTCAGCAGGTTACTGGGAGAATGACAGGTTAAGCTGTTTTTCATCACCAATAACTGAGATCATCAACTTGAAAAGAGGAAATGTTTATCATAGCTCATAATTTCACAAGTAGTAGGCCGTTTTCCCAGTTGACTTTAGTAATGCATTCAGGTTTCTGGGGAGTCAGGTCATTGAGGCAGAAGCACATGGTGCCCAGGAAGAGAAGAAAGAAGTACAAAGGGCTGGAGTGCAGTTATCCCATAGTTAACACACTCCGGTGACCCAGCTTCTGTCCACTGAGTGCCAGTCCCTAAAAGTTCTATCACCTCACCAAAGACTTGGAATAAAACCTTTATCAGATGAGCCTTGGGGACACTATGAATCCAAACTATAGCAGCACAGTATAGACAAGAAAAATAAGTTCATAAGATCAATTTCAGTCACAATAATTAAAATGCAAATGAAACTCTTCTTAAATTATATTTTCCAGCTCCAACTTATTTTTAAAAAGATTGTGTTATGGTGGCAAAGGAATAAAGCAAACAGTTATTTTTAAAATGTGATGGGAAGTATGTTGAGTTCAACTTCTATGGGGAATTTATAAATATCTACTAAGATTATATATATATATATATATAATATATATATATATATATTAGGTTATATATATATATAAAACCTAATATATATATATTATTATATATATTATATATATATATTATATATATATATTATATATATATATTATATATATATAATATTATATATTATATTATATATTATTATATATTATATATTATATATATATTATATATTATATATATATTATATATTATATATATATTATTATATATTATATATATATTATATTATATATATTATATATTATATATATATATTATTATATATTATATATATATAGGTTATATTTTATATATATATATATATATATGCCCCCTTTGGTCCCAAATTACTTTTTAAACAATTTATTCTGCAAATATATCTTCCTTGAGGAAAAGTTATTACTTTTCCCATCCCCATGCCAGCTTCTGTACTTTTAGAAGTAGAGGTGTGTGCTATCCGAACCCAAATTTATTGTGGAGAGTTAGGACCCTCCTCTTTGAGGACAGAGTATCTGTACAAATTATTTGGAATTTTTCTGCACAAAAGGTTTGTCTTTTTATGAATTATTTATTCAATCATTTGTATCAGAATGGTTTCATGGATAGTAAATCCTTTGGGTTATAATGTGGTAATCTGTTGAGCTAAGTTTTTGATGGAATACGATTTCTTTGGCATATCAACTTAGAACCCAACACTCATCACAGAATTATGTGTCCTGGTTGTCTCTTTTTATGTGCTTTGCATGATACCCATTGTTTCTAGTTGTCTTGGAGTTTCTCTGCTGTGAGGAGACACCATGACCAAGGCAACTCTTATAAAGGACAACATTTAATTGAGGCTGGTTTACAGGTTCAGAGGTTCAATCTATTATCGTCAAGGCAGGAAGCCTGGCAGCATCTAGGCAGACATAGTGCTGGAAGAGAAGACTGACATCTTCAGGGAGCTGAGAGAAAGCTCTCTTCTGCACTGGGTAGAGCTTCAAAACCCACACCCACGGTGACACACTTTTCCTCTAACAAGGCCACACCTCCTAACAATATCATTCCCTGTGAGCCAAGCATATTCAAACCACCACACTAGTCAGTCATTGATTCAGGAGCTGTGTCATGAGCCTTCACTATAACAGGAGCTAGTACAGTGGTGAGCGAACACACTATCACCATGCACCTTCCCTTGGGAGTTGTCAATCTACAGTTTGACGTATTGGTGGTGAACATAGCATGACATGGGAAATCTGGAGCAACATGAGGCACTACTATTCCCATTTTTAAGCAGCTCTAACAGTCAAGATGTGTGCAGGGGATAGAGCAGGGGAGTAAAAACCAGACTCATGGGAGATCATAGAGAAAAGTAAGTGCAGTTAGTCTTATCCTTGAGGGCTTGGTCCAAGACCTCCAGAGATGCCAGTACAGATTACAGACTGCATCAAAGTATGAGCAATGTTTGTTTCTCTTTACACAAACCTACCATAAATTATCCAGTTTTCACTCAAAAGGAACACATCCTACCTTCTCTTTGTTGTATGCAAGCTGCTAGGTTCATCACTCTTACACTTCAAGGACACTCCTAAGAAAGATAATGATTACTTTAACATAGCTCTGCAACACCTTGGTGGATGATCTGAAAACTGGGCTGGCTACTCGGTAACTAAAAGATCACTCAAAACTAAGACATTTGACTTGTTTATTTCTGAATATTTCCATTTAAAATCAGCCATAGGTGACCTAAACCATAGGAACTGAAACTGAATAAAGCTATTCCTGTGGTAGACCACAATACTAAAACCCACCTGACTTTGAACAACTGCATTAAGGACAATTTTCTTCAGATGGCCTGAGCTTGATTCCTGGAACGCAAATAAAGATGGAAGGAGAGACTGGACTTCACAAAGTTATCCTCTAACATCTACATGAGTACTGTGATATGCATAACCCCTCAAAACACACAGATAGTCTATATCTACAGACACAGATACACACACATGTGCATGCACACACACACACATGCACACACATACACCCACACTCATGCACACGTGTATCATAAATTCTACAGATAGGGGATTGCCCATACAACAGATGGCACCCAGCATAGAGAGTGGAGGGGTAGATGCTAAACATGATTCATGTAGAGAACTGTACGTCACATTTAATTTTGAAAGGGATATACACCCTTAGATGTCCCTTAACCTATAGCTCCTATGCAAATATGGTTTTAGAAGGGAAGTAAGGATCCGCAGATTTTGTTAAATTATAGATTGAGGGTAAGGGGTCCTAGACTCCATCCCTCATAGAAACTGAAGGAAAACCATCTTTTATGATAAACTAGACCTGTAGTGAGAGAGCAGTGGTATGTGTGTTTCCTTATTACAGTAACCAACTCTCACAAGCATGATGACTTAAGGTAACACAAGACTGCTCTGTTGCCATTTTGGAGGTCAGTAGTCTAAAGCAAGTATTATTCTGAAGAAAAAAAAAAGATGTTCATTGAATTGTGTTGCTTTGGGAAGAGTCCAGTTCACTCTTTCTCCATTTTCTAAACACCCAAGTGTCTTTTCCTTGTGATCTACTTCATCAAAATTCAAAGCCCAAATCAGGATGAGATGGCCCCTGGGGCCACAGGAGGGGCTATGATGTTTAGCAATGTCGTAACTACTGATTTAAGATTTCAGGAAGCAGACGTTTTATGAAAACACTTAAGGTTATTCTATTTTTTAAAAATACAGTAACACACCAGACTCATGAAAGCCAAGAAAAAGTCAGAAGATGATGGTCCTTCACTGTGTCTCTGTCACTGTCACAAAATACCTAACAACGGCAACTTGGGGAGGGAAGGGGTTAATCTGGTTCGTGTTTTGGAACTTTCATATCAGGCCATTGTAGCAGAAAAGAAATGGTATGGGCAAGAAACAGAAAGCCCAGGACAGAGCCAGGAGAGAGGATAACTGGGAAAGACCCACCCACTGTGAGCTTTTGCCTCCCAAGCCCATCTCCTGAAGGCTCCATAGACTTCAAAATAACACCTCGAGCTGAAGTCCAAGCATTCAAGGCCTGTGGGTTCAAACTATTACAACCTCCAAAGACATCTATTGTGATTATAGTTCCCCACTTCCCCACTTAAACTGTGGGTTTCAACCCCATTTGGGGGGTCATATAACTGAATTGGGGGGACAAAAACTTAGCAGCAGTACAAGCTTTCTGAACCCAGGACCAAAAATTAATTTGAAAATCAAAAATATAAAGAGCCCAAGGTGTTTGTTTTTTTCACTGTTTTCCTGTGCTATGTCATGACACATCACTGCAGCCTTGACTCTGAACATACATGTGCACACTGCATTGCTAATACGAACACACCAGCATTGCCAGTCAAGGCTGTTTGAAACACATTGACTCTGATTAAAGACTACTGTACATTATGAATTGTGGTACTTTTACTATACATATAGAGTTCTGCTCTTACAAAAGCATGATGTTTTACTTATGTAAAACAGACACTGAATAATTTCCTAATACTATTCTTCAGCTTGGAGGTATCCAATTAATTTGACCATGTTATAACATTTAAGAAGTTGAAAGCTCGACGGTGTATCGTATTACAACAAGATTATTATTTCTTTTGTATTTGTGTGTGTGCATGTGCTGATATATGCACATGTTTATTCACAAGTGTGTGTGAGTGGCATATGTGTGTATGTTTGTGAATATGTGTATGTGTCTAGGGGAGTATGTGCATAAAGGCTATAGGTCAACATTGGCTATTGTTCCTCAGAAACTATCCACCTTGAGTTTTCAAGAGACGGTCCCCATGAGTATCTGAAACTTATTTATTGAGCTGAGGTAGTTATTGAGATTTATCTCCCCGAGTGGCCTGGGAGCACACCAGAAAGTGCCATGCTCAGCACTTTCCTTGTGGTTGTTTGGGTTTGAACTCAGGTTTTCATGTTTTTATGGCAAACACTAAACAGACTGAGCTATCACTCCAGCCCCTGAGATATTAGTTCTTATAGACACCCTGCAGTGTTGAACCTCAGACATCCAAGCTCACTCACATCACACACTGTAGGAAGAAGTCTGTCATAATAAAGAGCTTCCCACACACCACAGAAGATAACATTGGACTGTGGCAGGGATGGTGTGGGTGGAATCTACATGTAGTTGGCAAGGGTTTCTTTCTTGGTTATTTTTTTTACGATAGTATTATTGTGTTAGGATAGTTTTAAAAGTTGCTGTTTGAATTGCTGAGTCTCTATTAAAAAAAACTTGATGATTTTGGCATGAGATTAAGACAAAACCTTCAACAATTTAAAAGTGGCCCTATATTTACTTCTGCTATTTCATACTATGTATTTATTCAAAGAGATTTCTCAGTATTGACGACTGCAAAATCAAAATAATGATCAACTTTGAAAAAGGCTGAAGATGATCTGTGTCCTGTATAGTATTAAGTTATCAGCCAAGATTTAATTCTTTATGTGTCTATAAATAGCAATCTATCTCATTAGTACACAAAGTGACTTTTATCTTTAAAAGTATAAAATTATGTGTATACCCCAAACTATTTAAATTTATTATTATTATTATTATTATCATTATCATTATCATTATTGGTTATAGTAGTGCTATTAGAGACCCATGTGCCAGGTATGCATATGGAGATCAGAGACCAACTTTGTAGAGTCAGTTCTGGGAGTTGACTTCAGGTCATTAGACCTGTATGACAAATACTTTTAGGCGTTAAATCATTTTGACAGCCCCAAATAAGTACTTTAAATATTTTTTATGATTTACTACCAGTTAAAGTTTGGTTTATGTACCTATTTTATGTATTTAAATGTAAACACACCTGTAAATGTATAAATTTTGTATATGTAAAAAGTTTCTGCGAGAGTGTTCTAGCTGGAGTTTTCATTTCATATTTGCTCTGATTTTCAGTCCTGAGACTGGAGCCCAGAACTACAGTTGTGCTAAGAAGTAAATCTGCCCCTGAGCTACATGTATTAATATAGATAGCAGAGGATGGCCTTGTTGGACATTAAAGGGAGTATTAATACTCCTACTGTGTATTAATATAGACCCCATACATTATCTCTACAGATGTTGTTTCAGAAATAATTTTAAAATGTAATTAAAATTCTTCATCTGAAAAGACACTTTGGGATTTATTTTATAGTATATTTTATTTTAAATGCAGAAATTGCTCTAGTTACTTTTCTACAACTGTGAAGAGACACCATGACCAAGAGAACTTATAAAAGAAATCATTTTTTTGTTACATTTTTTCTTTTTTTTATTAGATATATTCTTTATTTACATTTCAGATGATTTCCCTTTTCCTGGTCCCCCCCCCGAAAGTCCCATAAGCCATCTCCCCTCCCCCTGTTCCCCAATCAACCCCCTCCAGCTTCTCTGTCCTGGTATTCCCCTACACTGCTGCATCGAGCCTTTCCAGGACCAGGGGTCTCTCCTCCCTTTGATGTCCAACAAGGTCATCCTCTGCTGCCTATGCATCTGGAGTCATGGGTAACACCATGTGTACTATCTGGTTGATGTTTTTGTCCCTGGGAGCTCTGGGAGTACTAGGTGGCTCATATTGTTGTTCCTCCTATGGTGCTGCAAACCCCTTCAGCTCCTTGGGTCCTTTCTCTGGGAACTTGCTTATAGCTTCAGAGGGTGAGGGCACACCTATCACTGCAGGGAGCATGGTAGTGGGAAAGCAGGACAAGCGCTGGAGCAGTAGCTGAACGTTTACAGCTGACCCATAAGCACATGACATTTTCTTTTTAAAGCCTCCAAGCCCACCCCCAGTAACACACCTCCTCCAATAAAATCACATCTCCTCATCTGCCCTAAATAATCCATCAACTGGGAACCAAGGATTGAAATACGAGGTCATGGGGGTCATTATCACTCAAATACCACAAAAATATTACCAAGCCTTTTTCTTACAAGATAAATATTCTGCTTGAGAATAGGCAAAGTCTCTGTCAATTCCTTGGTTTTGTCTTTGTATGAAAGAAGAGACAGTAGGCATAAGATGGCTTGGCAGATTGAGAGCACTTCCTGCCAAACCTGGTGACCTGATTTCAATCTCTGGTGTCCACCCAGCGGAAGGAGAGAACTGACTCCAAGTTGTCCTCTGACTCCTAAAAGTGTGCATAACACATGCACACACACAAACACATGTTAAAACATTTTTAAAAGTTTAAAACCTCCCCATTCCCACCCTGCCTTCACTGAGTATTGCATTTCAGAGAGCTATAGAAAGCTCTTCGTTGTGGCTGAAGCTTGTCTCCTTTCAGTCTGTGTAGCAAATGAACTTAGACATCAGAGTCTTGATGTTTGGGGGGTATCTATAAGAAACGATTTCATAGGAGGCTTCTTACTGATGTTTAGAAACTAAAGGTACTGAGAAAAAGAAATGTGTGTGTGTGTGTGTGTGTGTGTGAGAGAGAGAGAGAGAGAGAGAGAGAGAGAGAGAGAGAGGGAGAGAGAGAAAGAGAGAGCATTCATCAGTTTATAAATTCTATGACAATGTTCTGCTGCTCTTTAAAACCCTCTGGGCAAATCTAGAGTTATTTGTGCTAGTTGCACACACTTCCTGTAACGATACAACAGCACTATTACATTCACTTCTATAACATATTCCCTGTGTATTGAGTGAGATGCTATTTTGACCTGCACATACACACAAAAGGGCATATTTACTTAAGAAAAATTGGAACACATCAGCTTTGTGCTGTATGCCCTTAACTTTCATGAACCAGACTTGCCATTGGAAGCCACTGGGATTTAACCACACCAGTGTGGTTTCCCTTCGGTAGCTAAGATGCCTGGGACTGGGGAGTTGGTTTTACACTAATAAACTCCAGCTGAGTTAGGTGGAAGGCTGTTCCACAACAAAACCCTATCTAGAGACGAGCCATCAGTCTGTCCTCAAGAGTAGTTATGGTATAGGTCAGTAAGTGTGGTAAAGCCACCCTTCCGTGAAAGATCTGGAAGAAAGACAAGTGGTAATCTGTCCCAACTTGCTATTTTCTGCCTGCAATGGCTGGGGCCCAGAAGGCTCAGGTGACTGGCTGGAGCCACACTGTAGTTAGTGGCAGAGCCAGGATGTGCCTCGGACCAGTGACTCAAGTCAGACTTTCCTGGGCTCTGAATTCAGCAGAGGAAATGCTTTGTTTTTCAAAGCTAAGTTCCTTTCTTTCCAAACTTCACTTCCTGCATCTATAGGGAAAAAAATAACACCTTTTAGAGAATGTGGTCAAAACAACAACTACAAAATGTGGTGATGTAAACACCACATCACTGAAGAATTGACGTTGGTATCAGGACAGTAATGGGAATTGAGAAGGAGTATTTTTTAAACGTAGAAAACACTCCATATGGAAGTTAATGTTTGCATATACAATACTGGACTTTCTCAAGTTCGTGTCTAGTAGCTATGCCCTCTCCATCCTTGTCCCACTCCCTAGCCACTGGTCTCCAAGCCCATATCCCCATTCTCCTGTCAAATCAAAGGCGCAGGCATGCCAAAAGTATCATACTCACAAAAAATATGCCACGATTTCAGTCCCCTCCTCCAACACACACATTACACACTTTGTGTTTTCAAGGGATCAGGGAATTGCTTCAGCGTTCAAAATATCCAGATGTGTACATCCCATACAAAACCTGCAACAGTGTCTGCATATAACCTTCCATATATTCTTATATCTTTTTGATCATCTCTGGATGACTTGTAATATCTAACACATTGTGAGTACTGTGTGATTAATTCTACCTCATTGTGTAAGGAAAGGTCTGTACATGTTCAGCCTAGATAGGGTATCTGGCTGGGGAATATTTTCCATTCAAATTGGTGCCGACCCAAAGATGTGAAGGACCAGCTATTCCCACCATTCTTCATTGATACATCCTACCATACCTATTGAATATCAGTCTGAGCATTATCTCCTGGATGCATCCTTCCATGACCCACAGGCAGAATTTATGAATCCCTATTGTGTTGCTTTGTTGTACCCATGGTGACTTCCGCTATAGCACTTGGAGCCTTTGATTACTGTTATTTGATTACCTATGTTCATCTTTCCACATTTGATACAAGGATGGGTTTAAGGCATGTCTGATTAAAAAAAAAATATGTGAAGGTCTCTGGCTTTAGTTTGGGGCAGAACCACTGTAGACAGAAATTCCTGTTAAACAAGCAGTACCTGAAAAGGACAAAGTTCAATTTGAGGACACTTGACATTTAAAAAGTATTGTACTCTGTTCAATCCTGGAGAATGCGGGCAGTCGAGGAGTCTAAAGGTAACCAAGGACACTGCCACCCTAGGCAGTTTAAACTGGAACTGAAATCCTAAGGTGAGTCCGGGGACTATCTCGTGCTTTGTTCTTTCCAGATCGTTCGTATCACTGTGTATCTCATGCAGCAAAAAGTGTGCCAGTCACAGAACCTGGGAGCAAAGTCAAGGTGTAGCGGGCTACACCTGATGTATGGTGGAGGTTGCTAGACTCCCACAGTGACCTGAAGACTGACCCATGCTTAGGAAATTCCTTGGCTCCATTTGAAGGCATGCAAAATAATATTTCTTAGACACCATCAATAAGAGGCTAAGTGGTTAAGTCCATAGACTCTGATCAAAGATTAACTTGAGTCCCAAGCCCAATACTGCCACCTGCTGATAGGTGACACTGTAGGCTTCCATTTCTTCCCCTTACAAGCTTTCTTCTTATCTACCAGAAAGAGGAAGGAATGGATGTTAAATGCTCTGCCTGTCATAGAAATAACCAAATGTCAAAAGCTTGTGAGAGTGCTCTGGTAATGGTCATTAAACTAAACTTTCCTATTTCTAAGAAAGTTACTGGCTTGACAGTTATAGACAAATATAACATGCACATGGCACACGTATAACCGAGATCACTGAAATAAGAAGAGAATCAGCCAGTTCTTACAAATGGCGATGTTTGTCTCAAAGAACAAAAGTCCATATGTGGGATCTATTTGGTCACTGTTGTTATTGGATTATAAAACATCCCCTAGAGGCTCCTATGTTTGAACACTTAGTTCCTAGCTCGAAAAGTCATGGAACCTTTAGAAAGTGGTGTTTTGGTGGAGAAAGTATATCACTGGAGGTAGGTTTTGAGGTTAGGTAGCCTGTCCCCATTTCCTGCTCTCTCTCTCTCTCTCTCTCTCTCTCTCTCTCTCTCTCTCTCTCTCTCTCTCTCTCTCTCTGCTTCCTGAGTACAGATGAAACTTGATCAGCCAGCTTCCTGACTGCCTTCCCTGTCTAACATTTCTGCTGCCATATCTTCTCCATCATGATGGACTGTGCCCCCTGGGGAACTGTGAGCCACAATAAATCCTTTCTTCCTTAAGTTGCTCTTGTCAGGGTATTTTATCTCATCAGCTGAAAGGAAAATAATACAGTCACCTAAGTGACAGACAATAATTTTCTTATTATACCCAGCATTTGCTGTATAAATACTACCCCCAGACCTCAAAAACATGTTACTGGGTGAAAGCTGCAAATCTGAAAATGCTCCACATGGTATGAACTCAACTGTCAAACCCTCTGGAAAACACACAAGTATAAAAGCAGCAAAAAAAAAATGTCAGGGATGCCAAGGGTTGGGAGGAGGGAGGGAGGGATGAGGCTATGGACACAGCAGATTTCCAGTAACATATGTTGTCAGGTAACTTATGAGTACAAGACAACACACATTTATCAAAGTCTGTAAAGTGACATCACAGAGAATGAACCAAGGTGTGAATTCCAGAGCTTGGTTAACAATGATGTATCGATACCTGATCCTTGTGTTAGTTGACTTTGTATTATTGCACTAACTAATTTGAGAAAAAAGTTCTTTTGGGGGGATGGTTTAGAGTTTTATTTTCTGTAACTTTGTGGTCCACGGCAGGGCAAAATACCTTGGTTGGAAGATGCAGCAGAGAAGCCTGCTTCCCTCACAGCATCTGGATAGAAAAGAGAGAGGGAAGAGAACAGAAGTATCAGTATCCACTTTAAGGTCACAAGTGTCAGTTATGTAAAGCCCTCAATTGTCTCTACCCCTTAAAGGTCCCATAATGCCCCAGCTCTAAAGATAGTAATTTTTTTCAAACTTCCCCAAATCTAGTCAGACCTCAGAGCAAATAGATTGCTCTCTGTGGTGTGTAAAGAGTAGCAGAGTTCATAGCCTTCTTTAGCTGACAATAGTCTAAGAACAATGACTATTTAAAAAGCAAAACCTCAGGGCCCATCGTGAAGGTTGGTAGTAAAGCATTTGCCCAACACATGTAAAGCTCTGAGCTGAGTCCTTAGCACTTCACACACACACACACACACACACACACACACACACACACACACACACAGAGAGAGAGAGAGAGAGAGAGAGAGAGAGAGAGAGAGAGAGAGAGAGAATAAAGCCACTATTCTTAAATCTAAATGAGGAATATTTCCCAAGATGCTTTATAAAAGGTCTAAAGAAACACTAATTATATACTAATCAAAGACTCTAATTATAACCCAGCACTCCATCATACACAAAGAAACGTTGGTGGACGTGTTCAGAAAAGTTAGACAGGTTGCATGGATAGCATTTAGAGGGATTCTAACAAGTACTGCAACGTGTCATAGTGACTGTGACACAGGATTCATTTCCAAAGGTCCTACGTTCCCTAGGGCAGTAGGGCAGGAGCGCGTGGTTTGTCCTCTGTGTGGCATACCAGTTTCTTACATGACAGTTTTACAAGGGCTTTGCAGATCTCATAGTAGGATTTGTCCCTGTATATCGTGACACCGGTCACCAACAGTAGACTCAGTGCACGGGCTCTCTGTTGAAGTGGAGAGATGGGGAAACACACAGAGCCCAACATGCGGTCCATTTCTGGAGCATTCGCTGCCTAGCAGGGGACAATTTCATCCACTAAAAGCTTCTCCAGAGTCAAGAGGAAGAAGCCCCCTTATTGGCATGGTCATGAGGGGGAGCCAGAAAGAACTTCAGCCAGTAAGTAAAAGGTTGATGCTTAGTTTGTGAATAACCTAGAAATGGTTTTTAATCATCCACAGCATTTTAGACAGAACATTCTGCCGTGTTTTTACAATTAGCCCAGCCTTTCTCCTCAGAGAACAAAAGCAAACTTTAGTTAATGCTCCTAACCCAAATCACAATTTTGGTAATCGACACACTTCCCTTTCTCTTTGTACCATCCATTAGAAAGATAATCGGCCCTGGGCTCTATCTCAGAGCAATCATCATCACCAGCAGCACTAAGATGTCTCCGTGTGTGTCAGGGGCGGAGGTGTCAAGTCAAATGCATTTGAAAGTGCCTAGGAAGGACTCTGCCTCTAGAGCACACTTACTTAAGGCCCACAAATCATTTCCATCTGAGGAAGGGTGGGGGTTGAATGTGACAGGAGGGGGGGGGGTCAGCCAGTAATCTGATCTCAAAGAAAATTGTCACAATTACCACCTGTGCTGGTGGTCTTGGCCCAAGTTCACACTGCCTGGGAAGAGACAGACTCTACTCTACAGCTCTCCTTCTGGTCCTTGGAGGGGTAGCTATTGTGGCTTCAGGGCTGTCTGCGGTAGCAAAGCAGGAAGCCAAGCATGCGACCCATGTGGGAAGAGCAAGCACAGGAGAGGAAGACCCCAGAGCTACTCACTCAATAGCCTCCCACATTTCAAAGGCCTGTAGGGTAGGCAGAAGTCTGGCCCTAATGGTGTGTGTATGCTCTACAGAGATCTCCCTGTCACTCAATTCAGCACTAAATATTGATGTGAACAGTTTTTACAGATGTCATTAAAATTCCAAGCTGAATGACATGGTGGCCAGACGATAATCTCAGCATATAGAAAGCAGAAGCTGGGAATCCTCACAGCAAGCCAGCCGGTTAGCCAAAGTATGGTGAGTTCCAGGTTCAGGGAGAGACAGTGCCTCATTGTTGAAGGAAGAGTGTTACAGAAAGGCATGTGGCATCAGCCTCAAGTCTCCACTCTTGTGCGTGCACAGATGCATGTGCACTTTACACTTGTGTAATTACACTTACCCACATGTGAACACACACACACACACACACACACACACACACACACACACACACACACACGAGGAGGGGGTTAAAAGAGATGAGCAGTCATGGTTTGAATCTGAAATTTCTCCAGAGGTTGGGGCTTTAAATGCTTGTTCTCAGCTGGTCATGCTATTTGGGCAGACTGTGGAACCTCCAGGAGGTGGGACCTCAAGAGTACAATTAGGTCACTAGGAGTGATCCTTTGAAAGTGGTCCCCAGTCCCCAGTCCCCAGTCACGGAAACTCCCTGATTCCTAGCCCAGCTTGATGTGAGGGGCCTTTGCCATAGCTCCCACAATAGTGGACACGCCTTCCCACTATGAGCTCAGGGAAGCTTCCCTCCTGGAAGCTGTCAGGAATTCAGTAGTGTCACCAAGGAACTAGTAGAGACCACAGAGGAGCAATGTGGCCAAAGACTCATGGGGGCAATGGGGCCTTCAGCTCTACAACCTCAGGCACTGGGGTCTGCCCACAGTGGGCACAAGATGGAGAGAAAACGCTTCTCCAGAGCCTCCAGAGGAACTCGCACAGCCCACATCTCAACTTCCATTTTGACTCGGAGCACAAGCCCAGCCCTGCCATGCTGTAGACTCCGTGAGCTGCAGAAATCCAGTCCTGCACACATGCTGCTTTGCGCTAGTAAGGCCGCGCCATCCATCACTCTACAGTAGATGCTCATTAGTCACGTTGTCTCCCTGCACTGTTAGCCCTCCTAACCTTCAGGTTCTAAATCCTCCACTAAGACCAACCAGTGATGCAAAATATTTGAAAAAAAATATTTAGCTTTTACAGAAAGTGTGAGGACGTATCTCCATTATTCCTTAAATGATCCAGTACAACAAGATTAATGTTCTGCTATTACATATTGTAAATCAGCTAGATGTGATTTAAAGTGCAAAGAAAGCTCCGGGTGGGTTCTAGGCAAACATTTCTTTATGTCACATACAGGACATGGGCATGTGTGCACTTTGGTGTGCTTCTGGGATCCTGGAAGCAGTATCCTTTGGACACCAGAGTCCATTGTGTTTGTCCATCTCTCTTGCTTATTCTGATTCTGTTTTTGATGTACATACGGTAGAAAGTAGCAAAAAATGTAAGAGTAGTTTTATTTCTCTAGATCTACAAAAAAAGGAGACATGCTTCACATGTTTTAAGGTAAAATAATATTTATTTAACAAGTTTTTGGTGATTAAGGCTTTGTGTCTTTAATCGCCAAACAGCTTAGTGCCTGCATATAGTATAGAAAGCGACTCTCGGAGATATGGGTAGCTCTTCCCCACAGCATCCAGCAGCTTCTGTCTAAGGCAGAAGAGCAGAGCCAGGACCAGGGCCAGAGTGTGGCAGGCGAGGCATTCACAGAGTTGACGGGAACATGCAAATGCAATCACCAAAATAAATAATATTTAATTGCAGGGAAATGCACACTATAAAATGTACTAAGTGCACAGTTCAGTGGTGGTGAGTACACTCCAATGTTGCACAGACACCACTATCTTCATCTCCTCAACTTTGTGTCCATGAGGAGCAATCTTAGGATCAAAGAAATATTGAACAGAACGTATAAAGGTTCCCCATGCATCCCCCCCCCCCATTTAGTCACACCCCTTATCAGCGCCCACCCTACAGTGCACTTGTTAAACGGATGAGTCTACAAAGACATATCATCGTCACTGAGGTCACCAGAGTTTATATAAGCATTCACCCTGGGTGTTGTAGGTGCTCAGGTTTAGACAGATGCATAATGGCATATGTCTACCACAACAGTACCACACTGAATAATTTCACTCTGAGTAATTGCCTAAGCCTCTCATCTCTCTGTCTGTTGGTCTGTCTGTCTGTCTCTGTCTCTGTCTTATTTCATTCATTTTGTCCTTTCCAGGGTGACCTTTTGTTGGAATTACATAATGTGGCTATATTCAGACTGACTTCTTTCACTTAACAACATGCATTTAAGTTTTCTAATGCAGCTTTGCTTTGTTTTCAGTATTGGCAATGAAACATGAGGCATTACACAAGCTAGGCAAGTGCCTGACCAGTGAGCTGTAAGTCCCCAATAACTGTTAAGGATCAGAATGAATACAAACATATCTAAGAAAAATGACCAGAACGTGCATAAATACTGGATCCCTGTATAGCCACGCACCTTAACTCATTGTCTTCTCCAATAAAGTCACATGTCTGTCCTCTTATAAAATCAGGCCATCCTCTATTGGTTATTTGTTGCCGGCATATTTTTCTTATTTTGAATCAGTTGTGACAGCCTGGGAATACACTTTAGCCTACATGAACATTGCCTAAGAGTGGGGGTACATTCTTTCTCATTCCCACCCCTCCCCTGCTGGACACTTCTGGGAAGTTCCTAGGTGGTGGGTGGTGTAGATTACAGCTGAGAAATTAGTTCAGATCATGCAAATAAATAAGAGGGATAGGGAATCAGCATGGGGCTCTGTCCTGGCTTCCAGCACAAGCTCACTTCCCTGTTTCAAGAGCTTTTACTGGCATGACTTCAAATACCTTCGCCCTGGATCTCAGCAGTGAAGTGCTTACAGAGATGAGAGAATTGCTTAGTGACTAGAGAAAAAGGCTGAGCCTGGTGCCTTCACCAACTGGCTCTTCTTTCTGGTCTTCTCCCCACCCACAGGGTGCTGTGAGGCTGGGATCAAGTGGCCCCAGGCACTGGCAGGTGCTCATTCCCTCCCATAACAAGGACTCAGATAGGTGACGCCTCCGGGAAGGCAGCCAGGGAGCCTCTCCTCTGGGTGCTGGGAGGGCAGTACATGGGAAGAAAGGAAACACCTCAGCCAGTGTCACTCCAATCTCCCTTCAATGGAAGATGATCTCTAAAGACTTCTCGAACATCAGGAAGTCATCTGGTCTCTCTTTTAGGGTTCGTGAGTGAAGGAAGAAATGTGTCAGGTCTTTACACAGCAGTTCTTGTGTAAAGACAGAGGGAAAGCTAAAGAGTAAAGATGATGCAGGACCAGAGAAAGGATAGTGGAACTTGAAAGCCACTTGTAGGCACTGAAGTCAGAGGTGTGGATGTGGCCCAGACCCTTGGCAGAGTGTTGAGATGCCATAAAAACCCCGGGCTCTTAACAGATAAGAAAGCTTGTTCCCATTCTCTGGGAGAGAGGATGGAATGTTCTGAATTAGATCAAACATCAATCTGTGAATGGTGATGAGAGACAAACACTCCTCCTTTCCTGTGTTGGTCCTCCCACATTTATCCTGGATGGGCCAGTTTAAAAGAGAGCTTCACTGATCCTCATCATTGGTCTCCTGGAAACTGATCAGCTGATAGAGCAGGGTCTGGTCTGTAAGGATCTTAGTGAGGTGATGGATGGAAATCATGTAACCTCCCCAGCACCCACCAATTGTCTATGAGCCTAGACTGACAGAGAACAGCCGTGAACTTCATGTCTGGGCTTTATGTCTACTGTGGAGAGTGGATCACCCTTGAGTTTACTAATGAGAAAATTAGGTGCATCAATCTGAGTCCCCTCCATAGTCAATAGTTGCACCTAGAGATAGACAGAGCTGTCCAGGTGTTGGTCCTGGACAATGATCTTCCCTGGCTGACTGAGAATAGATGGATTTCCCAGAATAGACCAGGGTGCATGGCGTGGGGTGTCCCAGGGCCTAAGTGCTTGATGAATAACATCCCAGTCGAATAGTGCATGCAGCAGTGTTTGAAGGCTTTCTTCTGAGCAATGGGAGGTGTTGGGTTGGTTGATAGGTTGGTTGTTTTCACCCAGGGTCTCACAAACATTAAGTAAGTGCTCTACAACTGAGCAAACTTCTCAGTCCTGTAATGCTTCCCATTGTGGATTTTGTAGTTTGTGTGGGATACAATGAAAAGAAAAAGCTGGACTTTGGGGGTTTTTTTTCCCTATAAGTGGTTATTAAGAAGACTCTTGGGGTCTAACTCCATCTAGCTCCTCCTTCAAAGACAGTGAGAAACTGCAGTCCCACACCCCATGGTGTTCTGTGACTTTGCCCTGCATTCGCCCGAGGTCAGGAGGCATGAGAATGAAACCATATCTCCTCTGAAACACATGGAAATGATGTTTGTGGGAGTCATCGGGAACCCCCACTCACTCCTGTCCCCAAACTTTAAACCAAGCTTTCTGACTGCATGATTACATCCCAGAATATGCTTCATGTCACAGTATCCGTTTAGAGGGTACGGAGTGGGTACTCACTGGAACCTGGGATTCCTGAGTTTCTGTACTCAAGGCTTAGCTCCTGAGAGGTCAGAGTGCAGCTCCCCTCTTCTTGCCTAACAGTTTGAGTTGAGACTATGGGATCCAAAGAGGTCTATATGTAAACCCTACTGACAAGGGAGATGCGATGATGCATACATCCAGGCCCAAGAAATTCTACACATGTTGGTGTGTCCTAAATGAAAGTAACTCTGCTGCCTCTTTGCTTGATTTACATACACACATACACACACACACACACATACACACACACATACACATACACATACACACACACACATACACACATACACACACACATACACACATACACACACACATACACACATACACACACACGCACACACACATACACACACACATGCACACACACACACACGCACACACATACACACACATACACACACACATACATACATATACACATATACACACATACACACACATATACACACATACACACACATACACACATATACACATACACACACATATACACACATACACACACATACACATACACACACATACACACACATGCACACGCACACACATACACACACATACACACATATACACATACACACACACATACACACATACACACATACACACACATACACACACGCGCACACACACACACATACACGCACACACATATGCACACGCACACATACACACACACATACACACACATACGCACACACACGCACATACACACACACACACACACACACACACACACACACACAGCAGATATATACCCTGGCCCCAGCTCTATGTGATCTGTTTTACTACATAGCACTTCTCTGAAACCATCTGTGGAATCGTTTATCTGTGTCACCAAGATGAGTTCTGCTCCTGACTGAACTGCAAGGGGAAGGCAGGAGAGCAGAGCAGGCCCGCAGGTGTCTTCCGTTTCCTCAAATTGCAGACTCCACACAAAAACAAACAGCACTAAACACAGATGTTCAGGAGCTGTGTTTGTCCCATTTGTCACGGTCTGTGTGGCGCTTTTGCTATGTCTCTGCTGCATCCCAAGCCTTTGGTTGTAAGTTTCCCTTTTCCTTGGACTTTCTGTTCTTTTGAACCTAGGAAATGTCAGTGGTTTGTCTTAAGTATCTTTGGGCAGGGAGGAGACTTTTTTACTTTTTTTCCCTTTAGAGTCAGAGCAGGAAAGGGGCATTCAGCTTATCTTGCTCACTTCCTGAAATCCAAACAACTCTCAGAAAACCACCTCACACCCTATCCATTCAAATACTGTCTCTGCCCTTGGAAAGAGTCAGAGGCTTTTCGACTTGACAAAACTGTTTGGAACTGGTTTGAAAAAGCCTCCACAGACTTAGAGAAATAACTTAGAAAGTCTGAGGCAAAAATCGGTGTGGTTAGCTTTCTCCTGTGGAAACAATTTAGAAAAAAAAAACGTTCTTTATTCAGAGAATGGGACTCCAATTGGCTGCCCAAAGCTCTCCAGTGGACTGATGGCAAATATATATTAGAACTCTGCCCCAAAGTCTGTGTACCCACTGGTCAGGGGACATCTGCTTATTCTCAGAACTCCCCTCATCCTGGCTGGAAAAATGTGCTTTGAGATCTGTGTGTGATGGAAATGATAGATTTTGAATAAATCTACTTTCCCCCAATCAGATCAAATGTATTTTCAAATCATTAAAAGAACATTAGGATTCTCTCTTATTTGAAAAATAAAAAAGCAAGAATTCTAATGCAAACCTTTCTGTCTTTAAAAAAAAAAAAGAAAAAAGAAAAACAATTACCAGGCAGATAAGTCATTTGTACAAACCAAGCACATTTCCAAACACAGTGCATCTTCGCCCCCTTCCACAGTTTGCTTCCCGCTTTCGTGAGAAGCACAGAGCTCAGGCCCCAGGTTCAGGAAGTGGTCATGAGCAACTTTCTCATGACGTGACATGACTCTGAGATGTGCCTGCACACTCGACGGAGTACCTAGTGTGGTCTTGGGGACATGGCTATGGTGTGGGGTCATGGGAGTCCGAGCCTAAAGTCTGGCTACGATGACTGCTGTGACGTCTCTACGGTCATGCCTCCGAATCCATAGGCCTGCCACGGTTGCTTTGCCTCGCTGGTACCACGAGGAATCTGTCCATTGTTATCCGCTGAGACAGTGGACGTATTTATCTGTCAGTCCTTACTGCTCGTGTGGAAACCCTTGGCCAACACTCCGTGGAGGAGCCCGCCTTAGAGTATGGGAAAGTTCCATTATCAAACCACTGGCCTAGCAGTCATAATTCATTGTCAGAGCTAAAAATAAAACCCAGCCACCCAAAATCATGACATCTCATTCTTTTTACTAGAATGTGATTATTTACTATTTTTGAATAAATTCCTGTGGCCTTTTACTGACTCGGTTGCTTTGATAAAGACTCAATGAGAAAGTTATCAAGGCAGTTCTTTTTAACCCTTTAAGAAACTTGTTTATTTATTTACTTACTTTTGCCTTAAACCATGATGCTTTGTTTTATTTTTTGCTTTTTATTAAAAAATAGAGTTGTTTCTCATATAATATATCCTGATTACAGTTTCTCCTTCCTGTCCTCCTCTCAGTCCCTGCCCACATCCCCTCTTATCCAGATCCACTTCCTGTCTGCCTCTCATTAGAAGAAACAGGCTTCTAGGGGGTAATAAAATAAAATGTAATAAGAAAAAACAAAAACCATCATAGCAGGGTTGGACAAGACAAAGAGAGGGAAAAGAACGTAAGAATCAGACTCAGTCACACACTCAGTCACACACTCATTCACACACTCATTCACACACTCATTCACGCACTCAGTCACACACTCAGGAATCATTTTATTGCTACTTTTTTTAAGGACAGTGATATTTGGTTTCACCTTAAGTCCCTGGACTATTTTTAGTCTTTAGTTTTTGTTCCCTTAGGCAATGTAGGATATGTGTGTCCTCTTGTGGTGTGGGCTTTATGTCAAATTAAATTCTGTTTGGTTACTTCCACAAGCCTTGGGTAACCATTGGCCTAGCATATCTTGTAGGTAGGACACCATTGTAGATCAAAGAGTTTCTGGCTGCATTGGTGTTTACATTTCTCTTTTGGTAAAATGCAGGGCACCTTCCTGTGGCAAAGATACTAGAATGCGGGGCGTCGGCTCCAGCTCGACCTCTCCGTGTTCAATCTGTTGTGTAGGTGTTGTCTTCAGCAATAGGGACTTGTCGGTTTGTGGAGAGCAATCAATAGCCTTGGCAAGAGCCTGTGATGTTTGGAGATTCTGATGGGACCTCTTTGGCCAACAACTCAATTAGATGTAATCCAATCCTGGTACTGGCAGCTTCATTTGGTAGCAAAAAAGAAAAAAGAAAAGAAAAGCCAGTTGGAACTCTGTCTCCCTCATTACTTGGTTGTTTCATTTAGATAGCATTTGTGTATGTGTATATTTTAGGAAATGTCTACTGTATTATATTTCCATACTACTCCTTAAATAATCCTTAATTTTAGCTGTCTCTTCCCATGTTCCATCTCTCATCCTCCTGCCCTTGATCCTCCCACACCAGGCCCCCTCCTTCCATTCATAATTACATATTCTGTTTCCCTTTCCTAAGGAGATCTGCCTGTACCCTCCAGTAGCTTATTCAATACCTAACCTCTATGATTCTATAGATTGTACCTTGGTCATCATTGATTTAACAGCTAATATCCGCAGATAAGTTAAAATATACTGTATTTGTTTTTCTGGGTTTGCAATACCTCAGTCAAGTGGTTTTAATTTTTAGTTCCATCCATTTGCCGGATGGTTCACTGATAAAGGCTCTTCCCACAGCTTGCTTGCTTATTTATTTATTTATTTATTTGTGCTGGGGATTAAACTCAGTCTCATTTTAGCACATGTTCTAGCACTGAAATACACCCCAAGCTCAGCACATTAATTTTTTATCTTAACCATTTGGATCATATCTTCCCCCCTGAAATACATTGTGAAACCTTTGATTTTTCTTAGAAACTAAAGTTTTAAAATGGTGATACAAATTCAAAACATCTGGACAGAATGATAAATGTCTATAATCCTGGACAATTGGAAGGCTAAAGCAGGGAGATAAGATAATTTCAGGCCATAGAAGCTTCATTCCTACTGACTAACTGACATAGTTCTGGAAAGTACTATGAATACTCTTATAGACAAGTGACCAGCAGTCTGATCCAGCTACAAACAATGGGAACTACAATAATGACTGTCCTGGCAAGATATGCCCACTTGTGCAACAGTGGCACAAATGTTGTTAGAGCAACCAAACACTTTCTGATTGGACCTAAGGTCTGCTTCACAAGATGGAACCTATACCTGGCACTGTTATAGGGGCCAAGACAGTAGTATGGAAGAATCAGCTGCTATTATTCTGCTAAATGGTTATAATATTAAACTGACTCCTAATGACCTATTGTTACATCCACAGTGTAGTATATCTCTTCATCAGAGAAGTTTCTTCTTGCAGTAAATGTCAATTAATATAGAGATATACAATTAATTGTCATACGGAGAATGAGACGCCGCAGAGTGCTCAACCCTAAGTGGAATGACTGTATCACATTCTTCTCCCCAAGAACCAAAAGAGAGACTGGAAAGATTGTTAGAGCCAGAGGCAGTGGATGCCTACAACAGCTGCTTTCTGAACAGTCCTGGGCAGCCACACACATGAACTCAGCAGTTTTGACAGCATGCTCAAGACCTACACTAGTTCAAGCCAGGCAAAATCCTAGCTTGGAGGAGAGACGGACCCAGAGTCACACCCTAACTGAAGAGCTGTTGGCAATTGCTATCTGTTGAGAGAAGCAGAGTCAATGTGCTCAAGGTGTGACTCTCGGTAGGATAGCCAACCTCAGGGTAGAGATCGCAGCCAGGAGGATCTGGGCAGAACAAATGAACTCCATGCTTTTTAGAGAAATAAAAGGACATAAAATTGGGTTGGTGAGGTTTGGGAGTGTGTCTAGGAGAAAATGGGAAAGAAATGGATGTGAGTAAACTATATGAAATTTTCAAATAATTAATTAAAATATTTTTAAGGAATTATAAAATTATAAATTACCAAAAAAAAACCCACCAAAAAACAAAAACAAAAACAAATTAAAGAATCTCAGGTCAATCAGGGGTACACAGTAAGTTCAAAACCAACTTAGGAAACTTAGTGAGACCCTGCCCCGAAATAAAAATAAAAGCAATCTGGGAGATGGAGTTCAATGGTAGAGTTTTTACCTAGCACACACAAGGCCCTGGATTCAATCCCCCACAATAAAAGAAAAAAAAGTGCGTTCATTTTTAATTCTGTAGGCCAGTGGCATGAAGAATGTTTGTGTGTGTGAGAATGTATGTGATTGTCTGTGTGCATATGTGTATAAAGGCCAGAGGTCAATGTTGTGTGTCTTTTTCTATCTCCCCCATCTTGTTTTTTGAGAAATACTCTCTCAATGAACCTCGAGCTCAATGATTTGGTCAGACTGGCTGCCCAGCAAGTCCCCATAATCTGTCTTTACCTTCCCAGTGCTGTGATTGTAGGTGCAAACTGGCAAACCTGCCTTTTGACATAGCTTCTGGGAATCCAAACTCAGGTCTTCATGCTTCATGTTTAAGTAGCAAGCACATGACCAATGGAGCCATCTCCCTAGCCTCGTAAGGTACATTTATATTGTTGCCCAACCATTACACTGTTCTTAGTCAATTATATTTAATATACTTTCACCTTGCCTTGATATAAGAGCTGATTCATTTTAACATAAATTCACGTTGTCTCGATGTCTTTGCCATTGCTCTATGTGCCCCAGACTTTGTTCTACTGCAATGTTTTTCAGGGGAGGAAGTGAAGTGTCTATGGATGTTTAGCCTATATACTTAGGAGCCCCAAGCTTTGAACGGTTTTGAAGTCCTAAGATATTATTGTCTTACTGCTCTGGGTTTTTTTCTTACTCATCTTCTCTTGCCAAGGTGTAAACAATAATTTTTCTTTAGAGAAAAATTCCCCATTCCTGAATTCTCTACATCCCCTGTTTCCTGAGCTGCTACATGGATGGCCAATAGCTAAACTTCAAGTCTGACTGTAGAAAACTCTCTGTGAGTACAGTCACAAATTCTCTGTGAATGCACTCCATGGTGTGCACTGTGGTAACTGGAAAACACCCTTGCTTCTTGCGGGATCTTTGCCTTACACTGAAGTGACTGACAGATACCTGATCTGTAAATAAAGGATGACTCTCATTCTTATTTATCTTGGTTGCCTTAAACTTCCCTTAACATCAAAAGGCAGAGTGCAATAATAACATCTGCTAGCTTAGTCCCCACTGTGAAAGCAAAGGAGAAAATTCAATTAAGGAGACAGAAAATTTAAGCAAAACTCCCTGTTAGGTTACTATCATTTCCTGCCATCAAAATAAAAGACAGATTCTTTCTGTATTTACTCTTGGTTTGTCTTGCTTATGAAGTTACTATTTCCCTCTACATATCAGGCAGGGAATTCTGACCAGAACCTAAACCTTTAGATCAACTAGAAGGCAGGCACTGTTGGAGTAGACACCAGGTGCATGGGAATGCTTTTAATGCCTTCTCCTCTCTCCGTCTCTCTCTGTCTCTCTCTGTGTCTCTGTCTCTGTCTCTCTGTGTCTCTGTCTCTGTCTCTCCCTCTGTCTCTCTCTCAACATGCCCTCTCTCAACATGTCCTAGACGGAGGAGAACTTTCTGGGAATATCTGCCAGTGCTGTATTTTGGAATTTTCTTTAAGTCATTGGTTCTACTATGGGTGATTTGGCCAGCCAGGATATATTTGAATCTCTGTAGACATATGTGATTGTCACACAAAAAGACAAGTACTCCTCCACCCAGTGAGTAGAGACACTGATACTGCAAACATCTTGCAGTGCATAGGTAAACCCTTGCACAAAGCTCCTCTGTTTCCAACTGCCAGGACTGCCCAATGTTAGGATTTCAGAGAGCATCGGGGGGAAAAGAAATGGAAGAACGGGTAGATGTTGGGGAGAGAACAAGGCACCAATCTCTATGAGTAATAGCAGAGATATGGAAAGGTTTATGAAGTGTCCATGGGTGGCAAGAGTTCCTGAAAATGGATTCAGGGGCCCAGAGAGCTATTGTTATTTGAGAGTGAGCAAACAAAATGTGAATGGGTCCATAGGAAGTTGTGGCTACAATGGTGAACTGACTGGAGCACTTGGGGGTGTTTTTATGTCTCCTCTAAATGTGTGACCATCTTTCTTTCACCCTAACAAGGAGCTGAGAGGATGGACTAAGTTTGGCGAATGCTTCCTATAATGAAATAGTTATAGATCTTTGAAAGAATGGCCTGCTTTGGTTCATGGTTTTGAAACTGCAGTCTAAAGTCTATTGGCCCTACCCCTGATGCTTTTATAATTGGGAGTCAGCACACCAGGGTGGGGGAGTAGTGGTTAAAGAATCAAGAGATAGAAGGGAAGGTACCAGGTCCTGATGTCCCTTTCAAGGGCATACTCCCAGTAACCTAGGTTCTGTTTTTTAAAGGTATCACCGACTTCCAGTAACACCACAGGACAGATCCAAGCCTTTAATATACGGGTCCCTCAGAGTATTCCAGATCTAAGCTATAGCATATGAGGGTGGGGAAGATATGTCTCTGATTGGAAGGCAGTTCTCATTCCTCCTCCCTTAGTTCTTTTCCTCTTTCTTCCCTCCCTCTCCTCTTTTCTTCCTTCTTCTTCCCTCTATTTCTGTCCATTCAATAGGGGCAGATATCTTCAGTTCTCTAGATAGACTATTGATTCTGCTTCTCTAAAAAGCCCTAAGAAAGTCTGTTACAAGTCAACATTGAAGATAACATCAATGGATTTGATAAATAGCACTTAGCATATTCATACGATAGAATTCAGAATATTCATCTGTATGAATAATTCAGTTTAAATTATTAATGAGTGAATGAATAACAAATGAATAAATTAAGTTTGTGATTTTCCATTTGAACAGTTCTCGCCAATGAAAAGCTGACTATACAATACTCCTAAATGATTCATTCAACAAGATGCCGATTATGCAAATTTTTAAAAAGATGAAACCTTCCTAAGCTTCAACTATAGAAAATTTAAGTTGAGAAGAAAATGCAAAAGTGTGTGCTGGGAGGATGCATATCTAACTGAGGAGGGGTTGTGGTCTACTAGGAAGTACATAAATAGATGAGACTAAGAAGGAACCCAAAGAAGGCTCCGATAGCTTAGTTGTGTCATGGCAAATGTCTGGACCACATATGACATGATGGTAACATTTGTCCTTCCCAAGTAATGTTTGTGTTGAATAATGCCCCTCTCCACCCAAAACATACATCTACTTCAGTCTGTGAATGTGGCATTGTTTGGAAGTAGAATCTTTGCTGATGTAACAAGGGTGTGTAGTAGGTCCACTCATGAGCTTTCCCAATGTAGAATTCAGTTCTGATTCTAAAATTCCAGAATTGGTACCTCAAACTGTGCCAATACACCCTAGAGAGAATGCAGACGCCACTTAAAGTATGCACTGAAGTCTGGGTGGCCCAACAGCTCTCATTGACTCCTGAGCTCTAAGCTTCTCTTGGTGATCTTATGAGTCACGAGTTCCAGATATCAAGGCTACAGGTAGATCACAGTTGTCCTAGAGAGAGCAGTCTGACCTTGCCTTTAATGAGCAAGAAGTACATTTTTAATTTTTAATTTATTTATTTTGGCTCATGGAGACAGAGTCTCCTGGAATCTAGATTGACCTTGAACTTGTTACATTCATAGTTGATGCTGAACTCCTGATCCTTCTGCCTCCATTATGCCTGAATGCAGGAAGGGTAGGTGTGCATCAACATGCACAGCAAAGACCCCTTTATTGTATAAGTGAGACCTCGGGATGTGTTTGATCTGCAGCAAGCTCTTGTCCTGACAAGAGATGCCTAGAAGTAACTATCTCATCTTTAATCTACCGACCTCCCTGGATATCAACGTTTTCAGGTCTTGCAACCCAAATTCTTCTTCTGTTATCAGGGCTCTGTCAGATCGCATCAGGATTATTAAGCCATTAGTCAATGTGCATGAAAATCAAATCACAGCCTCTTCCACTGGGACCTCATGAATATTCCATAGCTAAGTAATAGTTCACGTCTCTGCTCTGACTCAGAAACGGAAATCGTAACACAACGCATTTTGCTCAATAGTAAAAACAAAGCCATGTTCACCGAGGCTCTGGGTGCCAAGTATTGTAAAATCACTCAGCTCTACCCTCAGATGCCTGTGGGGTTGTTTACTGACATTTCAGAAAGGAGGAGGGATACCTCAGCGTGGCTGGGGGTGTGGAGCTGTTTGTTACTTGTAACTGATGAAACTTTGTCTAGTCTTTTTTACTTCTTATATTTGTGTTTTTCTGTCTCTCTTTCCATCTGTCTGTCTGCCTGCCCGTCTGTCCATCCACCTACCCATCCATCCATCCATCCATCCATCCATCCATCCATCCACCCATCATCTATTTTGAGGTCAGAGCTGTCTTTGAACTCACAGTCTTCTACCTCAGTCTCCCAACTCCCCGGATCACCAGCATGTGCGCACTCATTCTTCATCCCTGAATGGCCATAGAGGATAGCGTTTGAGTTGTTAATTTATTTTACCAAATCTATGAAGCAATTTTTTTTAATGAGAAGAAAACACGAGAATAATAGGGGAGGAATTGAAGGTTCTAAATCTGAAGCCTGACTTCAGATTCCAAAATTACCCCCATCAGCTGTGACCTGCATGAGTCAGAAAGCTATTGAAGATCTCAGTTTCTTCATCTACAGAATGGGTGCAATAGTACATATCTCCTCCGATTATCTGAAATGTAAATGCAATGATTTATATTCCAGATATCTAGAAGTAGGCTCAGAAAGTGGTGAAGGTTTTAAACAAATTGCTTTTAAACACTACAAGTCATCAGAGAGACTCACTTTCCACACACTTGCTCCTCTCAGGGTAGACAATCCCAGGAAAATGTGGCGCTACTTTCTAATGCTCTGACATGGGCTGTGAGGGCGTCAAGGAGGCTAGGGGCACGGACAGAGAATGTTCTTGCCACACATCCAGGTTCTAGTATGTGCACCAACCTGAGTCACAAGTGCATACCCCCGCAAGACACTCCGGGCCATCTTTCCCTGCCAATGCCACCCACTGAGGCCCGAGCCAGGTGGCGGTGACTCAAACCTGTCTTCACTTTGACTTGGCACCACAGAGCTTTTGAATGGAGTCCACAAGTGCGTGAGACAAAAATAGGCTAGCTAGCCCTCCCCAGGCCTTCGTTGTTGAGGGATGACGGTTGGCTGGTGGTTATGCAACCGAAACCTGGGCCCACCATGGAAACGCCAGCTCAGCCACACACAAGGCCGAACTCTCTGCCCACTGGCAAAGTCCTTTGTTCTTTTTTTTTCTCTGCCACTCCTCCACCTTCCATTCTTCAGAATCCAATTGTTAGAAAGTTGACAGGTGAGCTGGTGACGGGTCTCCTTGGAAAGTTTTCCTGCCTTCAGATAAAAATCCTGAGAGGAATGGGGAGCTTCAGTGGGGTGTCGTCCACACCCAGATCCCAGGAAAGGGGAGGGAAACACAGACACCCGTTCTACACCCTCTGGCTAATCTCATTTCTCGGGGGCCTCGGTTGTCCTTTCTGACATCACACTGCAGAAATCTATTTTATTTTATTTTTATTATTTATTATTTATTTATTTTATTTTTATTTTTATTTTATTTTATTTTGTTTTATTTTATTTTATGTTTTATTGTGCTGTCAACTATTCCTGGTCACTTTTCCCCGCCACCTCTTACAATTGTGTAGTAGAGAGAAATTTTTCAATACGCTGGTCTTGTTTTGAAATTTCAAAATACTGGTCTTGTTTAAATAAGAGCATATTTTACATGGCTCACAATACCATCTTTTTTTTTATTGACATAATTTACCCCTTTCTCTAACCCAATTTGCATGCTGCCCGCTGGTGCTGGGTGACAATGGCCTACGGCATCCTCTGAGGCTTGTTCTGACTGGGCTCTAGATGTAGACCGGGACAAGGTCTCCTCCTCGTCCTGGGCTGTGACTTCTCCCACTTCCTTCGGCTTCTTGAGGCAGAGGAGGAAGAACAAGAACAGGG
Source organism: Tokudaia tokunoshimensis (assembly GCA_036184795.1). Classification (NCBI taxonomy): domain Eukaryota; kingdom Metazoa; phylum Chordata; class Mammalia; order Rodentia; family Muridae; genus Tokudaia; species Tokudaia tokunoshimensis. The sequence goes on along the minus strand of BTHU01000022.1, from coordinate 31,137,733 downwards.
TAGAACTGAGACCCCCTTAGACCAGTTTCAGCCAGGCCATCTGTCCCTCTGGGGCAAGGACAGCAGGAAGTGCACACGGGCCCCAGCGCTAGGCATCATTCGCTCAGCCGGAAAGAGCTGTCATGGGGTGAAGGTGAGCACCCTTCTTGCCCCTGCGTGCACATGCGCACAGCCTAGCTCGGGAAGTCGGCAAAGCAGAGGGCAGAGACCAACAGTGCATCTTAGCTCCTGTGTTTATCTCCTTGGCTGTGTAGCCTTAAACATCTGACCTACATTTTTTTCATCTTGAAAACGATTGGGTGGAGGGTTGTGAGAACTGCGGAAAAATTAAATAAGGCAGCCTGGTTGTAGAGCTAGAAAGTTTGGGCCAAGCAGCTCTATAGGGGCCCTGATCTTTTTGGCTGGGCACAGCAACATGCCAACTCCACAGTTTCTTGTTATCTGTCGACTCTAATCGCTGTGCCAGTTTGATCGGGTTTTCCTTTTTATTTTCTCATCAGCTTAGGCGTCTTCGATTTGCCCAACTAATGACTTGCTCTTTTCCAGTGCCCTAGTCCACAGTCTATAATCTCTGTTGTCTAGACTTAAAAAGACCCACTAGTACACACCCCACCCAGGCTCTCAGTCCTCTGCTGTTGTCTTGCTGTTGTAGGGCGCCGTCGGTTCATTCACATCCTTCCCTAAACCAGGATGAGCACAATTGTTTAAAGTCAGGAGCAGAACTGGACCGAATGCCGGGGTTGATTCTGGCTACCAGGGAATGCATAGATTGATTGTTAAAGTTCAAAGTCCGTCTTTCCTCTTATAAAACTACGTTCCTGTTCCTACAAGCGCCCCCACTGAACAGTTATTTTTCCTGCTTAAAGAGGACGCCTCCTCACTCTGGCCAGGTCCTGTGCCTCCATTTTTTCCTATGCCCATTTGAGCATACCCGACAGTCCACCACCCTGTCCTTTGAGGGGTTTGTACCTCTTACTTGTGTTTGCTTCTGCGAGGTTCTCTGAAGCAACTGGGCACAGGGAGGGGAGGAGTAATCTGCTGAGGAATAGCGCTTTATAAATCAAAAAATAATAACACGAAATACTATAAGGGCTTAGAGGCTGGAAAGAGCTTGTGAGCAACACGGGGTGGGGCGCAACGTGTTAGTGAATGACAACATTGCCCTCTGGTGGTCAACTTGAGGAAGACACCCATAGGTTGCAGCCTGTACCAGGAGGTCTCTATAACTAAGTTTTCCTATTAATCCCAAAGAAACCATAATTGAACAATGTTAGGAATTCCCCATGAAGCTCTGAAGTTCAGACTCAAAGGAGAAAAACTCATGTAAATATTCAATTGTTTTAGAATGTGAATGTTTCCTTTCCTTTTATTTTTTTGCACTAGGCAAAAATGCCACATTCCATCATTGTATGTTTTTATGTTTCGTTTTCACATTGTGTACTCTATCTACAAACTCATAATTTAGGTTCTCTATGAACCAGAAACCTGGCTTCAGTACTTTCCCCTGGGCCCAGTGAGAACTGTCATCGGTGGGCGAATGTGTGTGACAAAGCCTCTTTTCCCAGGCTGTTCCTTTAAAGTTTCAATGGCTCAGTGTAAACTCCTCCAGCCTAGAGTGGGAAGAAACCTGTAGTGTGCTTGGGAGTTGGGTGGAGGACTGGAGCCCAGAACAGCATATTCCTCTTGCTATTTTTCTCTCCAGGCAGTATAATCTTGAATACTTAACTCCCTGTTTCTTCATAAACTAACACATTTCTGATTCTCATTCTACCAGTTTTTCATGGAAAAAATAGAGCAGGATTTTTTTTTAAGAGTTCTTGTAGTTTCTTCCAAAGGAACAGCTTCATGAGAACCAACTTTTGCAAATCAGAAAAAAAAACATATATATCAGTGACAGAGCACCAAAGCTAGGGCCAGTGGCAAAGGCCTGCAACAGCAGCAACTCTGAGGATCCAGAGTTCAAGGCCAGTCTGGACTACATTCGGCCTGTCTCAAAATAAAACAAAAAAGCCAGCAAAGTCTCATTATGGTGGTGCATTTTCTTGTGTGGGATAGATCTGCCTGACCAATGGAAGGCTTGGTCTTGACAACAAGTGATGTTTCTCTGTTGGTTAATTTTTAAAGATTTATGTGTTTGTATTTCATGGGCACAAGGGGGTTTTGTTTTGTTTTGTTTTTTTATAGGTATGGCTACATACGACATGTGTGCCTGTTATCCAGGGAGTCCCGGAGTTACAAACAGCTGGGAGCCACCACGTGGATGCTGGGGACTGAAAAATGGTCCTCTGCAAGTGCAGCAAGTGCTGTCAACTACTGAGTCATCTCTCCAGACCCAGACCCAGACAGGTCATCTTTTGGGATGAAATAATGAATAACACAATCCAGAAAAGGGAAATCTAAACGAACGCAATGAGGAATGTGTGTGAATGCCACACTAGGCTCTGCAATCTCGGCCCCTCCCCACCATGAACCTGTCAAGTGATGGGCCCAGAGTAGGGGGTCCCTCTGGTAAAATGGGGGTGCGTGGTTCCTCTACCATGGAAACAGTATCCACTGCTTTTACAGGCATCTTCGTTTTGTGATGGTAGCAAAATGTACCTACTATAAAGTTGTTCGCCAAATGCTCGAGGCAGTCCCCGTCCAGAAGAATAGAACATCCCCACTGATGTGCAACCATCGCTGCTATCTAGTTCCTGGAAACTGCACCTGTTTGGTTGGCATCTAGCATTCTGCATTCTGTCCTTGTGAATCTGACCACTCTGAAGTAGGATCACAGCACTTGCCCATTGATGACTGGTGCATTTTGTGTAGCACTAAGTCATCGGCTTCATCCAGATAGCAAGCATCACAGTTTCTTTCCTACTTGAGACTGAATCATACCCCACTGCACACATATGTCTTTGCCCATCCATTTGCCTGTCAGTAGACAATGATCGTTCTCCCCCCTTGAGCTACCGTAAATAACACTGTTATGGGAAAAAGTATGGACATCTGTTCAAGGCTCTACATTCAATTCTGTATCTATTTAGTAGAATTGCCATGCTGTTTCTCACATCAAACACTGACAAAGCCGAGAACTGTGTTCTTCTGCCCTTGACCAAACTTGGGATTTTCTCTTTCTTGATCACAGTCACCTTGAGATTGCTTGGCTGTCTGCTTCTGATTGATGTGACACTCTTCCTAGGAGCTTTTCAAAAAGGCAATTTCTCATTGCGGTGTCTCAGAACAGAACACAATGTCATAGTGGGTGCAGTTAGTCATGATCTACTGAAAGCCAGCTCACGATGAGCCTTCCCCAGAACTACCCATTCTTTCTGCTTCTGTCTACTGAGGCACCCCAGTCCTTGCCACCTAAAAGCAGACTTGGAGCAGAGCACTCAGACTTTGGGGAACCTCGGAGCCCTTGTGACCTAGTGTCTGGGTGGCATTTGGAGAGCGAGCAGCAGCCAAGCTGGACCACACAGCCCCAACATTGTAAAGTCACCCTCCTTGTGGCTAGAGCTGCCCATGGTCTGGTAGCCGTCCTGATTGGGTGGGGCACCACGCCGGTGTCCAACCACACAGTGGTTTCCATGGAGCCTGGGAAAAGTGAGAAACCCTGGATTATGAGGGAACAAGACCCAAAGGACAAAAATGACTGAGTGGGAAGCCACCATAGCTCTGGCCAGGTCTGGGAAGGAGACGGGATGGGAAGTCATCTAAATATAGTCTGTTTACGGCCAATGCTGGGCTCTCACAGACACGGTTTGTGTGTGAGTGGGTGACTGCCACTCCAGCAAATGACTAAGCCAGCATTTTATCACCGGATTTTACTCACATCTAAAGTGCTTTTATTGTGTGTACCAGAGAACAAAAACCCCAGACTATTGCTGTGACTGGAAGATGGGCAGACTTTCCCATGGGAGCTTACTGTCTATCCTTGTTGGGTGTTTGAATATTTAAAACAAAGTAGGGCTGAAGTAACCACTTGCCTTTCACATCCTAATAGTCATCTTGCTTCCGGTTTCTGACTGAAAAGTTCTACATCCACTCTTCCTAGAGTCACCACCAGGTCACGACGTTACAACAAGTTGTAAATGGCAAAACACACGTAAGCATTTCAGATGCTGGGGGACTGTGGGGAGACAGTCATGCTCACCATTTTACTTGGGTCAATGGAGCTATCCAAATGCCTGAACTCTTGGCAGAAACCAACTTTGTTGGCAGTGAGTGCGGGTCCCTGGGTGAGACGAGTCATTTTACATAGCTCTAAAGAGGGAAACACAAAACCCATTAACACAGGTATGACGGCCCAAACAGAGCAGAGTCCTGTGCACCCCTCCTCACCCAAAGGCTTATTCCCTAGACACGGTGCCATCTTCTAAAATGAGGCTTGAAGACAGGTAACTTCCTCAAAGAGTAAAGGACCAATAAGAACCAAAGAGATGCCTTTTCTGGAATCTTCTCACTGACACCTCCTCCTTATAGTCAACATGTGGTAGTTTGAATATGCTTGGCTTAGGGAGTGGCATTATTAGGAGGTGCGGCCTTATTGGAGGAGGTATAGCCTTGCTAGAGAAAGTGTGCCACTGTGGAGGCAGGGCTTTGAGGTCTCATATATATGCTTAAGTCCAGCCAGTGTGATCCAGAGTCTTCTCCTGGAAGCCTTTGGATCAAGATGGAGAACTCTCAAGTCCTCCCTCACCGTGCCTGTCTGGATGCTGCTGTGCTCCTGTCTTGATGATAATGGACTGAACCTCTGAACCTGTAAGTCAACCTCCAATTAAATGTTGTCCTTATAAGAGTTGCCTTGGTCATGGTGTCTGTTCACAGCAATGGGAACCTAAGACAACACAAACGTCATTTATATATCGCCCATCTCACACACATCTCACTCCATCTTCTCTCTCTCTCTCTCTCTCTCTCTCTCTCTCTCTCTCTCTCTCCCTCCCTCCCTCCATCTCTCTCTCTCTCTGACACACACACACACACACACACACACACACACATACACACTATGCTCTATGTGCCCATGCACATGAATACATGCCCATGCACATGAATACATACACATGCATGTACATATGGAGGTATTCATTGTGTGTGTTTGCACACATGAATGCGCTCATTCATACATGTGCATACACATAGACACATAGCTAGGGTAGAAGCCCTTCTCTTCTATCAGACCATTGTTAAAGTCCCAGAAAGTGAGGTTTCCCTTTGCCGTTTGAAAATCTTTTCCCCTAAGACTCAGTCAGTCCTCAAGTCCTCTCTTCAATACTTCTCCTAGATATATGTCTACAAGTCTCTTTTCTCTCTAACTTTGAGAGTTTCTTTGAAAAAAAAATACATGGAAATAGACAAAGTTGCAAAATTGACAAACATAGGCGATAATAATTCAGAAAGTTGGAATCATAATTCTTGTCCCTGGCCAGGAACTGTACTGGCCCCCCTCCTGCTTGTTTCCTGGAGAGCTCAAGAGCTTCTGTATTTGATTTCATTCCACCTCATCCACCTGTCACATGTGCATTCCAACCTTATCCCCACCTGCGGGATTCTGGCTCCCCTAAACCTCCCTTACATCTCGACTTACTAGTCTGGATAGACAGACATTAATACCCATGGGAGTCTAAGAACAACCTGACTGGGCAGGAAGAATCAGGGGCATCAACACACTGGCAAGAGAGAACCAAGCAACATGGGGCCCTTTCATGTGGCCACAGGTTCAGTCAACAAATGAGCCTTCCTTCCTACAAATTGCAAATGGACCACAACAGTGGAGGGGAGTTTTTCACAGCAAAGTAACATTCAGGCTTGCTAATTAAGCATGTGACAAGGTTTAGCAGACTAGAGGGGCAATGTCAGATAGTCGACTATTAACATCCAATGAGGACAAAAGAGACAAGTCAGAATCTGCTGCTAACCTGTCTCAAGCTGAGGCCACTGATAGTGTCATCTTCGAGGCCCTGTAAGAATTTGGGAACAAAGTATTGTCTAAACTCCAGATCTGCAAAAGGCAATGTGGTTCTGTCATTTAACCATACTAAAGCGCTTAGATCTGGTCTGCAAGATAGAGGGTGGATGCACTCCATGAGGGTGTTTTAGAATATTGTTTAGCAGCAATTTTAGATGAACAATAAGTGTATGAAAAGCCACTCAGTGCATCAGAGAAAAGTATAAGTAAAGCTCGTGGAGACAGCACTGCCTCCCACCACATGGCTGTGACTTTGAGGGGCAATGATGACTCCTACAGACTACTGATGGAAAAGTAATTTGGTCCGGGCGGTGGTGGCGCACGCCTTTAATCCCAGCACTTGGGAGGCAGAGGCAGGAGGATTTCTGAGTTCGAGGCCAGCCTGGTCTACAAAGTGAGTTCCAGGACAGCCAGGGCTACACAGAGAAACCCTGTCTCGAAAAACCAAAAAAAAAAAAGTAATTTGGTACAAACACTTTGGAAGAACTCATGGCAATATGGTCAAAACACTGACATAAGACCCTGCAGTCCACACATTCTAGGTGATTTCCCAGAAGAAACAGATTGTATGTCCGTGCAGACTCAAAAACCACTGTTCATGGCCTTGTTAGACAGACAAGTGAGCTGTTGGCTGATAAACAAATAGGCTCATGAGCAGGGTAAACATTGAGCATTGCTGAGCAATAAGAAGGCACAGGACGTGTGGAGCCCATTCTGACAGGGCAAAGAACATCTGGTGAAACAACACCCATTGCTTGATGCCTTCATGGAAAAGTCTAGGGAAGGTACAACTTTAGGGGCTCAAGCTTGTCACTGGTTTCCAGAGATAGAGGACAGGTGATCAGGAGAGAGGATCTCCTTCAAAGGGACTCTAGGAAGTTTCAGAGTCACAGAAATGCCCCATATCTTGGGTGTGTTGATGCTTATATGAAATTATCAACCTCCATCACACTGTACCTATGATATGTGACACACATAGAGTGTGTGCACTTCAAATCTCCCAATTTTAGTACGTGAAAATAATGACTCAGTAAAGCTAAAACAAATGCCTCTCCCCATCCAAACACTGTCATGGTGGGATATTCCCTGGGGCTGCAAGTCACAGTCTCTCTCTTTCCAGAAGAACCAAACTGTGCAAGTGAAGCTAGACTTTGGGACCTGGCTCAGAGAGCAGACGCTGGATACAAGGACATTTATAGACACATTTCAAGGAGCCCTGGCCATCAACATGGTTGACTGCAGCCTTGAGTAAGAGAGTGGATCCTGAATACTGAGATTCCCAGGAAGGGCTTGGATCCTGAAACTCCCATGGCAGGGAAGACATAGGACCATCCATCCTAAGAACCCATTAAAAATAAATACCTGTGTGGCTTGGTATCCAAAGAACCTTGTATTTCTTCTTCTCCTATGTGCACGGTAGAGGATGAGCTGAAGCAAGCCCACCAGCTGGTCATTTGTACCGCAGTTTCAGCATCATCAGGTTGGTATCTGTCTCAGTCTGAGCTGTTCTGGAAGCAGAGTCTGGAGTGTGAATCTGATGCAGGTGGTTTACTGGGAGAGGAATTCCAGAAAGTAAGGTAGGGACCTGAGACAGGAGACTGACTGCTAAAAGTCAGCAGAGACTACGGCTGGGCTATAGCAGCAACTGGGCTGGCCTTCAAGTGACCTTCTGAGGAATGGTGACAAACAGAACTCAGAAACTGTGTTCATTCATGGAACGGATGTCTGAAATGGTCACCTTGGGAAGAAAACAGGTGGAGTATGGCTCGCAGTTTTGGAATGCCAGTTGCTCTTGGGCTGTGGGGAATCAGCGTATCTCAGAGGAAGCACATGGCAGAGCAATCATCTCACCTCATTGCAAAAGGGAAGAAGAATGAAATGGAAAGTGAAAGGGGGTTGGGTCTCAGTAAGCCCTTCAAGGGTACACTTACAGTGATCAGAAGGCTCTGGGACCTGAGTTCAATTCCCAGCACCCACATGGCAGCTCACAACTGTCTGTAATTCCAAAATCTGACACACTTTTCAAGACATACATGAGGGCAAAACACCAATGCACTATTTTTAAAAAAATTGATTAAAGTTCTATCCCCTCACAATGATTCAATGCTGGGATCCAGGCCTTTAACACAGGTCTTTAAGAATCATTCCAGATCCAAACTGTGGCAATGCTTTTCCCCCAATGTCAAGGAGGTTGGTATTTCCCACTGGCTCCCATTAATGAAGGGTCTCTACTACTGGGCTCTGTGTGCCTGGATAAAGGCACTATCTGGAATTTAGAAAAAGTCCTGAGGCTAAAGGGAGACAGCTAGGGCACTCACCTGAGCATGTTCAGAGCTTCTTACTTCAACCACACAGAAGCCAGGTGGGTGGAAATGTGGGCCATTTCTCAACATCAGGGCCCAGGGGAAGGCACCCATCAGTGACAATCTTTCTTACTAAAGATACCCAAACATGGGGCTCGAGAGATGGCTCAGTGGTTAAAAACACTTAACTGTTCTTCCAGAGGACCCAAGTTCAATTCTCAGCACCCACATAGTGGATCGCAACCATCTATAAATCCAGTTCCTGGGAATTGGATGCCCTCTTCTGGCCTCTGGTGGTACCTGAAACTCACACAGATAAACACACACACATAAATAAATAATAAAATAAATCTTTAAAGAATGCACTAATATATCAGCCCTAGAGAAGCTACAGCGCAAGGCAGTTCATCCCGAGCTGCCCTTTGAGCACCACTAGGAGGTGGTAAGATGAGTGTGAACACTTTCATGAATTGCCAGTAGCCTGTGTGGACTTTGTGATGTTGATTCAGCATATAGACTCTTCAACTCTAGGATAAAAGGAGGTATTACCAGATGCTTCTCAGCCTGAGGCTCAGACCAAGTCTTGTCCCTAACGAGCAAGCAAGCAGGCGTACACAGTTCAGTGACTTAACTTCAACCTTGTCTAGGTCCTCCAGAGCCCACTTCCTGCCCCTGTGCCTTGCACCTGCAATGAAGGCCCCAGATCTAGGTGGAAGATGAGCTGCCTTCTTGACAATCTGCTACTGCAGTCTTCCCCTGGAGTTGTTCACAGCACACCGGCATATAACCAGAGCTCCGAGGGTGACAAGACAGTTGCCAAAAGGCATGAAGGGGAGTCTGTACTCTTTAAATTTTGGACAGGGAGGGCTCATTCTATTTCTGCTATGTTTCAAAATATCAGCTGAATGTGCCCTAATGCTCAGAGGAGGTCACTCCAGCTGGAGTTGGGAGTCAAGGCCTCAGTCTTTGAGAAGCTTATGTCTGGGAGCATACTCTTGCCATCTGCTCCCAGCAGAAAAGACTCAAAACCCAGGCAAGTTCTGGAGGGGCAGTCACAGGACAAAAGGGAGATCATTAAGTAGGTTCCTAATAGTGAGACCCCTTTCTCAATAGTGATGCATATCTGTCTCAAAACTTCCAGGACCTGACCGAGCACCTTGGGTAAGCGCCTGGCCAGTGCATCAACATGATATTCAGTAAAAAGCTTGCACTAATTTGAATAGCTCCAGAATGGCCGACAAACAGGACCAAAGCTTTTGACAAGGAGTCAAAGTATAGAAATAATGGGGCAAATTGACTTTAAACCACACAACGGACACAGAGCACCTATCACAGCAAGCTCACAAATGTGTTCGCAATCAGTAGCCACGGGGTAAACATGGGCCTCACTTGCTCACTTGGGAAAGGTGCTGAGTTACTCTCCCAAATGTGAGTCCTTGTCTTTCTGCTTAGAATTATGGCATTCTACAAGGGCAAAGCTACAGTAGGCTGGAAGCCCTCTCTTTCTGTCTCTTTCTGTCTCTCTCTGTCTTTGTCTCTCTGTCTCTGTCTCTGTCTCTCTCTCTCTCTCTCTCTCTCTCTCTCTCTCTCTCTGTGTGTGTGTGTGTGTGTGGGGGGGTCCATCCTGAAACCAGCATTACTGGACTGTGATGTTTTCATGGATGAACTCATGAGGTTGGTGTGTGTGAGTTTACGAAGAACAGAAGCATGCTACCAGTTAGCATGGATTGGATGCTTGCTGCCTTTATGACCACAGTAGCTGCTGCTTCCATTGCTGCTGCTGCTGCTGCTGCTGACACCGTGGCAGACAAGCATGTTCTCAGAAGCCCCTGAGAAGATTTTTCACAATGGGAAGTTGTTCAAAGTTGATCAAATGGATTCTTTCCTGAGTCTCTCCTCTCCAACAGTACTTTGATGTCATGTGTTCTGCTGTGAGAAGTCTGTAGACCTTCCTCATCATGCAGCCTTGGTTGCTTCCGATCTGCATGGAGCTCCTTGCTAAAGCAATACTTAGGGAATCCATTAGCACTTAACAGTAATATAAGAAAAGCAGAACTATTTCAGAAGTATGGCCCAAACTTCCTGAAGAGATTAGAAAAAAACTGCACAAACTCAGCCTTTGAGAAGGAATAAAGAAAAAGGATGATAAAGACTAGATATCCCCTACATATAAAACAAAAATTAACAGATAAAACAGTAAAATGTAAGCTCGCTCTTTAAGAAGAGAATGAGAAGCCCTGAGTTTGATCCTCAGGAACAATGGCAAAAATGAAAAAAGCCAATCATGGTTTTCAGAACTGTAGAAACTAATAAATGCTTATGGCAACCCTTTTGTGACATTCCAACTTACCCTTCTGCACTCCTCTCTTTGGTCCTCTGTGGCAGTAATGGTTGATGGCGATTCTATTTGACAGGATCTAGAACCACCAAAGAGACAAGCCCCCAGGGATGCCTGGGATTGCCTTCATTAGGTTGAAGTGGGAAGATGTTCCTTAACTGTGAGTGCCACCTTGCTATGGACTGGGATCTGAACTACATGTAATGGAAAGGGTGACCGAGCACAGGCCTCCCTGCTCCTTGACTGCAGGTACGGTGTGAGCAGCTGCCTCGAGCTCCTGCTGCTGTGACGTGCACCCCCTCCATCGTATATAGCACCTCTACCGTGAGCTAAGAATAATCCCTCCTTCTCCAGGTTTTCTTCATGTCCAGGGTCTATTACAGCAAGGAGAGAAGGAACTGATACAGTGCTCATTGAATTCAGCACTGCCACCCTCATTTCTAACAGGTAGCCTCTTGGGGGGAATTCCCCAAGAGTTTTTGTGGTATGAGCCAACCTGGGAGCTCACTGGAGGAAGGGGGAGTGAGCAGAGTCCTGTGCCCCAGTTGCCTACCCATAGCAACCAGTGGCAATTGCCTGAGGTGGAGTTGCCAGTTGATGCTAAAAAAAAAAAAATCAATGAAGAAAAATCTACAGAACTAGATATTTATATCGGGATTTTGAGCAGTTTTGACATATACTGTGCTTATGTGCAGGCTGTCTCTATCCGTAGGAATTGCCTAAGAAAGACAATATGTTACCTCTGGCTTTGAGCTTTATGAAAATGTGTAATAAGACTAACTAAGCAGGATTTACTGCTTGTGTTTAAGTTGTAGCCCAATCCAGAGTTAACTCTTAGCAAGGAGTAGTGTTGGTATTGGGACCTCTGAGACCTGTGACATCACATAGGCAACAGTGCGACCTATATGCCTGATGCCAAGGCAACAGCCACCATATTCCCAGAATCCATTGGCCTCACCTTTACCTGAGACCACGTCACCATCCATATATATAAGGGAAGCATCCCCCTTCTCTCTCTCTCTCTCTCTCTCTCTCTCTCTCTCTCTCTCTCTCTCTCTCTCTCTTCCTCTCTTCTCTTTCCAACGCCACCTTTCCCTCTTCAATAAACCCCACATGGAACTGTTTGGCCTAATGTCGTCTCTCTGCTGCTGCTGCAGTCGCTCGCTGATCCTAACAAGTAGACTTGCCTAAAAAAAAATTATTTCTCTATCTAAAGATCACTATTTTTAAAATACCTTAAATTATTCTTTAAAAGGTTGTCAAATCTTTAAGTTGACCACCAATTAGCTGAACAGAGACTTAAAAGGTCACATATGATGGGGAATTCGAACTTATCACATACAAGGCACATCTGATAGCAAAGCCCTTGACAACGTGAGACTGAGGGCAACTTTTGAAAAATCATTTCAAACAGCATTCAAGCAAAGAAAAGAGTTGAAAAGGTACCCTGGATACAGAGGGTGACAGCTGAGCATCACAGCCACTCAGATGTATAAGCCTCAGGTGTGTGTCAAAGGGAGTGTCCCTTCAGAAACGCCCTTTCTGTGGTCCATGGTTTTCAGTGGTTATAATTCTATTTGTTCCACAGTAAAAGGAAGTCAAAATGATGAACAGTTGAGAATAGGCATAAGAGTTTGACTCTTTGTGTCAGGTTTGTATCGATTAGATGTAGGGGTTTTTTTTGTGTGTGTGTGTTAATTTTATTTTTCTCCTGTGGTCGGTTAGAATGGGGACCATCTGCTCACAACCCTGAGGATGTGTGTGCCTTGTGTGTAGGTGAATGTGTGAAATTAAGTGATTATTTTTAAAGTCTGTATGGCATACACATCTATTTGACTTGTATCCTCCTAGTTGGCTCTCTACTGCCATATAGAATAACCACCAATAACAAATGAGAAAATCTGGTCATTATGCTTTACAAATTACTACATACGAGATAAACACTATTTGCTATGAGCAGGTAGAAACCTCCATCCGCCAATATGAGCACGGAGCGCTCTTAGCCTCTCCTCTAAGGAGCATTGTTTTGAGAATGGCAAGTCTGAACAGATTGGCCCAATAAGGAACAAAGCCTGGGGAGGGAGGAATCTGATCATTATCTAATCTTTTCTTCCTTACGGCAGGACCAAAGCTTCAATGGTGTCAAGTGCTTCAACCAAGCCATGTGTAATGCTCTGAGACACATGTGGGTGTTAATCAAGTTTGCACAACAACACCCTCCGCAGAGAGAGACCATTAACTGAGTAGGCAGTAGGAAACTGAAAGCTGCCACAAGAAAACAGTGACCCAAACTGGAACCTGGCTGGTGCAAACTTGGCAGAGATGGGCTTGGCATGAGCATGTGTTTCACTATAGAATTTTGGTGCATTGTTGCACAAGAGGCCAGGTGCTGAGTTAATGATTGAATGATAAGATTTTGGACAAATACGAAGTTTTGGAGTGAAAGGATTTTTTTAAGCAAGTTTTTGAAATGCATTCATAAAGGCAGACCATGTGCTATCTTTTGAAACCTTAGAGAAACATTTTTTTGAAATATAAAGTTCAATTTATTAAACATATGGGCAATCTCAAAATTATCCAGAATAGTAAAAGTAATTTGAAAATAATTAAAATTCAGAAAAACTTCAGGTGTGTGTCCAAGTTCTGAGCAACTCTAATATGATGTAAAATGGGTGAGGAAATTTACAATGAACAGGTGTGTAAAGTAATTGAAGGTGAAAAGTTCAGACATTAATTAGCAAGAATTATGAATATCTTTGTTGAACTGTTTTTCTCTTAAATTGACATATTTAAGCATATGTATAAAGAAATATTTAAATTATGAATATAGACCCTAATTCTTACTCATGGAAAGTAAACTTTATAATGGTTTATACTTTTGCCATCAATCACTGAATGAAACATTGAAGGGAAACAAAATGGGGGTCTAAAGCAAAAGAAAATACAATTTTAAGTAATTTTGAAAATGTATCCAGTAAGTCTTATAGTAGTGTCAAATTCATCAAAATCCAGCCAAATAAGGACACATATGTCCAGAGATTATCTCTGCTTAGAACTGGAGAAAAGGGTTAATAATGCCAAAAGTCAGATCCTTATTCCTCTATGCAAAGGTTTTAAGTATTGTGGAGAACTAAAAAGAAGGAAAAATCAATACAGTTAGAAAACAATATAGCGATTATACACAGAGGATGTCATGTGACACCAGGACTGTGTCAGGAGTTGGGACAGGACCGTGAATTTACATGTTCACTAGGTAGACAATAGTAGTTTTATTTCCTTTTTTAAAACTTCATGAAAATTATTTAAAGAAAGAAAAGATGCATAAAACTTTAGAATTACAAAGAAGCCTGCTGCTCTAGTGTTGATGGTGTGAAGCAGAAGACTTTCACTCAAGGTGCTGTGCTCAGTAGACCACTGTGCTCAGAGAAGTGAGTACTATGCTCAGCTGAGTACTGTGCATGTTAAGTACTCCATGACAAATCCCAAAGGGGTGAAAGAGGTGTTGGTACCAGAGCCATGCAAAAAAAAACTGAAAAGACTTTGGGAAGAGTATTTAAAGTTGGAAGAACCTAAAAGAACATCTCATGAAATCCTCAAAATGTTTGAGAGGCTGTAAGTTGAGTATTGTTAAGGACAATGAAGAAAATCCCCTTTGACACTGGAGACAGAAGATCACTTCTGTACTCTGGTAGAAAGCTCATCAAGGATAGCTGTCTCTACAGTAATGGGGGCAGGGGACTATTGAACTATACGATCTAGTTGAGATTCCCAGAGAACACTTCCTAATTTCTTCTTTCCTCATATTAAATGAGAGGTGGGGGTTTTTAAGAATTCTGACTTCTGCAGCTATCAAATGATCATAACACTCAGGAAAAGGCACCTCCTTAAAATTTAAAATACTGACACAGAGGACTACTGCTTAAGATGGTGGACAAGAAACCTCACCAATGAAACTCAGTAAAAGAGAATAGTAAAGATAATATAGTCGTATGTTCCTATGCAAGGGACAAGGTCTGTCAACTAATTTATTAAGCTGGAGGGAGACCTCTGCAGGAAGCAGGTGGTAAAGCTGAGATTGTAGCCCAGGTAGACGGCCTCTCCACGCCTGCCTGTAGCTTGAAGAAGAAAGACACTCAGGTAACACTGGTAGACACGACACGGAAAGGGTTGCTTTCCACCTACACCAGATATGCAGGCCTAGGAAAGCTGCAGTGTGGGAGTCCAGGTAATTGTCAGAAAAAGACTTGTAATCTCCCTTTCTCCCCAGGCCAGAACCCAAGAACACTGAGGTTGCAGAGGTTAGCGGTTCCCACTCTACCATATAGTACCATGAGAAACCTACTAGAAGCAGAGAGGTCTAAGAACTTCACCTTCCATTACACAATGCAGCTAGGCCAGCAATTCCTTCCACACGTGTTCTTTATCTCTTGTATTTTCTACTATTTGATTTCTACTCTGGCATAAGTGTCTTGTGGTGGTTTTGCTTTTGTTTGAACACTGTTCAGTTAGGTCTTAGGGCTGTTGTTTGTATCTCTACCGAATTTACTATAAGGCATTCTTCTATACACTTCAGCTACACTCCATATGCTCTCCTTTTTTATTCCTATTTCTCCTCCCATTTGTATCCCCTCCACATGTTACCTCTTAATTACAACCTTCTGTGGACCCTAGCAATATTTTACGTTCTCCCCTCCTAGATACTTTACCTGCCTTGTGTTTATTTCAAAAATCAATCTAATAATTCTTATCTTTGTGCATACTATCTGCCTCTCAGTCCTACTTTTATTAACCAACACTAAGGTACACTCCAAATAACTCTCGGTTGTTTACACTGCAATGGTTACTGAAGACAAAGGGTCCATTGTCAACTGTCTAGCCCAAAAATTGCATGGTGGTAACATCAAGCTACAGTGGTTGCACTCCCAATTAATATCCTACCCAGGGGATAATGTACAGCTTACAGCAGGCACTCAAGGCTCCTAATCTAGGCAATTATTTTCTAAACTACAACCAATGCTACTACATCCAAGCTTACTTAAATATTACAAATACTTCAATTGAAGGAATAATTTTAATTCAGTTGACAGGATAATTTTAAAAATGAATCAAGCAAAGAAGTAATACCAGGTGTGTAAATCCCAATGCAGTAGCATAAGAAACACATACAGGAGGACAAAAAAGAGGAGGAAGTGGCAGAGGACGACGACGACAACGAAGAAGAAGAAGAAGAAGAAGAAGAAGAAGAAGAAGAAGAAGAAGAAGAAGAAGAAGAAGAAGAAGAAGAAGAAGAAGAAGAAGCAGAAGAAGAAGAAGCCATTTCCTCCAAAAACTTTTTAATGCTACAACAATGACAACTAGTGAGAATGAGTTAGATAAAATCCAAGATAATTCAAAATAATGACTATAAGTATTGTTCAAAGACACAAACAGCTGAATGAAATAAGAAATATGATGGATAATATGAGCTAGGCATTCAACAAAGTCAGAAATGCTAAAGGCAAACCATTCTAAAATGTGAGAAGTAAAAGACACAGTCAAATATATGCTATACAGAGTATAAGCAATAGAGTGGATCAAGAAGGGAGCAATGTATCTGAGCTCGAAAACAAATTGGAGGAACCTGGACAATCTGATAAGGACAGAAACAAACTAATAAGTAGGTACCAGTGGGAATTCATACACATCCACATTGCTCTGACAAGGTCAGAGTTACATATTATATGAATAGAAGAAAGTATAGGAAACATTTTCAAAAGAATCATCACTGAAAATTTTCCAAAGTTAGGATACAAGATGTCAATCCAGTAGGAGATATTTGGTATATCAAACTGTCAAAAACAAAAGAAGGAAAAAAACTTCCCTTGTTATATCACAATTAAAACACTAAATTTACAAAACAGAGGAAGTATATTGGAAGTAGCAAAAGAGAAACACTATGTCATAACAAAGGCGGTCCCATCACAACAAAGGTCAGATTATTCAACTGAATATTAAAGTCCAGTGAGCTTGGAATAGCATATATCAAGTTCTGAAAGATAACAACTGTTAACCCAGAATATTACACCCAGCAAAGGTAGTTGAAGGAATTTATATATAAAAAGAACTTTTAATGATAAAAATAAACTAAAGGAATTTATTAGTTTTAAGCCAGCTCTCCAGAAGATTATTGTAGGAGCTTTTATGACTGAAGAGAAAAGTAAATTTATCCATGAGGCCACAGAAAAAAGTAAACCTGTTAGAATAATACTAAGCAAAAGAAGAAGAGAGGAAGGAAGGAAAGAAGGAAGAAAGGAAGAAAAGGGAAAGAAAAGGATTTTGAGCAAAGGTGAAATCCACGCACTCTGCTGAAAAGATGAACTAAACAGAAAACCAGGAACTTAAAACTCTTTCCTAAGATGTCAGAAATGCCAAGGACAATGAATCAGAGACCCATTCTGATAAGAGGCTGGCCAAAAATCAAGATAGAGTGGGGCTTATCTGGAAGGACTTTTGGTCGCAGCCTTCATCTAATGGAGTCAGTCTCAAAGTTCATACATAAAATTTCTAGGAAATGCTTACTGTCAGAAGCATCATCGGCTTAGACTGAAGTAGCCAAATATAACACAAAAGCAACAAGGCCTCTGCACTCTCACACTGCTGAGGAACGGGACTAGGCTGAGAGACGTGTGTGATTGCACATGCACACTTGCTTTCCTTGGAGTGGATGAGAATGATTCAGAGAATGAATCCAAAGCCTAGAAGGCAGGGCCAAGATCTTCAGCACTCAACCGGGGACTGAATAACCTCGAAGCCGAAACAACTGCACAGGGGCTTGGACAAGTGAATCACCTGATTCCTTTCCTCTTCTGGCTGTTTTAACCTGTCCGCCACTGTCCGGCAGGTGTCTGTGCTGGGGAGACATAACTCTCCTCTGAACTTGGAGAAATTATAGTCTGAGTACTACCTCTAGTGAACATTCAAGGAAAAAAGGAGAGGAGCCCAGGAAACCAGTGATGAAACATGAGATCTCTGCAGCATGCTCCAGCTAGTACTCCCCAATGACAAAATTGAGGTGTAAAGGTGAGGGGTGTGAATGTGACGGGGGGAGCCAGATCACGACTTACAAAGGTACCATTGCCATTGCTAGTTCAACTTGTCATAGAAATTGTAGGATTTACTCTGAAAGGAAATGAAAATCAGAGAATCAGAAAGGCCATTCTGCAGGGAGAGTAAAGGCCCCACTGTCCTTGGGAGAAGTCTTCTTTTCCACATTGGGTCCACTCTGGGGCATTCCTCATTGGACTTAAGAGGATAAAATTCTGATTTAACAGTCCAGTCCCCAGAAGGGATTCTGGGATGATATACTGGACTAACGGATGGGCACTTCCTGATGTGTGCATTTTGGAGCAGAGACTTCCTTCAGGGGAACACAGAGAGAAGGTGAGTCGACTCTTAGAAACTTGTGTGTTCCTCAGCCAACTCAATGAGAAACTAAAGGAAGAAGCTAAAATCATTTTTTTCCAGGAAGGATTATGTGTGATTTGGTGGCCAAGAGGAGTGATTTTATCTGTGATTTCTTATAAAAGCCCCATACAGAAGTGAGGTAAGATTCAGAAAATACTGACTTAATCAGTTCCCCAGAGGTTGGGAGGGGCACACTTTAAACTTAGAATCCCTGTCTTCTTTCCCTATATTTATTTGTTCAAGACCAGAAGCTTTCTAATTAGCATAATGGGTCTTACAGTTATTTCTATTTGGTAAAATGAGTAGTAGTAGTGAGGACTGGCTAAAAAAGCAGCACATATATTCTCACCTTTACATGAAGAATGGAAACAATATGGTAAGAATATAATTCATGGTCTTCCTGCTCAACTCCTAGGTTCATGCGCTTAATCATCTTGCCTTAGCCTCTTAAGCAGCTGGAATTATAGGCATGCACCATGCTACTCCACAACAATCTACTGCCATGTATAAAGAACTCGAATGCCCAGGAGCCTGGGCTCTTAAGAGTAGCTCTCAGACCTTCTTATTCCATTGCCTTTTGTCCAGCCATTCTTTGAGGCTGCTGTCACCTGATCCAGCTAGACAGTTGAACCAAGGTTCAATAACCTTTGCAAGTTCACTTGAGGCAGATACTGTCATATCCATGTTGGGTGAACCCCTCTATATAGGACCCCTACAAAGGTTCTAAGAACTTAGAAAGGGGTCTTTTCTAGACTAACATAGAAGTTTGTCTATGTACTTACTATTCACCATCTGCATGTGCCTCATAATTCAGCCTATGCCCTGTTCTTGTATCAAATTCCACCCAGAAGGCAGGTTGTAGGAATCAGAGGGGAGATCTGTTTATTACCTTCACTGGCTTCTAACTACTGGAGGCTTTTAGTCACTCCAGAGAAGATTGCAATGGTCGTAAAGTCCCCATTTCCCTTAGTTTTATCTGAGCACAGGAAATGAGGCTAGTGCGGCCTGGTGACTGTTCTCAGCTCTTCTGCCCAACTGTGCTCATCACATTAGTGATCTGGGGCTCCTGGAAGATTCAGCACTGCTGCTTTGGCAGCTCTCCTCTGCTGATGGGATGCTTGATGGCAACACCATTGGCTGATGTGACCGGGTGTTGGAAAGATCCAGAAGAGCGGTGATTTACAGTGCCGTCCCACCACAGGAGGCCACTCTCCCTGACGTGCTAGCTCCTAAACTTGGGTAAGAATATTTTGGAAGTTTCCAGAAATAATGGTGAGTGTTGAAAGACCCAGGAGACAGCTAAATACAAAGGGCACTCTTGTATGAGACTGTATTTATACCTAGTGATGTTCAGAGAAAAACGAAAGTAAGTTCTTGAAGAAACCTGCATTAGGAGATGTGGAAAGAAGTTACTTGCAGGAAGATTCCAAGGAACCATCTTCTTTAGGACCACGAGGCCGGAATGCTGATGCACTTTCCTGGTAGGGACTAGAAAGGGTCTGATAGCCTCCTTCTGTAGCATATCGAGGGAGACAAATGTGTCTACTCCAGTTCACCCTGGGAGAGAGATAAAAATGGACAGGAGAGGACTTGACTGGCCCTCAATCCCAAATGCTAGGTCCTTGAGATTGCACATTAAGAACTTGTTTCTGATGAAGTGTGGGCCCATGAACACTGATGTGGTTGGTGAGTGACTGCAGTTACCTCTTTGTGGCGAACAAGTCAAATCACTCACCCCAAGGGTCAGGCATGAGAGACCGGGTTCAAGAGGATGTGCGATTACTCTAGTGAAAAAACACAAGCTTTTGTGTGATAAAGGGACTAGAAAATGCATGTTCCTGGGTAGGGACTTTGCAGCTCAAAAACACACCACTACAGCCTTGACTAGTTCTGATGTAGCCCCAGCTGTGCATGCATATTTGGGAGCTGAACACTCTTATCTTAACACTCTTATTTTTAGAATAGACACTCAAGCCCAAAAGACATCACCGTGGCCTATGGCAGGGCAGCCACTCAGTACTGAGGTTCCATGCTGGAGAGTTGGCACTGGCAGATGCTAGGGGTCAGGCAGCTGTGTTAAAGAGATTGGAAAGGTCTACTCTACTCTCTAGCCCTAGACAATTTGCACATATATGTGTTGTTCAATATTTTTGGATCAATGGGAAAAGAGCTGAACTCTTACACTGGACCAACTGTGTCTTCAAGTGGGACAGCTACTTTTCTCCTGTGGAACTGTCTGCTAGTCTCATAGATGGTTCTGGAACCATCATAAATATGAAGCTCCTTTAAGGTACCTTGGAGATCTTAGTGTCATGTATTATCAGATGGTCAAAAAGGAGGGGATCTGTGCTGTGTTAGCCAAGGTTTCTTTATTGAATAATTTAAATCATTAGCAAAGATAAGTAAGAACAAAGAAAATAAGATAGTTCTTTAATATAATACACATACATGACTTACAGTGCACCTTCATAAGGCAAAGAAGGACAGCCAAGTGTTCCTACTACATCCAGAAATAAAAATATACATGACAGTCACTACACAATCCACTTTTAGTTCTGATCCGCATGAATGAACCTCTTCAGAAGGACACACTGACATCTCTCAGGTAGGATGACAGCAAAATGCACACATATCCAACTTCTCCACGAAGGGGTTAGGTATCTGCTGTTCTTTTGAATGTGCTTAAGCCTTCCGTATATAAAGATCACTTATAGAAACACACCTCACCAGAATGGAAGTATATGTATATATGTATAGCACTTCTAGTTTGAGAAACTGCAGGCTTCAGGCTGCACAGGGACGAGGAGTGAAAATTGAACCCAGTATCACCCATCTACTTTCTTGTGTCACTGAAGGCACTTTATCATTTGGAAAGGAAATTTCCATCTCAAAAAGGTCACAGAGGAGTTGATTGCAGCTCAGTGGTATAGCATGTGCTTAGTGTATGCAAGGTCCTGAGGTCCATTCCCAGCATGAAAAGGAAGAAGGAAGGAAGCAAGGAAGGAAAGAAGGGAAGGAGGGAAGGAGGCAGGGAGGGAGGGAGAGAGAAGGGAAGAAGGAAGGGATGGAGGAAAGGAAGGAAGGAGGGAGGGTGGAAGGAAAAAGGGAGACAGGTTGACTGGCTTTTAGTGGAAAAGCATAATGAGGAAGATGGAGTAAATTCTAACTTAAGAAAAAGAAATAAGTGAAGAAAAATTTAAAAGCAAACGCATTGTCCGAGCTCCGGAGACGGTGGCCACTGAGCTTCAGCCAGCGCGGCCCACAGGGATGGCAGAGCTGAGCCTACCCACCCCAGCCCACAGGCCCTGCCTTTCCTTATTTATACTTTTACAAATGAATTTTCCAAGTGAGCTGGCCTGGAGCCCAAACTAAACAAGAAAATGTATGCACATTGCACCCCTTGCCCAGGCAAAGGAGTGACAGGGAGCAGTCAGAGGAGAAGGAGTGAATTAAGAGCGTAACCCTCATTTCCTTTGTATAAAATCCGTATTTTGATTCCAAAACAAGAAAATTGACTATGCTAATTTCCATAACTATTCACATGTTCTTCAAAACACTAAAGTGCACATGCCTATTTGCATTTAAAAAAAAGAAAATAAATTAATATCGGTTGGGCAAAAAGCCACCAAAAAAATAAATAAACTCATGGGTCTCAACACATACGTGTTACCTAAGTTAACCTGTAAAGCTTTGCCCTGAGCTATCTTAGAGAAAAGTTTATTCCATTTTTTTTATGGAGCACATGGAATCATGAGCTCTTTCCTCCATATTCTTAAATATCAACTGTTTTGGGTAAGTGTTGGTATCTTCCAAATTCTAGACATGGACACCCTTCCTTCACAGGTATCTTCAGGCTATTGCTTTCTGAACAGCACACATGCTGTGTGCTTTGTTTCTTAGCTAAAGAAAGCAACAGCTCCAACAGCTTCAGTGGAACTACTAGAAGTCTCCTGTCCATGAAGAAGGTGGAGGAGAACAGTACCCCAAATCCCTATGAACTCTTGGAAAATTGGGTGACAGAAACCACAGAATAGCCACAGAACTGGCATCTGCTTTGATTCTCCAGCTTTGCAAAGCCCCTTTCCCATCAGAGCTGACATCTAACAACAAAACTGACATCATAGGCTCTTACTGGAGCAGCCTCACGTAAGAGGAGCAAGGGGACAGGCAAGGCCAGACTGATAGTCTCCTGCACCACTGTAACTCAGCCTGTAATCGTCACCTCAGCTTGTGTATAAAATGCTCTTGCTGGAGCAGGGTACCCATCTTCCTATCCAAATGTGCAAGCTTAACTGCCCATTGGAAGACCCACTCTCAAAGCAGTCTCCTCTCTAAACCTCAAAAAAAAAAACAAACTAAAGCAATCACCCCCACTAATTGTGGGGTATTGTGGAAATTCAGGTGGCCAAGAAATCATGCCTGTATGTGACCTAAGCTGTCCTTTCCACATGTGGCAGGTCCAGGTGTATAGCAATGTGAGTTAGAATAAAAAGTTGCACATCTTTCTGAAGACCTCTTCCCCAGACTCGGGGAGAGTCCATGCCTAGAACTGAAAATGCCCTTCTATGCAGAGTTTTCAACCAGACCCTTGTGTCCCATTTAGCATTTGAGTGAGTGCCAGCCTGCTGTGGTCAAGGAAGATTAATGTGTGTACTGGTTTGTACTTTTTTCTCCATGCTCAGTGAACAGCATCCGCTAAGCTTAGCACAGTAATAGAGTATTGAAGTCAGAACTTCTCCACCTGTCCCAACTTGTTTAGGTGTGTGTGTGTGTGTGTGTGTGTGTGTGTGTGTGTGTGTGTGTCTGTCTGTCTGTCTGTCTGTCTGTCTGTCTGCCTGTCTGTCTGTGTCTATATGGGTCTTTTATTTTTTTAACAAAGGAATTGGAGGAGGAGGAGGAAAGGAGGAAGGAAGGAAGGAAGGAAGGAAGAAACAAAGAAAGAAGCAAAGAAACAAAGAAAGAAAGACATTTAAAGCTTAAAGGGGGTATTAAAAACCAACATTGGATGAATGCATGGGCTGAAAGAAAGGAACACGTGTCTGTGTCGCCACCTGAGAACACTGGTTGAAACAAGCAGAATTTTACAGGTAATACAACAGTGAAATGATACTCTCCTTTGCTTAAGTGGTACCTGCTTCCCTTGTACTTCAGAGTTGGGCATGAAAAGACAGTGAGGAGGCGTTAGCTATTGGTGGGCATGCTTATAGCCATGAGGGTTTGGTGATTAGTCAAGGACCTCAAGTCAGCCCCCAGTGACAGGGCCACTTGGGTTATTCTTACCATTGCAATTGTGATATAAATTTATGGCTAAAACTGGGGGCATTGTTTGGCTGAACTAAACTCAATGGCCATCTGGAAATGAGAGCCTGAATGTCACTGGAAATTCAGGGAGCTTTGCAAAGTCTTCTCTTCATATGGAAATGTTTTCCCTGTTTTGCTTTCTGTAGCCCCAAGCCATCCTGTTCCCTAAATGGCACCCACAGTGGTGCTCATCTTCCTTATTAAATATCTGACAGCAAATGGCCCATGAGCTAGGAAATAAGAAAATTGCCACCAGTGCCAGGCATGGTAGTGTGTGCCTTTAATCCCAGCACTCTGGAGCAGATATAAAAGGATTTCTATGAGTTTGAGGCCAGCCTGGTCTACATAGCAAGTTTCAGGCCAGCCAAGACTATATAAGGACCTTGTTTCAAAAAAAAAATGTAATCAGAAATCAGTTTTGCCTTACCCTTATAACCATTGACTCCTATGAGAATTTGCATAGTTTTGAATTTGTGTAGCTATGATTAATGACCTTTTCAGTGTTTCAGTTTACCCAAAGACTGGAGTCACTTTCTAGACACTGACCCTGGACATCAAGCATTGTATTTCCTCTGGATGCACAGGCCCAGCTCCTACTGGTGATGCCTAGGTCTTGAGGGAAGCTCTTATGGCTGTGTTTTGAAGGTTGTCATTTTAAAGACTATCCACACATATGTACCTCCCAAGCCACCGTGATTAATGGGGATGAACTTGCACATTAGACCAGAGCAAGGGGCACTCTGTAAAGTGGTGGGGCATGAATCTGAACATGGAATCAGCTACTGGGTAGAAACAGTTGCACTTGACAGAGAGTTCAGAATACATGGAAGAAGATACATGTGTGATGGCTTATCTTGCCTTAGAAGCCTTATGTTCCAGCAAGCTAATAATCCATTGAATTCACCTCACTTCGAACCATAAAAAGGCAAATCAAAGGGTCCAAATCTTTGAATTTTCCTGGTGATGCAATTGCCCCCTTGAGAAACACAGTGCAAGGACGAGGAGTCGTCTTCTGTCCTCCAATGCTTCCTCCAGATTTTGTGTCTCGAGCACCACTCTGGTAGTCCAAGAAACAGCATAGCATACCCGCTGCCCCACTAACATCCCAAACTAAAAACAAACATTGAAACATAAGAAGCCAAGAAGGCAGAGAAACATCTTCCCCTCTGTACACTAAGTGGGATGTGGGCATCTGCCTGGGCCCCTAGGGAGCGGCCCTGGGTTACCCACTGAGCACAGCAAAGCCTCTCCAAGTTCAAGTTCAAGGCTGCCTATGCTATGGCTGCCAGTCATCCCAGGGGTCAAGGCACCAGAACTGCTGATTTTTCCAAAAGCCTTCTCAAAGCAGCAGCAACCGCAGCAGTTTTCCTGCAAAGCAAACAAAATACCAGTCTTGTTAATTCAGCAGGACTTTAAAATTGTAATTAGCTGGTTGTGCCCCTCAGGAAAACCACAGAGGACTTTTCATAATGTATGTGTGTATGTGTGTGAGACAGAAAGAGAGCGTTTGACAGATTCCATTGCACACCAGGGCTGGGTTTTTTTTTAAGTCCCTGTGAGTATTTTAACATTATTTGCAATGCTGAAGGACAAGGCCCTCTTTGTTTCATCTGAAGTACAGCCACTCCTGTGCTCTTGTCATCAGTCCACGGTCAACTCCATTTCAGCATCAAAGTGAGCATTTGTGCTAGGCAGGGAATTTGGTCACCTATCATATAGGAGTGGGGGTGGGTACTCCACTGACCCTCCCACAGATGCCAGAAGCCACAGAAGCCAAATTCCATTTATAAAGTGGCCCAAAAATAATTGTGTAAAACCTACATACAAATCCCTACATGTTTAAAATCATCTCTAGGTGGCTGACAGTGCTAGCAATATAATGCCACATGAATAATCATACCCTGTTGTTTATGGAATAGTGATGAGGAAAGAGTGGGTATATTCAGCACAGACACAGTTTTTCTCTGCAAATATTTTCTATCTACACTTGAATGGATCCAAAGATAAAAGCCACACAAAAGAAGGAGCTGACTGTATGCCCATCTCTGATTGAGGTTTGTACACTGTTAATGCCTGGCCTAACTACTGAGCAACATCTCAAGTTTTATGCCTCATACATGAGAAAAGACACAAGGTTGGGTACAATAAACAGAAGGCCACCAGGCTTGTTTTAAAGGTATTTTATGGGTGCATCAAGAAACCTCTAATTGATTGAAAGAGACTTATGTGTCTCAATTTACATTAGAAACTGTGCCTTGTTCATAGGACTTATATCTCTTTCTTTTCCATAAGAATAATCTTTAACCACTAGGTTTTTAAAATAAATGTTTAATTTAAACATTAGTTTCACATATAAGATCTTGCCAGAAACCTCATTTATCTTCTCAAGTGGGTTTGCCCAGTGGTAATACCTGCCTACACACACACACACACACCTTCTGTTTCTTTTTGTATGGTTCAGAGAATTGAACTTAGGGCTTTGCACATTCTAGGTAAGCACCATGCCGACAAGCTGTAGCCTCAGCTCTCTTTTATAGTTTTACATTTTGAGACAGGTTTTAATAAGATGCCTGGCCTGATCTTGAACTCATTCTACAGACTAAGCTGGTCTGGAGTTTGCCCTCTGAGTTAATACTTTAAATTTAATTTTTTAATTTAAAAGTAGGGGTTCCATAATGGACTCCATGCTCATCAAGCTTGAGGCTGGATTCTACCCCTAGAGCTGGGAATAAAGAGAAAGCAATTGACTAATGAAGCTCGTAGATTGTGTAGATTGGCAGATCTGAAACCATTCTGCTTGGCCTGCACGGAGGCTCACATAGGCCAAGGGAGACTGAAGGAACCCAGGGAAGGGAGGCAGACAGCCCACAAGACCATCAGGAGGCAAATCTGCCCGGTCTCAGTAATTCCAGCAGTGTGCCCAGCTGTACGGTGACCAGCCCAGTGCTTCCGCTGCTGTCTCCACATGGGCTGCACTGTCTTCCATCACACTGGGTTTAAAGTGACAGCTTTGGCATGGAGGGATTTTACCTCCTCCCACCACCATTTCCTCTTCATTCTTTCCCCACAGACCCTGGCGACAGGCCCGCTTTGGAATGCAACCTCCTGTCACCCAGTACGTTCATTCCCACCAGGCCTCAAAAGTGACTCCAGGACTCTCTGTGGGAAGGTGGTTTGTGGCAAACCCAGGGGGTTTGTGGTGGCTGGGGACAAAGCTACTTCCAAAGGAAAGGCTGGGGGAGAGCAGAGACAGGGACAAGCACTGCCTGGTTGCTCTGGGGCCCTGACTGTTCACAGCTCCTAGTACAGGCCCTGGCTGAAGGCTGTCACTTAGGCCTGGGGCTCCTATGGACCTTAAAGTGATACATACCTTCCTCTACTTTCTCTCACTTTATTGCACTACAATTTTTGACAAACAAGACTGTCTCGTACATACAAATCCCCAACCTTCTTGACTGTTCATAGATTCTTACATAAATGACAGACACTTGAATAACTCTGACACAGAAGGCTATGTGTTTTCCAAACCCTGGTTTGAGCCTTTGACTGTGATGTACTGATTTATTCCCTCCCCATCGTATTCTCCAAAAGATTCAAGACCACTTAAAAGAATATATCCTGGCAGACAGACAGGCAGAAACCCTGGGCCCAGAAAAATACAGATCAGAATGAAAGATTAAGACCAGTTAGAGCTGGAGTTACTACTCAGTATTACAACACTTGCTTAGCATACATATGGCTCTGGATTTGTCCCAGGAACCACAATATGAAAAAGAGAGAGAGAAGAGGGGAGAAGGGAGAGGGGAGAGGGGAGAGAGAGAGAGAAAGAGAGAGAGAGAGAGAGAGAGAGAGAGAGAGAGAGAGAGAGAGAGAGAGAGAGAGAGAGAGAAGAAGAAGCTGGAAGCTGCTCACTGCAAAAATATAGATCTGTGCAATTGTTAAAATCAAGCTGCAAGAATGACCATAGACTTTCTAAGATTAGGGAAGTAGCTCCTCTAAACACTAAATTTTGGGATTTTTAAGTCTCTCTTAGTTGGTATCCTGTTGTTTTAAGTCTTTTCTAGAATTTGCCTTGAATTCACTATTAGTATAAAAGAGGGCATACATAAAGCCATTCCTTAGTAATTCAACCCAACTGTGTCGATATGTGCAGTAATGATGTGTGCAATGATGATGCGTGCAGTGATGATGTGTTTAGTGAT
Source organism: Tokudaia tokunoshimensis (assembly GCA_036184795.1). Taxonomy (NCBI): domain Eukaryota; kingdom Metazoa; phylum Chordata; class Mammalia; order Rodentia; family Muridae; genus Tokudaia; species Tokudaia tokunoshimensis. The sequence goes on along the minus strand of BTHU01000022.1, from coordinate 31,110,190 downwards.
ATGTGTGCAGTGATGATGTGTTCAGTGATGTGTGTGCAGTGACAATGTGTGCAGTGCTGTGTGTACAGTAAGGTGTGGGCAGTGATGATGTGAGCAGTGATGGTGTACAGTAATGATGTGTGCAGTGATAATGTGTGCAATGATAATCTGTGCAGTGATGATCTGTGCAATGATGCATATGCAGTGATGTATGTTCAGTGATGATGCAGGCAGTGATATGTGCTCAGTGATGATGTGTGCAGTGATAATGTGGGTGGTGATGATGGAGGCAGTAATGATGTATGCAGAGATGTGTGTACAGTGGTGATGTGTGCAGTGATGATGAATGCAGTGATGATGTGTGCAGTGCTGATGTGGGCAGTGATGTGTGTGCAGTGATGATGTATGTAGAGATGTATGTGCAGTGATGATGTGTGCAATGAGTGATGATGTGGGCAGTGATGATGTGGGCAGTGATGTGTGTGCAGTGATGATGTGTATAGTGATGATGTGGGCAGTGATGATGTGGGCAGTGATGATGTGGGCAGTGATGTGTGTGCAGTGATGATGTGTATAGTGATGATGTGGGCAGTGATGATGTGCAGTGATGTGTGTGCAGTGATGATGTATGCAGAGATGTGTGCAGTGATGATGTGTGCAGTGATAATGTGGGCAGAGATAATGTGGGCAGTGGTGATGATATGTGCAATGATGTGTGTTCAGTGATGATGTGTGTAGTGATGATATGTGCAGTAATGATGTAGGTAGTGATAATGTGGGTAGTGATGATGTGTGCAATTTCTTGGGGTCAGAGAGCAAAGACAGGGTGAGAGGCAGCTACTCTGTGGGGGAACGCAGCCTTTAACTTCTGAAACAGCAGGGTATCTCATGCCACTGTTTTCAGGGTAAGGGTGCATAGCTTCAGGTGAGCTATTTTGCTCTCCTAAGCATCACTCACTGCCTCTGACATTATACAAATCTAAGTAGAGGTGACCTGAGATAATTTCTGTTCAAAGTTTGGATCCCGCTCTGCTAGGAAGTCTCAGGGCTCTGCCTGTGTTATCTCAGAGGAGCCACTCTGCAAGCTGCGGCACAGAGCTATCTACAATCCACACAATAGGGAACTGCACTTCCTCAACTGGGACATTGTGAAGCTGGAGTGAAGAAAACACAATAACCTGATTGGAGCCCGCCAGCTCAAACACTCCATTTCCCTCAGTGTCCACACAAGAAATACTCAATTACTCCATTCACGTAAGCAATCTACAGACATCACTCAGCAAACAGTTTCAAGACCAGAAAACACATTGGAACCAGATTTTCCTGGGGTGCAATCTCAGTTATCCCCAAACAAATGTGACTTTACTTGTTCCCATAGGAAGAGATGGGGAGACTTAAGACCAACCTTTTGAATAGGCTCTTTCCATGAGTTATTTGGTCGTGAGGTTCAGAACACTGGAGCTGCAATTCTTCTAAGGAAATGAAGAGATTTTGGGAAGAAGGATTAGAACAGTTTCATCAGTTTCTGACTTATAGAGGAGGGCATGAGAAGGACTGAAAATTTTCCACTGGGTTTATGTTGCTCTCCCAGCGACATCCAAAAGGATAAAACTCCTAGCAGCCTTCTGCTAGGAGCACCTGTCCTCATCTACAGTAACATCCCAATATCAATTCCCTTCCTTCCGCTGAAGCCAGCGTCTAACCACCTACTCCCTCATTGCATTTAATTTGAAAATGTATGTTTGCTCAAAGTCCACTTTGGCAAAGCAAAAGAGCCAGTATTCATGTCACTGGGGCATGACAACTAATGAGCACAGCTACTTTCTGGTGAGATCAGGGTAGTAGATGAAGGGATGTTAAGAGGCACACCAAGATTTAAGAGGACAGACAAGGTCTCAGACAGAGACTCTACAGCCATTGTGAAGGAGATGGTACTGAACGTTAGCCTTAGTCAACAGGATGCAAGGTGTTAAAAAGTGACGGAGACAAGACTGCCATGTAGGATGTATAGTACAGCGGTGGCTGCTGGTGTGTTGTCTTGGTGTGGACAGTGGGAGATGTGTGAAAACTTTCTGACTGCAGATTGTCCTGATACAGTTTGGATCTTAACTGCCCCTCCCGCAGGCCCATATGCTAAATAAAGGCTTAGCTTCCAGCCTGCTGTGTATTACTGGAAGGTGGTGGAACCTCTAAAAGGCACTGGGGGGAATGACCTTGAAGGGATGATAGCTTGTTCTGTCTTTCTTTTCCTGGCCACAAATGAACTCTCTTGCTCTATATCTCCACAGGTCCAATAGTAATGAGATTATAGTTGTGATGCAAAATTAAAAAAAAAACGTATCACAAGAACTTCATCATCTTATATATTTGTTAGAGTACTGGAAAGATGACTAATACAGAAGTTGGAAATGAGGAAATCCTTCGGTGGAGGATGGGTGACCTATGATATTTTACATACACTAGGAGAAGAGCAGGATCTGTTAGTAGATCTGAGAACAGGAAGAAAGGGAGAAGGAAGATTTGTTCTAGAAGAAAAGAAGCCACATTATCCTTAGGTACATTTCTTTCTTCTGACTCCAGAGTACCAAGGAATTTTGTAGGAGGTGCCTGGTGAGTTCTGATAGCTGAGAGGGCTGTTTCTGATAGGGGTGGGGGTGGCATATTGTTGGGGACAGAAGACAGAGCAGAATTACTACGTGTCATTAGAACCTAAGCCAGAGGCAGAGAACTTCCAGCCCTCAATTTCTAAGAGAGAAAAACATGTTTCTTAAAAGAAGATGGCATGTTCGACTGATCAAAAGCAAGCTAAAAGCTTTTGAACATAAAACAATTAAAAGGGATCGCAAGGAAAACACAAATTACTTTAAAATAAATGGTTTAAATGGTAGTTTTGATCAGAATTAAAATCGTATTTTAATACAAATGTAAATTCTTATTTTTTTTTGAGAACATATAAGAACCAGGTTATTTTAAAAGTAAATCTGTGAAAATTTAGTCTCAACACAGGTTTAGTATTCCTAATCCAAAACTCTGAAATTTGAAATGCTCCAAAATCTATAACTCTTTGAGTTCCAACAACATGGCTCATAAGTAGAAAATCCCACATCATGCTGTGTAATGATAAAAATGCAGGTGCGCTGAAACACTGCACACTCTTTCCTGAAGATATATTCATAAGGTGTGTATGAGACAAGAGGATTCCATTCTGAGATGGAATCCCTTTCTTAAGATATCTTATTATGTATATGGAAATATTCCAAAATCTGAAGAGATCCAAGATCTGAAACTCTTCTGGCCTTAAGCATTGTAGATAAGGGATGTTCAACCTGTATTTCTTTGAAAAATAAAATGTACTGGTTGGATGTCAGAACCCAGGAATACTAAATTTATATAGTATTGGAAACATGCTCAAGCCCTTACCGGTACACCCATCAAAGGAGTGGGAAAACTCTGCCAAGACTTCGACACTTCCCTGCCCCTCCTTAGTGAACTTGACAACAAAATAGGGATAGTAATAATGCCAGGGTTATTAGGTCAGCGTGAGGGTTACATGTGCTCATCTTTGTAAAGCAGTTAGATTCAGGGTTGTGTTAGTATCACTTTAATAACTAGATGTAGACATTTGAAAAATTATTTTCTTGTAATATCTATTTGCCTCAGGTATCATCAGCTGGGGGAGCATAACGCAAAGGTGATTTTGTAGTTGTCGTCCCACGATTTAAAATATTTCTAAGCATTTTTTAGCCTGTATAGTGTCATTAATTCCTTGCTGTGGTTTCTATATTGTCCTGACATGTCAACGTGTATTTAGACTCCTGGCTAAAAATACTTTGGTGGAAAATGGGCTCAAAATAGATTGGTTGCCCTAATAAGCAGTTTATGTAGTCTGGGTGAGGTACTGGCTAGGTAATGAGTCTATTTTTATTTGGCATCAGTACCAATTATCAAGGAAAGGTATATTCAGACACAAATAAAACTCAGTATTGATGCTCAATTTAGATGTAGATTTAATTTCAATAAAATGTGGCTGTGGAAAAAGTGAGTACCTGACACAGTCATTCCAAGGTTTGCTGGTCTGAGAGAAGTTACTTTTCAAACCCCAGGGAGTGTGGACAATGACAAGGAGAGCAGGAGGAAATGGAGGTGTAGAGAGTATGTACTATCCCAGGCATGGCACCAGTCATCCAACTGATGCACACATTAGAAACATTCTTACAAGTCTGAAGCCAGAAAGTGGAACTTACATACCGCCTCCATGTTCATCTATCCCAGTTAGACAGCTTACATGTTGAGCAAAGTTACTGAATGCAGTGAATCTGCTTTTGGGTTATCTCCCTTATCTATGGTTATTTAGAAGAGAAGAGCATATGAGGCAGAGAAGCCCAGTTAGGAGTCAACTGAAGCAATTCAGGGAGCAGGTGTCCCAGGCTAGGCATAAAGAGAGCCAGAGAGATTCCCAAGGCAATTAGAACATACAAGGTACAGAACTTGTAGGTTAATCAAACAAGAAATGGAGGACTGAGAGAGGACGGAAACAGGAAATGCTCATGAGGTGATTGTGCCTCATATTGGACATTCTTTGCTGGAAGGATGGTTGAAAGTGAGAAGATGGAGAAGAGTTTGGCTTTGGGCTGAGAAGACCCAAGTGGAAAATATTTAGGATAAAAGTAGACATATAATTCTTAAGTTTAGATTCTGTCCCAAAAGGACAGATGAGGGAGTCGGAACATAAAGACTAAGGTGATGGGAACAGATTTCCCCCTAAGAGATTAGCACAGTATGCTCAATTACCCTCAAAAATACTCCAGTCTTTAGTCTCCAGTAAAAATCTCTTTCATGTATGTTCAAACACATGCTCACACCAAGCTTAGTATTATAACTAAGATCTGGTGTCCAGAGAAGAAGAAAGTATACAAGATAAATAAAGAATTTAGAATTGTAAATTTTTATTTTTAGGGAGAGAGTTCTCCTAAAAGTACTTTAGCATATCTTTTCCAAATTGTGTTTATATAGCCCAAAGCATCTATCTGTATACAAGTGTGAGTTTGCGGTACAATATATTTTATAACAGATACAGTGATTTCATAATTCTAAAGGTAATCTATGAAACATATGTAAACTATAACATTAATAGCTCAATAAAAAAATACTCCAAGCAATATATTTCTAGCATGAGATTTGAGGCTGTGAGCAAGGACATTAGGGGAAATCTCATTTAAGCCTGAGTTGACTGTCACAGCTGATGAGACAGGCAAATGGGAAGCAAAGAGGAAACAGGAAACATGGTCACCTGTGCACTCAGCCTGGAGTGGAGCTTGTGGTCTGACAACCAGGGGTGCTTGAGAGCTTCGCTGGCACTTATTCTCCAACTAAAGGGGAATTCAGAAGCATGTTAGAGGAGCACACCAAATGATGCCTGCATCAGAAGTCTATCTCTGGCCCGAGTCACAGGTTTGGGTATAGTGGCTAACCCACATTCAAGCTTGTCTTCTAGAACTGTGTGATATGAAATTGTCCAGAGGTGACCATCAGTTCTAACCACAGTAATAACACTGGTAATACAAGCAGGGCAATAATCAAACTCATATTAATAATTTAGTGTTTTTTCAAATATAAGCAATTATTCTGTGATATGACATCTGAGCTTCATAAATTTAATTCTTAACAGACTATTGAAAAGCAAATGCACATTTCTTATTTATAAGAATAAGATGTTACAGTAATTCTCAATGAATACAAAAACAATTTAGGTGGTAATTCATTTGAATATGTCTACTAATTTTTGAATGAAGGAATTTTGAAGAGTTTAGAACAGGAAGAGTTACCATAATGATAGAACATATTAGATTACTTTATAAAGAAACTGTATTCTTTTGGAGATAAAAAAAGGTTTACAAAATTTGAAAAAAAATATAACACGAAGAGTAATAAAAGTCATATTACATCCTAACTCTAAAACTTATAAACTTACTTGGTTGCTGATAAATACCACATTAAAATAACATTTCAAATTAAAAACTGATTACAACAATATGAAATATGCTTCTGCAAAAACATCAAATAGTTCTAAGCAGTCATGAAATTTCGATGTAGAGGATTGCTTTAATACAATTGCTTTATTAAATTCCAAATATTGAAATATAAGTCTTCACTTGCAATGAAGTTATTGAGAAAAATCACCATTATAGGACCCTGAACATGCAGAAATTATTAAAAGCTCCTCAGTCCCATCAACCCCACATGGTTCTACTTAGTATCCTAAGGTTTTGCTGTTGGGTCCCTTGACCACTCCATAGGGATGGTGTTGAAAGATGATTATTCCTACACTCTAATGAAAAATGCTTAAGATCTATTAAAAAGTTATTAAGATTATACTTGTAACTGACTTCTAATAATATTTCAGGTTCAGTTTTATACCCTAGATATTTATTTGATGACAGTGATATTTGGCCTGAACTTCAACCAAGTGTTAAATTGAGAACTAAGTCATTTGTTCATCTGTTATCTGATATTTCTTGGATACTTAAGAGACCCCAGACTGTAGGAGTGGGCAGGACTCAGATGCCTGAGTCCAGAAAACTCACTTCTGGATCTGTTTTGCACTAGTCATTTGACTCCATGGCTCTCAGCCTCTCTTTCTTTACATGAAACTGTGATGATTACCTCCACATATAACAGGAGTAAGCAGAAGTTAAAAATGCACACATCACACACAGTTCACAGTAAATTCAGAGTTTTTCATCTTCCAAGGTTCAAACAAGTTGGCATCTTTCCATCTCTATATTGTCTAGGATCCATAAAGGTAAAACAGTAACAACCTTGGCTATTATTGTGCCTAGAGGTCAAGGACAAAGAAATTAAGTTTCTAAATTGTTCCTCCCCCCAGACTGATGTTTTTATTAGGGTAAGTCTCCTCAATCTTTAGAGTAATTGTTCTTAACCTGTAGGTCATTACCCCTTTGGTAAACTTCTGTCTCCTGAAATATTGACATGATGATTCAAAACAGTAGTAAAAGTACAGTTTATGAAGTAGCAATGAAAATAATTTTATGGCTGTGGTCACTACAACATGAGAAACTGTATTAAAGCACTGGGGTCGCCACAAAATGAGCAACTGTATTAAAGGTTTGCAGCCTTAAGAAGGATAAGAGCCACCACTGTAGAGGCTCAGACCTGGCCCCATTGTTCTATGAACTGCTTTGCATCATTTCTTTCTAAAAGACATAACTTGTCAGACTGGTTGTATCTACCTTTAATCTCAGCACCTGTGAGGCAGAGGCAGGCAGATCTCTATGAGTTTGAGACCAGCTTGGTCTACAGACTGAGTTCCATGCCAGCCTTGACATATCTCCCAGGGACAGACAGCCTGTTAAGGGCTTACATGAAAACAATGCCCCTCCTGGCATCATGACCCACTGTCCATGCTCCTACTCTCCCTTACATCCTCTTCCCTCTTCCTTCACTATCTTGTTTAGTAATGGGCCCAAATGCTGCAGAGAGAATCAAGCAGCTGTTATTGGCTCTGAAGACCTTAAGTGTGATCTACTGTCATATAATTTAGGTATAAAGCCATCTAAAGTGGTTCCGTCAGTGTCCATCCCACTCTGTGACACTAAAATCAAGCCCCTATATTTCAATATCACACTGCTAAAATTCGAATTAATGTGTTTTTAGCATGAAAGACAAACCTAAGGCTGTATGACAGCCTAGAGTGTGAGCTTGAAGGAAGATCAACTTAAGTTTAGTGTCGTTCCTTTCTGGTCCTAGCAATGTGACCATAGGCTAACTACATACCGCCTCATCATAAAGTAGTCACAACAGACACTTCTCCCTCTGGGAGTTAAGGGCTATAATTAAAAGAAATAATATCTGAAAGAAGATGATACTGTCTGGCCCATAAATGTTTATAGACATGGACGGATTGAGGGCAGGTCACCTGAGGCCGACCAGAAGGGCTTGATGCGAGAACTCCATTGCAAAAATCAGAAGGAGACAAGTTTTGTAGCCCTGTCCAGACTCATGACTGAAACAGTCCAGGGCTTGAGTAGACTGGGTCAAAGAGGCAAGTCTCACTGAGTTCAGAGCATGCACATGCATCGTGGATGTCACTGAGGGAATGGAATTCACTAACTCCACAGTGCACCCTGCACCAAGCTACTGCTTCTCCCACAACATGAGATAGACCTGCTTCACCTCTTCTCCTTAATCAGGAGCTTGGAGATGAACTCCTTGGCCTCTTCCGAGACATCCTGAAATTCTTCATCTTCTAAATCCCACCGGCAGGCCAGGATGTTGGTCAGCGTCTCAGCATCATTATCGCCCAGAAAGGGGGACAAGCCACTGAGTCTACAAGGCACAGGGTTCAGGGTGAGTATGTTTTTTTTTAGACGGTCATGAATCCTTTATAGATAGGATGCTTTCTGGTTTTGGTATTTAAAAATAAAAGCAGGAAAATAGCAATAAACTGCAAGTATATAACCCAACGCTGCAGCCAGGACCCTGCCTAGGTGTCTCATCCCAACCCCCAATCCAGCAACTGCAGCAAAGAAGGTTGCAGTTATACTTGAATAAGTCTCAATAAAATGAAATTTCTTTTCAAGTATTTTACAGGTCATAAGACAAGGTACTGTGGTGTACCCAGAGAGCAAACTCCAGAATGTCATTGCGGAGGTACAATAAGCAGACCAGTGTATACTGATCCAAACAGAGCAACACCTAGGGCTTTTAAAAATCATCCTGGGACTCAAGGAAACCCGCGGAGAAGACACACATATCTTTCCCTTCCCCTGGATACAATGGGAAAAGGAATTCACTCCTTTCAATATTAAGACTCAACAGAACCTAAGCAACAGGAAACGACACAGTGATATTCTAGAAGACCTAAGTCAAAGCTTTCATCCTAGTGAAACCTCCTAGACCATTCACTGATTAAGGATGAGTATGTGAGAGACTGCGAAGTTGCTTACAGCATGTATGTGATGACACCCACACTCCACATATCCGTAGGAAAGGAAACAAAATCATAGTTCACAACTTCAGGGGCAAGAAATTCTGGGGTTCCAAAGTTCACCTTCAGCTTCTCTCTGGGCTTGTATCTGAAATTGAGGGGACCAAGGTGAGAGCTGAGCACGTCAATCAAAAATCAAAACTAATGAACATTGAAAACAGGCACCGTTTATAACATAAAATTAACTCCAGTTATACAGCAAACTAAAAAATAAATAGACTTTTACCAGAAATTGCATAATGTCAAAAACCAACAAAACATTCTGGGGGTGTTCAAAAGTAAAAATAAATCCTATAAAACCTTAATATTCTACAACAGCTGTGAGACATCTAAATACAGACTTTGACAGACACCCTGATTCAGTCCCTCGCATGCATTGTCCAGAATAACCCTTTCCAAACTGACAAGATGCTGCCATCACTCACGGCATCTGCTTTCCGCTCATTGACACACTGAGCTGTTAACAATACCCATGGAAGTTCTTTGTTCCCCTAAGAAACCAGACCCCTCTATAGTCTTGTTTAAACTATTAACATGTTAAAGTCTTCTCTTTATAAATGGAACAAATATAAAAATTTAGGTCAACACAAATTCTGAATGAATAAACTTCTAACTTAATAAACTTCACTGGACTAGGTTTTCATTTCTCATTTTTTTTTAATTAGATGTGTTGTAGATATTTCTCAGTGCTCAAATCTCAGATCCAACAGGTTTAGGGTAAATGCGATTTTCATTAAGTTGATTCTAAATGAAGGCATGGGACCTGTGGCATATCCGCTATGTCTTTGCAAAGATGAGTATGCATTCCATCTCCTGCTTCTATCCCTGAACTTACATCCAAATAGACATACCTTCTGGCCAATCCAAAATCAATAATTTTTATTTGCTTAGCATCCCGATTCACACACAGGATGTTCTCGGGCTGCCAGGAGAAAGAGACACATTAGCAATGAAAACAACCATCTTTCACTCAAATTGTCCTTGAACCACAACTAAAAATACAAGATACTCAGGAAAAACATATCAGGCCTTTCACTCGGGGGCTGGTTTGTCTGTGTGGGTATTTTCTCCTTTAATTATGTGGTGGATGAGGTTGTGGGTAGCCTGCCAACCTTGCATTACCCTGCCTGTCCCTCTTCATGGTTTTACAGATAGCCATAATGCATGAGTTCAGACAGGGGCCTTCTTGAGAAGAGAAAAAGAAGAAGGCTGCTCTAGCACTTTCCAAACAAACTGGTGTAGGCCAGTTCAGAGCTGACAGATCCCTCCTCCTGTTAAAGTATTAGTATATTTCCTTCTTGAAGCAATATTTCCCTCAAGATTTACGAGTTCCAAGAGAAATGGCCTGATTCAGTTAAACCACCACATTGAATGCGCAATATAATGCGACCAGTTTTGACCTCTGGATGTTTCCCTGGTGCCTTGTCTATGGGAACGTCACATGCTAAAGGAAGGCTTTTGTCTCCTGTTCATTCTTCATCCTCCAGAATTCCAAGGTTTTGCTGAGCTCTGTCTCAGCGCTTAAAGTCCTTGACTAAGTGTTCCCTTGGAGTTAGATGCTAGTAAAACTTGGCCCTGCTAACCTGACAGGCTTAGGAGGAGGGGAAGAAAATCAAGCACTACTACTTGGTGTCCCTGGAATGTCCTGCAGATGTAGCTATATTTATTGGGATAGAAAACTTTAAGTCTGGGAAAAATAAGTAATTTCATTTAAAGCCAAGGTCATCTATAAAACAAGAAATAGCATTTTCAAAGAAGAGCCAAGAACTCTTAAATCCTAATTTCAACTCCACTAAGAGCTGGGCATTAGCAAAGCTGCCAGGTGCCCAGGATTCCATCCCCATCCTTTATATGAACCACATCCCCTTCCACATCCTGTCTGGTGGAAAGGAGGTCCCAGCAAGGCAGAAACCCAGACACGCTTTGTGAAATGACGGCGTGTCTCCATATCAATATCTAATCACCCATTTGGTTGTGTGTAATATCTTTGGGAGCCCTTTCCTACAATGCCTCTAAAACAGATGCCCGAGAGTCAAAGCCACTTTATACTGCAGTGGGTGCTGTACTAGAGCAGTTGAAGATGTGTTTAAAATAATGGGCTGAGCAAGTAAAAACTGTCCTATTATCAAAGAATACCGTGGTATTCTGACAATTCTTTTGCAGCATGTAAAACATCATCTTTGAGGGCACTTCAAAAGGATACTTCTTATGATACTAAAACTAAAGAATGTCCATTATCCATGTTCAGATAATATTTACAGAAAATAGGACTAAAAAGGAAATTACTTTTAAGTCACTTCTCAGCCCCCTGTGGTGATGCATACTCAATATCTTCAGTCTTTCCTTCCAAAGAGCTCTCTGAGAAAAAAAATAAACCAGGTCCTTCATGACCCATCCAGCTGTCACCTTTATTATTATCTTTATATATAAACCATAACTAAAACTGCCTATTGCAAGTATTCAATCAATGTTTCAAAGCCACAGATGGAGTCATTTGACTTATGATAGGTCAGCTCCTCACTCCAGTTGCCAATCAAATCCCTTTAGGAATATCTGTAGAATATCCACAGTGAACAAAAGTGCTCCTTGGAAATGCACATTATAATATTCATCGTGGCCAAGGACTTTGCTAATGATTTTTAACCTCTGACTTTGTCATTTTATGTACCACTCCCCTCCTCCTGTGCAACAGTGAATGGGAAAGGCAAGGCACATAAATCAAGACAGTGAGGGAAGCCAAGTTCTAGGAAGAGAGGCCCATGGAAACCTATTTAAGGGGGCCAGATTTATTCAGCTGTACCATCCCTGGAGACTTACAATACACGGTATGTTACATAGAATACAAATTTATCTCACTGTCATGCTGTGCAAACAGGGAAATGAGAAAATGATCAAGCCACACAAGAAGATGCACTTTATGGTACTAACTCTAACAGACGGGATCAGGGTTATTAGGGCTTAGTCTTTTGTTGGCTTATCTAGAGCTGTTTACAGTCCAGTTCTGGAGACTTCATAATGAGAGAGAGATAAGGAGTGGGAAGGAAATGGACTGGCTTCCCTCATGCTCTCTGACTTGTAAACTACCCTCTCTGCTTTTGGCATTGAAGCCCAACTTTCTACCAACCTGCATTCCATTCTCCATGCCTTCGACTCAGAGTTAAGCAAACTCAGAGGAAAGTAAATCCCAAACCAGAGTTTCCTGGAAGAATTTAAGAGGCTACTGGGAATTTTTAGGATCTGGAAAGGACAGATACAACTTGGGACTTGAAGACTAAAATCCTCTGAGAATGGAGCTGGTTTTAATTCTATAGTTTTAGGGAAATGGCCTCTCGTGCTGATTTAATGTAGGTAATTATAAAAATCTCAACAAAAATCTCCAAAGACAGACATGCAAATAATAGTCCCTGAAGGTGGTGACAGAAGTTGAGAATGAGATAAAAATCCTGATTATGCTAGGTGGTATGACATGAGTCTGTCCCAGTATCTGGGGAGGCTGAATTGAGAAGATAGCATGAACCTAGAAGTTCATGGCTAGGCTAGGTGAAGAAGCAAGGCAAGTCAGAGAGAAAGAGAGAGAGAGAGAGAGAAGTCCAGGTTGTTTCTAATTCCTGAAAACATGACCAGAGATAATCCACCTTTTCAGAGCTGGTACATCATATTTATCATATTTCACAGGTCCCCTGGGCAACGTGAGAGAGGAGCTAACAGGGCTTTGCATTTCACAGGATGAAAACATGTTCTACCTTGAGATCCAAGTGGAGGATGTACATCTGGTGCATGTATCTTATCCCCTCACAGATCTGCTTCATGAACAGGATGGTGTCCAGCTCTGTCAAGCTGCAGTTTTCATCAATGATGCGGTCAAACAGCTCCCCGCCCTCCACACTACAGAGGGAAGAGGCAAAACTCAGTCCGGACTCGCTAAACTCCACATGTTTTCCTTGTGCTCAGTTGCTGCCCAAGCTCCTATAGCCCTATCATAGGTGTGTGTATGTGTAGTGTATGTGTGTGTGTGTACACGTGTGCATGTGTGCAGTTATTCGTCCCTTCTTTGCCATATGGGTCACATGACTCTTGTGTTGGATACCTTCAGTATGCCTTATGTACATATGATCTTCAATGTCACATAACTAAAGTCTCAAAGTTCCTGTCACTGGTGGCTGCAGCCCTAGGTGAGTCCATGTCTATCACTTAGCAGATATCGGGGATGAAGAGGACTCAAGGACACTCTGAGGTGGGATTCCAGTGTTAACAGAAAGTGAGACACAGTCTTCACGGTTTGAGTTCTTAGATTAAGTGTAACAGCAAAATGCTTTTATGTAGCAGGTGCTGGATACTTAAGTTTTCCAAATGCCTTCTGTACCATGGCAAGTAAAACTCACAGCTGATGGAATCCTTACAGACGTGCTTCTGGGATGAAGCTACTCAGCCTAGTGTCAGTGCTTTACATTCACGAGTGCTTAACCAGCCCTCATGCACGCTTCACTTGCTAGGTTTTATACTCATGGTTACCCATGATCAGTGTAGCAGATATTCTGAAATAGAGACCACATTCATACAACATTTATTGTCACGAATGTTTTGTTTTATGATGAGCTGCTAACTTATAAGCTAATATTTACCATGGTTATTTAAGTACCTATAGGCTCAGTACCATTCCCATTCTCAGCCATCCATTAAAGGCTTTAGAACATGTTCTTGAGGATACAGGAAACTAATGTTGAGGGAAACAAAGCTCACAAACCACTCTCCTCTAGATTGCCCAGGATAAAGTCCAGCCTTGGTTTGTGACACAGTTTAGATACAGGCCGCATCTATTTTGTCCTCTGGGTCTCGTCAGTGAGTCACACTGGAAGATTGCATTTAACAGCCATTTCCTTTCTGACCCTGGCAAGATCCCATGTCTCCTACAAGTCAGACCCAGAGGTGCCTACCCATGGTTCTGGCTGAGTCATGAGTGCTGCGTAGAAGGTGGGTGAAGGTAGATGGGAGGAGAGGACACCTACTACTCCATGACAAGGATGATGTCATGCTTGGACTCAAAGGCATCATAGAGCTGGATGAGATTCACGTGGTCCAGCTGGTTCATGACGCTGATCTCGTTCTTCACATCCTCCTGAAGAGAAGGAAACAGTCAGTTAGAGTGGTGGAGACTGGTCCAGATGAGAAAGACTCACCTCTCACAGCCTTTACCTTGTCCTTTGCACCTCTAATCTTAATGATTTTAGCAGCCAGCTTCAGTCCTGTTGCCTTCTCTTCACACTTATGAACCTGACCAAAACGCCCCCTGACAAAGAAGAGACAGTTCAGTTAGGCATCATAGTCTGCAGGGCCCTGTATCAGCCCCTGCCAGGTGGACAGTATGAGTTGCCTAGACATTTGTCTCTTGAGTGAACAAACCTACAAGTATATCTAGTGTATCTAGAATAGCATTGGCCAAGGGGGTTGCCTAAATCCCCCTCATAGATGGAGCATTAAGAATACTGTTTCTAGGGCCCTGCATCTGCCCTATGCATGCAGGAAGGCATGGCCCCAGAGTACATTCAGCTGATTCATAGGCATACTAAAATTTGAAAACCACTAGTGCAGATAATAAAAAAACTTTCTGAATACATATGAATGTAGAAAATTGGAATTTATAAGCATATGAACAATACAACCTATGGGTCAGGGATATTAACATCATTCTAGAAACTGCATTTAAATAAAATAACCATTTGCACATAGAGTCATGAAATCAAAAGTACATATTGTAGTCCATGAGTTCCTAGTGAAGACTTTTATGTTAGTTTAGATATCAATTTAATACTTTATAAGAAGCTGCTTCTATGAACATGGTTTAACTGTGTCCCCAGAGGTTCAAGTGGTAGAAACTGAGTTCTCAGAACAGAGGTATTGATAGTTGTGTTGAATCTTTAAGAGCTAGGACCTAGGTAATTGGTAAGTAACTGTGTCACTAGAGGTTTTTTATACAGTTCTTGTTATGCCCTAGTTAGTTGTCAAGAAAGAGTAGTTACAAAGCAAACTCCAATTGCTCTATGGCTTCCTGTTCTATATGATTCATTCTCTTTTTACCTGTCTCTGCTGTGTCTCTCTGTCTCTCTCCCTCCCTTCTTCTTTTCCTCTCTTTCTTCCTTTGTCTTCTCCCTTCCTCTCTTTCCTGCTTTCTAGCTCTCTCTGTCTCTGTCTGTCTGTCTCTGTTTGTCTGTATTTCTCCGTGATGCTGGTAATACATTACTAATTCTCCAGAACTGTAGACTAACTAAACAAAGTAGCCAGCCTCAGTATTTCAGGGCAATGTGATTTGCTTCCCTTAATGCTTATTTAATAAAGTAAGGTGGGGCATAGGCCTCTGCTCTGTGCGTGGTGGCTTTCATGGCAGAGAATGAAAGGGAATCTTCCATAACATAGAGAACCAGAAAAAGACCATATTCCTGTCACCTGCAGAGATGAGTGTGATTGTGCTTGGCACGTACAGGGGTAGTAGCACTCCAAATTACTCTGCACTGCTATGAGTGTATATAAGTGACTACTTAGATCCCAACACTCACTATAGTCACCCTCTGTGCTGGCACATGTGAACACAGATTCCCATGTAACCATGAATAAGGGAATGTCTTTTTCTCTTGTTAGCACTAATCCTAGAGGTACCTGGACAGCAGTGACGTCCCTTCACTGTCTGACTCCAGTGATCTCTCCATGCTAAGGCTCTCACATGACTTATTCTAGAAGGACCTTGATACTGAGGCTACCACATAAGATCCATGCTGGAACACAAGACTTATGCTAGCTGAACACAGACACGAGGTAGACATAAGTCAGCCTAAGGGAAGAAAGGTTTGTTTTGACTCTTGGGTTCAGAGGGCTCAGCCTATGGCCACCCAGTCCCGGTGCTTTGGGTCTGCAGCAACACAGCATGGCACATCATGGTAGCAGAAGAGTTGCTCTCTTCATGGCAGTCAGGAAGCAAAGGGTAGAAAAGGATAAGAATCCACAGTCTCCACTACTCCCTTCAAGGACGGGTTGCCTAATTTCATTCAGATACCACCCACCTCCTAAAGGTGCCACCATCTTTCAATAATGCCACCTGGTAACCTATAGTCTCCTATACACATTGGGAGAGATTGTTTAACTCAAATGACAACATTGACATATAAGTCCCCTAACACTCCAGAGAAGAAGATGAGCCAAGGAAAACCGCTGAGAATCCAGTGGTATTCGCCCTGTTTCAATATCTACTCCAAGGAAAAGATAAGTCACTGCATAATGAATACTTTACTATTACTACTTTACACTTTACTACTTTACTACTACTTTACTACTTACTACTACTTTACTACTTTAGTACTACTTTACTACTACTTTACTACTAAGTGGCACTACTTTACTACTACTTTATTACTTTAGTAGTACTTTACTACTTTACTTTACTACTAAGTACTACTACTTTACTACTACTTTACTACTACTTTACCACTTTACTACTTTACTACTTTACAACTAACATGTCTACTACTAACACTTTACTGCTAACTAATGCCCTGTACTTGGTGGAAATAGCAATTAAAGCTAAAACAGCAGGAATGGAAAACCAGCAAGAATGAGAGAAAGATGAAATGCATAGATCTGATGCACTTCGTCTCCTAGGGGTTAAGCCTGGCTTTAGACAGTTCCTGGACCCTCTGGCAACTCACACTGGGTTTTTCCTACTCTCAGACTTTATGAAGTGACAAATAAAGCAGATGTTAAATGAGAAGTATAGTCACCATGACAACTTTATGGGCCAGGTGACATTTTTCAAAAATGGTTAAAACTTCTTGAAACATTTGTTCTTCATGTTTGTAGTTTTCAAATCAAGACCAGCAAATATTTCCATGTCTTGGGCTCTACCTTGGGAAGGCTCCCTGCTTTTACTGAGGGGTGACTGTTCAAGAGAGCCTTACTCACCCTCCTAGGATCTCAGATTTGCTCACAGTGTACAAACTGTCAACTGCAGCACGTTTGGCCATTACAATCCGATGATCAAATGGGGCGGCAGGAGCAGGAACATCATCTGTAAGATGAGAAGAGAGAGTCTGTCCATCATGAAGTCTGATCTCCTTTCAGCACCAAGTAGCATGTCTCAGAGTAAAAATCTACTCATGTAAAACTGAAATACAATTGGCCACCTGTCTTATTCCTAATAATGCTAGGTATAAATTTCCATTTCATCTATGAACGGACTCTAACTGAAGAATATGTTATCTGGTGTCTTTGAAAAGAAATGCCATTCACAAACCCTTTAGGGTCACTTTTAGACAATGCAAAACAGCAAGAAATCTGAAGTTCCAAGACAGTCATATTTCTGGGGCTGGTGCTGATGCTCAGTGGAGAAGTACTTTCCTAACATGGACGAGATTCTTGGTCTGATCTCCAGCACCTCAATTATTCTTTTCTTATATGCTTACAATCCTGGGACCATTTTTCATTTGACCATGAGAAATTAATTGATCCATCATTTTGGAAAATGACCCTGTATAATTCATATTTTAATTAAAGCATAGAGGAAAGGGGGGAAACATGAATTATTTCCTTATGTCACTGAAATATTTGATATTGTGTATTACTCTTTTTAAATGTTTTAGTCTTTATTTCAGTGGCATTTAAAGTGCAGAGTTGAATTTTCCCCAGCTGAATGGAAATAAAACACCCAATAAAACTATGCAAGTTATATTCCACAGTTATCCAATTTCTCCCACTTTTCACCTTCTACCATACATATTTAAGTGATAGTCCACATCAGCATGAATCCTAAACATAAATAGCTACTCAATAATATCTCTCCTAATAATCTTCACATCTCCAGGACCATTGCTGTTTATGAGTTTGCTCATCCCCATTTAATTATTAAAACAGCTACTGCATACACTCAGCAAGGGTACAAGGGGGGGGACAGCTACGTTTTTTATTTTATTAACTAATTTATTCATTAATTTAATTTTGTTTTTTCTTTTTAAGACAGGGTTTCTCTGTGTAGCCTTGGATGTCCTAGAAATCAGAGATCCACCTCTGCCTCCTAAGTGTTGGAATTAAAGGTGTGACCTATCATTGCCTGGCTTCAAAACAGCTAAGGTATTTAAACTTGGCATTTATCCAATACATATTTCCTGAGCACTTATCTTGTTCTAAGTATACTACTAAATAGTAATATTAATTATGTTTAATTAATTCAGAATTTTTATACTCAGATAACACAAATCTCTTGGAATTTAATTTGATGTAAACATTTACCTCTCATGCCATAAATATACTTGGAAAAAAATCATGAGAGACTTCTTCAGGAAGCATCCATTGCTTCAGATTTTACTCAGGCTGGGAAGATATCTCAGCGGGTAAGAGAGCTTTGTGTGCAAGCCTAAAGGCATGAGTTTGGATCCCTAGGATCCAAGTAAAAGCCCAGCAATGTTCCTGTAAGCCCAATGTTATGGCCACAAGCCAAGCTTCAGTCTCAAAGGAATATGGTGGAAAAGGATAGCCCAGGACATTTGATGTCCTTCTCTGGCCTCCACATTGTACAAGTGCACACCCTAAGCACAAATATTTATAGGCATCGTATATATTATATACTATTCACACATATATAAAATAGATAATAGATGAGAGATTATGTATAGATAGATAATAAATAGATCATAGACAGTAGATAATAGATTAATGATAGATGATAGATAGATAGATAGATAGATAGATAGATAGATAGATAGATAGATAGGCAGACAGACAGAACTGTTTCACTTGCATATGCAAAGATTGTTCAAGTTAAACATAGTAATGACATTTATATGGCATATGTCTCCATAAAGCTGTTAGGATAAGAGAAGTTAAGTTGGAATCCTTGCTGGGATAGTTAGGAAGCTTTAAAAGTCCAAAACTAGCGGCATTTCCTACCCAGTGGGACCGCTGGGTCTTGCTCTCTAGAGGTGGTCATTCCATCCTGGAGTCTATCATCCAGGCGCCTGGTTTGTCTGGTTTCCTCTGTCCTAGCCGTGAGTTCTTCCCCCATACTCGCTACATCTATTCTGCTCTTTTTGTTGTCCTCACTCAGGAAGTACTCCTCTGCCACCCTGCGCTTACTGCTGCCAGTTGACTCTGTCTGTTCAGCATTCTGGAAAGTGGATCCTGATGCTGAATTTCCAAGGATTCCTGACGCAGAAATGGCCTTTAGATTACTGATGCACCTGGAAAATAAAATACATTTGCAGTTTTCAAAGATTCAAGGGAAAATGTTCAAATCGTCGAAACTCTTTGGGAATCAATACTTTCTCATGACAGTGTTTGGAGAAGATGATGTGCTCTGCAACACAGAGACAACCAGCCCAGCAGTTGAGGACATCAAAACTAAGTAGATTTAGAAACAGAGAGTCTTCCAAGGACCTCACTGTGACCCAAAAGTGGTCATTTATGAAACACAACTTAATAGAAGAAGAGAAATTATAGAAAAGAAGCAATAATCTCTCTAAAGATTGACAGCCACTGAAGAGCCATTATTGGTGGAAGAATTCTCTTAATTAGCATGTTTTGGCAGGTACAGGTCTTTCTAAGCACATCTTGTAGTGATGGACTTCAATAACAATCCTAGTTAATATATTGAAAATTAGATTTCTTCAAGTTTAATTTCAAATGCTTTATACTAAAGCTAAGTAATAATCATGTCTTAAAGATATCAGAGGTGCTTGAATACTCTTTATTCCAAACACACAGTCATCATGCTTAGAGCAGCTAAGTTTATTTGGATGCAAAACTTCCTGAATTTGTACTTTACACTTCATAATTTTAATTTTAAGGAAGAAACTTAGTCAATTATCTGCTTCCTACCATTGCATGGATTAGGCCAACTCTTTCGGGTTGGGTTTTTAATTTACAGCTCAACATAATCATTATTTAATTCTTAGCTCTAGAAAGGATATTCTTTTCTTTATTTTTTAAGTGGCAGAACTTTTTCCACTTAACCTTTAAGAGTACTGATTGCTGGAAATATTAAAAATGGTGATCTTGGTATTGGTGTTAAGACTTAGAAACAATCAGATGAGTCTCAGGGAGGGAGCTCAGGCTTAGCTTGAGCAAGGCCCTAAGCTCTATCCCCAGTGGAGAGAAGCAAGGAAAGAAAGAAGAAAGGGGCTGAGGGATGGAGAGAGGGAGGAAGGAATGGACGGGAGAAAGGAAGAGAGGGGAGGAAAAAGAAATAATTGAAAATATTGGCAAGAAGAAAGAAAAATAGCAGAATAATAGCAAAATGTAGCCATGAAAAATCAATGTAAGATAGAGTGGGTCCTAAAAATTACCCTTAAAACTGTCTTCATTTTTTTTTTCAGAATGGCCTCAAATATCACAGCACAAAGATCTGTAAGACATACCAACTGAGAATGTGTAGTACTGCAACACTACCTTTCATGGGACATAAGAAGCATCAAATACAGATGCGTAGTACTGCGACACTACCTTTCATGGGATGGGCCACCATTCATGTCCTCAGTGTGCTGGCTTTCAGTCAAGTGTTTGTCCAGCACTGTTCCACCTGCAGCTGTTGAAGCTCTGTTCTCAGCTTCTATTCCTCTGGACTCTTCCTTAGAAGAAATCCCATTTTTCTCTCCATTGTTATCTTCAGTGTCCTGTTTATCTCCCAGGTTGTTGCTTTCTTGTTTCTCCAGACTTTCTATGCATGGAGCATCTTTTGCACCTGCATTCTCTCTGAGCCCTGTGGAATCCCTCTGAACAAATTCTATCTTGTCTTGTCTTTCCACATGATGTATGACGCAACTCCTCTGCACTCCTGAGGCACTGGTCTTCTCTGCATTTTTCTTGTTGAGTTTGGTAATCTTTTCTTTCTCGGAAGAGAACTGGTCTTTCTGGTCAGATCTCTCTAGAAGTCACAGAACACAAAACATTTTAATGAAGAATGTGCATGGTCACTTTAATTTTGGCTTTATTTAATGGCACCTCTCTTCTGGTTCCTTTATAACATTAGATTTAAACTTTCAGAAGCAAAGCAGAATAGAATATGCCCAGCTGACTGATAAGTGCATGTCAAGAGATTTTCTTATTTGTCACGGGCATGGTCAAACCCAATCAGATAAAGATATTAATAAAACAGCACTCCTTTCTACAGGATTCGGGAATGTGTGATTTCCTCTGAATAAGAGTAACAACAGAACTTTCTCCATAACTAGTAAATCTCCTAGGATGTTACCTGTGAGAGCTGATGTCCTTCCTCCTTTGACAATTGTCCTTTCATTTAGTGCACTGTTGGACCACACATTTTCCTCAGCCTGTGGGTGCACAATCAAGCCATTGAGGTTACCAAAAGTGTACACACTGCTTAGCTTCAGCACTATCAACACAGGCTATCCAGTTCTTCATGTGAAGAGCATCATAGCACAATGAATGGTTAGCATTATACCTGGCCTCTCCCAACCAGCACCAGGAGAAACCTGCCTTCCAGGAGTGAGAGCCAAAAGAACCGACTTCAGACAATTAAAATTTAATTTCTTAATTAGTTTTACAGTGCATAATACATTATTACTAACTATATTTACCTGCTGTGCAAAAGTACCTCAACCCTATTCTTAAATGTTATTAATTAAAAATAATATTAACAAATCAAAATGTCTCCAAAGATTACTAAATTTCCTCAGGAGTAAGGGGAAATTTTTTTTCCAAGTTGAAATTAATATATTATATAATTCAATCATGGATGGCAAACGCTCAGAAACTGATAGTCATATAAAGTATAAAATAATCTGAATTAATGGAACCCTGTAAAAACAGTAATATCAATGAAAATGAGCTCATTGTTTTCAAAGAAACTCTGTCATGGTGTGTAGAAGGTAACCCAACTTCATTACTTCATTAAAGGGTATGGATAATGTGTTGGCTGCTTTTGACCTCCACTTGAGTTGTCTTAGTTTGGCTCACATATAAATTGAATAAAAATCAGAGAATATATGTGAGTGAGTTTTCTAAACTATGAAGACATGAAGGCAGTAAGGTTCATACCAATGGGCATTTCCATCCCGTAGAAGATACCCTTCTTCCAAGCAATTAAATGCTTTCACAATCCTAGCTTCCCCAGATCAGTTTAACAAACCCTTTCACATACCATGTGATGGGTGAACATTAGCCTAATGTACAAAGTTCTAATCTATACATTATAAATTGATAAAAATCATATGAAGCCACAGGAAATCAGTCCCTCCTCTTATATGATTTGCCAGGAGTTCTGCAAATATGGAATATCACAAAAGGGCAGAATATAGGGATTAAGACAAATTGCAAATACTCTTATAATTCAGAAAAGTTTTGTTTTTCCAGATGGGCAACTCACAATACAGAGGCACATTTAGTTCATTTGTAGAAAGCCAAGGTTAGAGATCAAAGCTATAGAAAGCTTCTCACTTTTAAGTGCAAATACAGAGGTGGCAGGAAAAAAAGTCAATTTCCTTGGGTGAAGCCAGTTGCTGTTTCTGTATATGGGCACAGAAGTTGGTACTCATACAATACCAGCGTCGCTTGTAACATTTCACCAAACTGTTGTTGATAATCTTTTTCCTACTAGATAGTGGGTTTATTACAGCGTGGTGCTTAGACCAGAGACATCACAAAGTAATGATGATGATGGTGGTGGTGGTGGTGGTGGTGGTGGTGGTGGTGGTGGTGGTGGTGGTGATGGTGATGGTGATGGTGTTGGTGTTGGTGATGGTGATGGTGGTAGCAGCAGCAGAGGTGGCGGTGTAATGATGGTAATATAAATGAAGAAGATGATGGTGATAGTGTGGTCATGATGGTGGAGATGATGATGATGGAGATGATAATGATAGCTAACACATATTGGGCAAGACAGTCTGTGAGAAATTCTTTGATGCACTTTGCATGGTTAACTCACTTGTGATTCTCAGAAACCCTTTGAGAGAGACTATCAACCACATTTTTATAATGAAGTCAGGATTCTAATTCATTTCTCTGTTTGGTCTGTGCTCTAATGACAGCATATTCTGTACTATTTTTCCGGTATAGAAAGGGATTTTAGTATTTTTGGGGATCTACTGCAGAGTAGGCACCATAGAATAAAAAGAGTAACAGTTATAAAATAAAAGCATTAGCACAGCAAGGAAGATACATGTGTTCATTAGTTAAAAGACTAGAATTAACATGGACGAGGGGGGAAAGAGATAATTTAATTTTAATTCTAAAAAGTCAAATAGGGCAGCTTAACAAATTGTGTTGGTGGCATTTTATATTTGTCCCTCGGTAATTTCTCTTCTGAAATGAATATGTCTGGAGTATTGGTAAGCACCATGCTTTGGGCTTTAACCTGTGTGGCATAAATGTTACAGTAAGAGCAAAAATTAGCTTAATAATGATGAAAACCTGGTGGGTTCATTCCAACCCATCAAAATATGTAAAGGTAAGAGTTTGGCTATACAACTGCAGAACCAGTCGGACCACGAGTATTCCCTGCAAATGTGAGCATGTTGTGTTCTAACTGTTCAGACAGAGTCTGGCCTAGCCACGGGCAGAAGCTGTCAATGCTGAAGGCACAGAAGTCAGTCACCAAGCAGGACATATTGTAATTATGTATCACACATTTTACCATTTAAATATGCAAAGCCTCCATTTATTGCCACAGGCTGTTTATAGTTTCATTTCCCTATGTAATACTGACATCTAGAGGAACTTTGAACTGAAGCATCTCTAATAAGCTGAAGTATCTTTTCTTCTCTGCACCTAGGAACCTAATGGGCTTTCACTCCAAAGCCTTGTCATTTTGTATCTCCCTTCCTCCATAGGAGTTCCTAAAATAGGACACAGGTCTACAGATACATTTTATTTGTCATCCAAAAAATGACATTTATTTCCTATAAATGTAGCAGTCATGATCAGTGCTGTTTAACCAGAAATTCCTAAAACCATTCCAATCATCCCACAAGGGAGGAAGCTGTTTCAGGATTGTGCTCCTTTATTGGATTCCTGAGAGGAACAAGAAAGCTCATTTCATTCAAATTCACTTATTCATCATTTAAAAAACATGTATGAATTTTCATGTGGACACCTTTGCCAGTTTCTACCAATTCCTTTTACAACAACTCTTTTGAAATTTATATTTACATGTTTTAAAATGTATATTAATAAAATTGGACAAACATAATTTATGAGTTACTATAATAAATGTCGCTAAGAATAAGCAAGCCCACATTCATTTTTTTTATTTTTTCATATTTTTTATTTTATCTTTTCTTGAAAAATAGTTTACTTTAGAAGTTATTACCTATTTATGTTAACAACTTGGAGAAATTGGTGATATCTGTAAATATCTGCATGTCCCAAATATAAAGTACATTTTTATTTTTTATTTTTTATTTTTTTTATTTTATTTTCTAAGTTTTTTTATTTACATTCAAAATTATTTCTCCTTTCCCGTTTCCTCCCTCCCCGAAAGTCCCATAAGCCCCCTTCCCTCCCTCTTTTCCCCATTCAACCCCCTCTTGCTTCTCTGTCCTGGCATTCCCCTACATCCAGTCTTTCTAGGAACAGGGGTCTCTCCTTCCTTCTTCTTGGAAATCTATTGATATGCGAATTGTGTCTAGGGTATTCCGAGATTCTGGATTAATATCCCCTTATCAGTGACGGCATACCATGTATGTTCTTTTGTGATTGGGTTACCTCATTAAGGATGATATTTTCAAGTTCTGACCATTTGCCTAGGAATTTCGTGAATTCATTGTTTTTAATTGCAGAGTAGTATTCCATTGTGTAAATATACCACATCTTCTGAATCCATTCCTCTGTTGAGGGACATCTGGGTTCTTTCCAGCTTCTGGCTATTATAAATAAGGCTGCTATGAACATAGTGGAGCATGTGTCCTTATTGCATGCAGGTAAAGCCTCTGGGTATATTCCCAGGAGTGGTATAGCCGGATCCTCCGGGAGTGTCATGCCCAGTTTTCTGAGGAACCGCCAGACTGCTTTCCAGAGTGGTTGTACCAGCTTGCAATCCCACCAGCAGTGGAGGAGTGTTCCTCTTTCTCCACATCCTCGCCAACAGCTGCTGTTTCCTGTGTTTTTGATCTTAGCCATTCTGACTGGTGTGAGATGGAATCTCAGGGTTGTTTGGATTTGCATTTCCCTAATGACTAAGGATGATGAACATCTCTTTAGGTGCTTCTCAGCCATTAGATATTCTTCAGGTGAGAACTCTTTGTTTAGCTCTGTAGCCCATTTTTTAATAGGGTTACTTGCCTCTCTGGAGTTTAACTTCTTGAGTTCTTTGTATATATTGGATATTAGCCCTCTGTCAGACGTAGGGTTGGTAAAGATCATTTTCCAGTTAGTTGGTTGCCGCTTTGTCTTTTTGACAGTGTCTTTTGCCTTGCAAAAACTTTGTAATTTAATGAGGTCCCATTTGTCAATTCTTGATCTTAGAGCATAAGCTAGTGGAGTTCTATTCAGGAAATTCTCCCCTGTGCCCATATGTTCAAGGTTCTTCCCTAGTTCCCTTTCTATTAGTTTTAGTGTATCTGGTTTTATGTGGAGGTCCTTGATCCACTTGGAATTGAGCTTAGTGCAAGGAGATAAGAATGGGTCAATTTGCATTCTTCTGCATGTTGACCTCCAGTTGAGCCAGCACCATTTGTTGAAAAGGCTATCTTTTTTCCCCTGGATGGTTTTAGCTCCTTTGTCAAAGATCAAGTGACCATAGGAGTGTGGATTCATTTCTGGGTCTTCAATTCTGTTCCATTGATCTACATGCCTGTCACTGTACCAATACCATGCAGTTTTTAACACTATTGCTCTGTAGTACAGCTTGAGGTCTGGGATACTGATTCCCCCAGAAGTTCTTTTACTCTTGAGAATAGTTTTAGCTATCCTGGGTTTTCTGTTATTCCAGATGAATTTTTGAATTGCTCTTTCTAACTCTATGAAGAATTGAGTTGGGATTTTGATGGGGATTGCATTGAATCTGTATAATGCTTTTGGCAAGATGGTCATTTTTACTATATTAATTCTGCCAATCCATGAGCATGACAGATTTTTCCATCTTCTGAGGTCTTCTTCAATTTCTTTCTTCAGAGACTTGAAGTTCTAGTCATACAGATCTTTCACTTGTTTGGTTAGAGTCACACCAAGATACTTTATATGGTTTGTGGCTATCGTGAAGGGTATCATTTCTCTTACTTCTTTCTCAGCCTGCTTATCCTTTGAGTCTAGGAAGGCTACTGACTTGCTTGAGTTGATTTTATATCCGGCCACTTTGCTGAAGTTGTTTATCAGCTGTAGGAGTTCTCTGGTGGAGTTCTTTGGGTCGTCAAGCCCACATTCATTATCAGTGCTTACCACACACATCACACCATGCCACCTCGGCAGTGACATGGATATCACTCTCCATAGGAGTCAACCATGCACTCTGGTGGGCACCCACTGCCTGGGCACAAGTTCCTATTGTCCTATACTTCAAACCTGCCTTCAGGACCACATCCAAAATCTCTCAGAAGTGAGGAATGACAAAAGGGAAATTAACCCCCAAGGGCAACTTGTGCCTACTCCTTCTTTCATTCCAGACAATAAAAACTATCCCTTTTCCTCCATTAATTTATTTATTCACTTTACATACCATTGCTCTTCCCTCCTCACATCCCCCCCCAGTACCTCTCCTGAACTGCCCCCTTACCCTTCTCCTATGAAAGAGTGTGGACATGCCCAAATCAATTCTAAAATGGATTTAACCTTAACCATTACAGTAAAAGTTAAACTCCACTAGACCTCCGCAATACTGTCATCAGCTTTTGTGTTGTCCGGCCACTGTCCTCCAACTGAGATATGGAATGTTCTATTTTTGTTTCTCTAGCACCCGAATGAGAGAATTTAGGGCTCTAAAAAATGCCCAGGAAAGCAAGGTGCAATGAAAGGAGGAAGCACTTGCAGAAATGGGTCTATCAGTGTGGGAGCATTCTGCCATTAGGCTGTGTCATGGGAAAGCAAGGCTTCCCTGGGGACCATCTTGGAGTATCCTTGACACTCATATCCATCACTTCACTTCAAAACAAAAATGTTACATGACAATTATATCCCTGCATTTGGGGATTAGAGTTGCTTCCAATATTGGCTTTGTATCTTGTTGTTATGGCAATGCCATTTGAGCAATTTCTGGTCATTTTAATCCAATGTCTAGTAATATAAAAACAAAGTTATAATGATCTAAAATGGCTTTGCTAAATTTTAATTAAGTTCTTAATGGGAGAATTGAGAATAAATAATTCTTGAATATAAAGAGAATAATTTTTAGAAAAATAGTAAAAGAACCAACATTTTCCTATTTGAGTATAAAAGATTAATTTTAACATTTTATGTCTATTTGTTTGTTTGCAGTGTGTGTGCCACAGCAGAGTGTGGAGGTCAGAAGACAGCTTGCTTGAGTTGATTTTCTTCTTCCACCATGTGGGGGCTGGAAACTGAGTGCAGGTCACCGTGCTTGATGGAGGGTGCCTTTATCTGCTGAGCCATCTCACCAGCCTGATGAAAGATTGTTTTAGAAATCATTTGCAAGCAAATCTAGCTCTCTTGATCTGCAGACACTTTCAAATTCCTGGTGCACAAAACAGAGAAAATGTCCAGTATCTCTGATAGACAGGAGGAATTCTCTCTCACCCAGCACATGTGGGCTGTGGTGACTGCCCTGGGGTAAGCTAGGACAGGGTCTCACTGACAGAATCTAGGAAGAAAAGTGTTGGCCTTGACCTCAGAACCAAGGGAGTGGCTCCTCCCTGAGCTGTGGATGACATCAAGCAGATTCAGTCACCTGAGTAAATAACCCTGCCCAGAAAACGAAAGCCAGCGGATGTGTCCACAAACCAGGGAACAGTGCTTCATTCAGATCCATGAAAACTGGACTTCAGGGGTCTGACGTTAAAGCTGCCAGTTCAGCGAAGTCTAATTAGACCATCTGTCAAATGAAGATATGTGAAAATATAATATGGAATTTAAGTTCCAAT
Source organism: Tokudaia tokunoshimensis (assembly GCA_036184795.1). Classification (NCBI taxonomy): domain Eukaryota; kingdom Metazoa; phylum Chordata; class Mammalia; order Rodentia; family Muridae; genus Tokudaia; species Tokudaia tokunoshimensis. The sequence goes on along the minus strand of BTHU01000022.1, from coordinate 31,082,182 downwards.
TTTTGAAAAGAAACTGCATTCTTCAGTCTTCTCCAGCAGAAAAGCCAGCATAGCTAATGTTGGTCCAAACATTTTTGGCTGTTCCTTGGTGACAAAGGCCTTTTCTTTTCTTTCTTTCTTCTTATTTTTGTCTTTTTTCTTTCATTGAAGGTTAAACCTAGGACCTCATGCATGCTAAACAAGCCCAAAGCCCAGAGCCCACCTCTATAGTATGTCTGGACGAGTTTTGAAAAGCTAGTGGCTGGGGCTGGCCACAGAGGATGGAGTGTGGACTCCTAGGGTCTACTCCACCTTTATTGGGGTACAGGCTACAGATCACAGCTATGAATGTTCCCCTCCATGCTGCTATCCAGCCTATCTCTGGCAATTTTAGAAAAAAATCAGTTTGAAACAAGCAAACTATAAGTTTTTACCTAATGCTTAGTCCCACTGGGTACTTAGTCATACCTATCTTATACCAGATTGATGGGCCAACCCACACTAAGATATATTATAAAAAAAGATCCACATTTCTTTCTAAAAATGTATTTACTTTTGCTTTACATGTATGGGTATTTTACCTGGGTATATGTGTGTAGTGCATGTGTGCTTAGATCCTGAGAAGACCAGAAGTGGATATTAGATCCTTTGGAACTGGAGTCCCAGGCAGGTTCTGGGAATTGAACCTGGGTCCTTTGGAAGAACAGCCAGTTCTCTCACCCACCCACCCATCCCTTATCTCCTCACATTTATTTCTACTTCGCTCCTCCCAAATGAGAATTAAAGTGGAAAGTTAAAGGTTCTTTGGAGAGTTAGTTGTGTTGGATGGTGTTTTGCTGGGGCAGACACATGAAGGAGTTTTCCTGAGGTGGACACAGGTGAAAGACTAAGGCAGACTCGTGAAGAGACGTTTCGCTGAAGCAGACACAGAAGAGAAGATGTTCTGCTAAAGCAAGCATGTGAAAGGACATGCGGTGAAGGATTCTTTGCTAATGGCATGCATGTATCTGTCCGCCTTACATTCCACAGCTGAACTCCATGTGTTGGGACTCTGTGGAGTCGGGCTGACTGGAGGCACGTACTGAGGCAAGGCCTGAGCTGAGGTGAGACATGTACAAGACACATCATGTTTGGAGAGAGCTCGAAGGAGTCACAGAGACAGTTTGGCTTGCAGGTATAGCAACACTTATGGGTCTCTCGTCTTCACTAATCTTCTCTTCCCTGAGAGAGGCACAGCCAAGGACTTCTCCTGGTGTCCCTCCTGGTCCTCCTCCTGGTCCCTCCTGCTGACTTGAGCTGAGGTGAAAGCCTGGCTGTCTTTGTCAGGTCATGTCACCACTGTTGCTATCCCAACTCTACTGCACTGCTGGCGCATCCATAAAAGTATTTGCAGTGGATCAAGGTGCTGCTCCCTCTTAACCTGTGAGCTAAACTGTCGATTTCCAGACAACACAGACAGGAGTTGCTCCAAAGAACCTTTCTAAACAGGTCCACTTCTCCCATATCCTTTCTTTTCCACTGCCTCTGGAGGGTAGTGGGTTACAAGGGAGGTAAAGCATTTAAGAACCATTTGAAAAAATTAAAGTTACAGAGAATGCAGAGTCGTTAGGCTTTGCTTGTTTTGTCCTCAGATGAGGACTTTTCTGCATGCCACCCCCACCCTCCACATCTGTATTCTTTTGGCTCTGAATGCCAGGTCCCTGCTCCTAATGGTTCTAATAAAAGTGGTAGTAGAGGAGGTGGGTCTCAGACCCTGGAGTCCTCTTAGCCCTGAGGCAGGATTTTTCCCTGTCCAATTACGTTAAAATATTAGTGCAGCAGGAGACCTGTGATTGGACAGGGAAAAGGGAGGCAGAACAAGAGTTGCAGAGAGGGAGAGCGTCTAAGGAGCAATGGGAGCGAGGTCAAGATGGAGGCAGACAGACAGGAAGCAGAACCCGAGACAGCACGGCTTTAACCAGCCACAGGGAGTTATGAATAATTGGGATAAATTGTCTCATCTAGGTGGGTGGCTTTTATCATTATCAATTGGTTCTGGAATTATTGTACTGGCACCTTATGAATTGAGAATTTATCGATATACAAATATGACTTGTTAATTATAAGCTTTAAGAGTTTTGATTTACTTGGTTACTGGAATGTGGGACCTCTAACTACAGGGGTTATGGCAGAGAAGGAAATAGTGGCTCCAGAGACAAGCGAACCAGAGCTGGAAACACAGCAATCGGTAGCTGTGGGAGCTACCTATAGACAGAGCCAGTGGGACCACGCCCGGGCCGAGGGTTGTGGCAGCTGACCGCGGGGTAGATGGTTGTTGTGTGGGGCTGGCGTGGCCGCAAAGGGAACTCAGGAGCTCTGACCCCAATGGAATGTTGGTGGGCAGAGAGAAGCCCAGGAGGACCGCACTGGGGCAGAGTGGCCAGCAGTAGCATGGTCTTATTGATATTTCCCACAACATAATCCCACTCACAGTTGTGCGAAAGTATGTACTGTAACCCTTGTGAGCCACCAGTCTGTCCTTCACCTCCCCAAAGCCCATTTTACTTATCAGATGCTCATTCCTTACTCCCATAAAAGCTATAAGCATCTTCGATCTCTTCTGGGCAGAGTACCTAAAAGCCCTTCTTCTTTCTTACTCTTGACCCAGGTACACAATATGTAAGTTGAAATCATCCAAAGCACTACCATGGGGACCCCAAATCCCCTTTCCAGAGTGATCTATGGGGTACTTAAGGAGAACTGTAAAATAAAAAAGCCAATATCCCTACCTATGCCTCTTGTCCTCTATCTGAAGACCTCCTGGTTGCTTCTTAGCCACTGTGTGGTAAGTAGCCAGGGAAGAGCCGAAGCTGATGGGGAGAAACCTCACCAGACAGGGCACAGATTTATAGATCTTTATATAAAAGTAAGTCTGAAAAGCATAAGCATGGTATCCTTTGGTCTCCGTGGGATTCTGTGTCAGGATAACACTTGAGCATGTCAAGACCAGTACTGCCACTTTAAAGAAATTGTGAATGTGGGCCGGTGTATGAGAAACCAAATTCAAAGGGAATCCTCACTGCTTTACATGAATTTGGTTAAACCGAGTCTTACATGTAGAATTCCTTTTGTACTACACAAGACTAAATCTTGGAAGATTTGCACATGAAGTTTACAGTGGTTTTTCATCACCCAATAAAGCTTTTGATTTCTTCCACTGCAGACAGTTTTAAGAGCATTCATTTCACTTGGTGTTCTCAGTGTGCGTTTTATTTTAGACTCAATTTTATTCTTCTCCCTCCTGTCTCCCACCCCAAGCATTTGTCCTATTAACCCCCATCCCCCTAGACCAGCTCTCTGTGGTAGCATATGTTGGCAAAGCCTAGGTAGGAACACAGTGTCTTTTAGTGGAGGGGATGTGTTATCCTGTGGATAGTAGGGACCTCAGAGATCTAAACTTAGACTAACTGGGCGAAATACTTAACCTCTTAATGGCTTGCCTTCTGCATGTTCCCCACAAGTAGAAAATGCTACGATACACTACAAAGCAGAATGGTTTTTGGAAGGCTACCATTTAAAAGCAATGAGAAGCTACAAAGCTCTTCAAAATGTTACTAGACTTGGTATATGTAATATGAAGCCTAGATAAAAACTAATGGCCAGGGGTGGGAGTGCGGTTGCTGGTAAGTGGCTCTGATGGTAAAGTCTAGAGACTTGAACTGAATCCCTGGAATCCACATAGTAGAAGGAGAGAGCAGAATCGTAGACCATACACATTTCATAGCCTGCACATAGCATTGAGAAAGTAAATAGTTTTAAAACCTAATTGGTTCTAAACATACTAATCCTTTAGTTGTCTGAAATCTTCTACTCAACATGGGTCTGTGTACTGGCAGCCATAGCATTACCTGAAACCCTATTAGAAATGCATATGAGGGCTAGGAAAGCAGCTTAGAGTGATCGGCATGCATGTCTCTGGGTCCTGTCATCAGCACAAGGAAGGAAGGAAGGGAGGGAGGGATAGAGGGAGGGAGGGAGGGAGGGAGGGAGGGAGGGAGGGAGGGAGGGAGGGAGGGAGGGAGGGAGGGGAAGCAAAGAAACAAAGCAAGCAGAATCCTAGCCCCCACTACCTAGAACCTACATTTCAATTAGTCCTCATATAATTTCTATACACATTAAAATTTGAGAAGATGGAACTAGAAAATCCATATAATAAACTAGTGTGAATAAATTACCCAAATATTTGTGATGGCCTTATGAATCGTTTTTAATGCTGCTTTCAACTTTAAAGATCTCACCAGCTAATCTCTTATATACATGAATTCACATGAAAGGCAGCAGGAATGGGAAAATGGCAGACAACACTGTGCTGGTCTGTCTGTCTGCTGGCCTCAAAGGGAGTCACATTCGAGAATCCAACACTGGAAATAACACCAATAAGTTTCTCAGAGTGTCTAGACCCTGACAATGGCCAGGCCTCCCAGCAGGAGCTGGGAAAGGCCAATGTATGGGGGTATATCATGCTTAGAACTTTCTAGTAATTTCAGGGTATACAATCTTTCAAACTTGACTCTCAGAGAAAAACAACATTAAGACTGATGCAACCATGCAAGAGTGAGTTCCAGAGAACTGGGAATACAGTCATCACGGTGTCTGAAGGAGACTGGTCCCGGGATCTCTGCTGACATTAAAACCCACAGATGTTCAAGTTTCTTGCATCAAATGGTGTAGCACGTACATGGAAACTACACATGTTCCGCATGCTTCCAATTATTTATAGCTTCCTGGTGCTGTTTAGTGCCATGCAATGCTGTGTGAATGAGTGGTTGTTATACTCCACCACTTGGGAAATAATGATAATGTCTGTACATGTGCAAAGCTGACAAAAATTGTCCCCAAAATGTTCAGTTGGATAAAGAGAGAGGTGCAGGAATCCTGGTATATAGAAAGTAAGTCGGTATGTACTGATTAACTCCACCAGAGCAAAGAATACAGTTATAATAAAACAAGCTTTTTAACTTGGATTCTCCTTATAAATGTGCCCAAAAGTACATTCATGTAGAGAAAATTGCCAATCTGTATCTCCATAAAAAATAATAGTCTTCTTAGACTACAAATATTTGTGTCACCACTAACATCTGGACTCTATTCCTACTGTGGTTTTTAAAAATAATTCACCATTTGGCCACCTTCTCAACAAATGTCTTATTTCTAATGAAAATCAGAACATGAACTGTAAATGTTCATTTGTTATTCACATTTCTGCACGGAACACAACTTTTTCAACATGTTTAACTCCTTTAGCACATTAGTGCAGAGAGAGATTTCGTGAGTGCTTTTGGTGAGAAAGAAGAGGTTTCAATTAGTCATGGTCACTGCCACTGTTCAGTTTACTATAATTATCCAATATTCTTCCCAGAAGGCAAGAGCAAACAGTAGCTATTTCCTTTGAGATAGCTGATGGAACTTCTGTATACATTACCTAACACTAAATAGGTATAAAATAAATGTCTTTACATTTTACTGTTAAAGTCCTTCACAGCCAGGTATGGAAGTACTATGCCCACTGTCCCAGTTATCTATGAGATGAGACAGGATCTCTTTTGCCCAACTGTTCAGGACTAGCCTAGCCTAGACAACATAGAAAGACCTGCCTTGGGGAAAATATCATGTGTATAATTCTACAGTCCCTTCTGTTTTATAAAATCACAGAATGGTTGAGAAGTTAGATGAAACCTGACACCATCAATGAGTACATGTTGAAGCTTCTGATATACTAAAGCACTCCTCAGGTGCTTTTGTTTTTTGTTTTTGTTTGTTTTCCAAGACAAAGTCACTCTGTGTAGCCCTGGCTGTCCCGGAACTCACTCTGTAGACCAGATTGGTCTCAAGCTCACAGAGATAGAAATCTACCTGCCTCTTCCTCCCAGGTGTGCACCACCACCACAATCTGGTTTCATCTTGTCTGCTATTATGTCCACTTAAAAACCTTTATTCTGAGGTATAAATAACACACACAAAAAGTACATTTTGTTGACTTTAGACATGGGTAACACCCTTGATGCTCTCACCTTGGACAAGGTCCTAAACTTATTCATCAACCCCCTCCAACGGACCTTCAAATGACTTCCCAATGGAGGGGCTCCTAATTAAGAATGTCTCTGTTGCTTATGAAGGAAGCAGTCTGTACTTATTTTCTTAGCATCTGTAGTTCATGTCTGCTTCTCAGGAGGCAGGAGCTCCACTTGGGCTTATGATTAGGCTCTCACTGCATCAGCAACATCAACCAGAATTCTGCTGCAAACTCAGTCAATGAAGTTTCCAAAGTGTCCCTATCTCTAAATGTGACTGGAGTACATGAACTCAGCATTCCATTTGTTATAATCCTAGGTTTTATGTTCAGAAGTAGATGCTCTGTGTCAGGTGTTAGTGTGCATGCAAGCCTTAATTTATGCTCTGCTTAGAATCCTCCTGGAGAAGCTCATCATTAGGTAACTCTGAAGTAACAGCTTTTATTTGAAGAAAAATAACATGGAAATAAAGACAAGGAAACTTGGAGGGGGTTGATGGATAAGTTTAGGACCTTGTCCAAGGTGAGAGCATCAAGGGTGTTACCCGTGTCTAAAGTCAACAAAATGTACTTTTTGTGTGTGTTATTTATACCTCAGAATAAAGGTTTTTAAGTGGACATAATAGCAGACAAGATGAAGCCAGATTGTGGTGGTGGTGGACACCTGGGAGGAAGAGGCAGGTAGATCTCTATCTCTATCTCTGTGAGCTCAAGACCAATCTGGTCTACAGAGTGAGTTCCGGGACAGCCAGGGCTACACAGAGTGACTTTGTCTTGGAAAACAAACAAAAACAAAAAACAAAAAGATTAAGAAAACTAGATTAGTGACTGTGGTGTTAGTAGGTTTTGCATTGGTATAACCAATTCTTGAGATGATCAGTTTTACAAAGAGAAAAGGAATATCCGTGCTTATAGTTTTGAAGGTTTCAGTGCAGGGTAAGTTGGACTCATTGCTCTGAGCTGCCAGGTGACACACTCATAAACAAAATGCTATATGGAAGAAGGAAGGAAGGAAAGGGCTAGTATCCCATAATGCCTCTATTCTCTCAATGATCTAAAATCACAATGCTGTTCTCTCAATGATCTAAAATTTCCAACTGGAGGTCACACCACCTTCAACTTTGTCACCTTGGGGACCAAACTCTTCACACATGTGCGTGGAGTAGAGGTACTTGAGATCTAATTTAGCAATGTCTGTGGTATCTAAAGAGAATCCTTGGACTCAGCCTTTGCCTGTGCAGAGCTTGAAAACAATGAGTGCTACCTTCATTCTTTGGCAGTGGAAGTCTCCAAATGGAACTGTCCAGAGGGGAAGAAAAGACCTATAAAGGCAGATCCACTCTTCTTCCACTCTGCCAAGGACAGCAGTAAATTGACATTTACAATGAGGTGATAGCTGGCCTCTGCAGCACACCACAGTCTCAGATGGAAAGTTCAACTATGGGCATCCCAAGAACAGAATTCAATTCTGTTTCCAGTTAGAAGGCTCATATAAAACCATGCTCCATCTGTGTTTACCACATGCAGCTGTGCCTTCCCAACTACTTAGCGAACTTTCTCTCCTTTGTGAACACTGCCCTGCAGAAGTACACAGACACAACCACCTGAAGCACATGTTGTGAGCAACTGCTGCACAAGACAACATGGGGTCATACATGTGTGCTCTTTCCAACTGAGCAAAGCCTTGCATGTTTCACATTCACAGCCTGAGACAATTCACCAAATTGCAGAACGGAAATCCAAACTGTGAAGTGAGTAACGGCTTCAAAACATACAAGGAATTTTTTCCAGCCGTCCTGATTCTATCTCATTATTTTTGTGTATTAAAATTGAGGTGGTAGTCTAAATATACTTTAATTTCTCATGTAACGAGATCGGTTCAGTTCGTCATTTAACAATCACTAACGAAATTGTTCATTTTGATTTGATTCAGTTCCATATTGATATGCCTCTCAAACCGATCTCATTGTTGGTAGAGCAACATATATATGCAAATCATATGTCACAAACGCATATGTTGCTGTGGCAACATCCATCAAAACTGAACATGGAAAGTGCTTTTTTGTGTAATTACGTTGCTGTTGTTCATCCTTTATTCACTCCCACAAAATCAATTGTCTTGGCATGAAGTTGTTCTGCCTAACAGACTCGTATTGTGATGTAAAAAGAAACATGTTCGGGCTCTGTGCAGATGCCATAAACATGACAAGAATTTTATCATTTGATGAATTCTACTTTTAGTTTGTATCACCTGATTCTCTACTTACAGTAGTATAACAATAAATGTCAAATTTATTTTCCCTTTTGAGTTAAAAAAATGAAAAAAACAAATGAAGACTATATTCTTATGAAAATTAACATTATAAAAACAAGGGTTCCAGCTGCCAAAAAACCCCTCTACCCCAAATCCTAAAATCTATATTTTTTTCGAATGATTAAATAATCAAGGTTTGTTTATTACATAAAATGAATAATTAGTTTTAATGAAATTACATTCCATTTAAATGCATTATATTTTTATTAAAATATTGTTCCTATCACTACTGATTCAATCAAATTCACTTTCATAGAGTACATACAACCTTTTCCTTCTAAAAATCTAATTTATTAATATTTATCAATAAGAATTTTGATAGCAATAATCTCAGCTTTATATTGAGAGATACTCTCTCTAAAGCATGTTTTACTCAAATAATAAGTACTGTTAAAGAAAATTTCCCTGCTAAATCACAAAAAAATGATCAAAGAACACTAGGTCAAAATAATGATAAAAAAGGTTGGAAAGCTAGTAATGAATCTGTAAACATATTGATACTTAAAAAATATTGTAAACATTGCTGGACCAGAAAGATGGCTCAGATGGGTAAGATCACTTGCCTTTCAAGTCTGAGGATATGAGTTTAGTCCCCTGAACCCATCATGGAAGGACAGAATGAACTCCTAAGAGTTGTCCTCTGACTTACACATACACACACACACACATACACACACACACACTCTCTCTTTCTCTCTCTCTCTCAAATACACATACAGAGAGACACACACACAAGGAATACATATACACACACACACACAAAGAACACATACAGGCACACACAGAGACACACCCATTCACACACATACACTAATACACTCACATACAAGTACACATACACACTCACACATGCTCATATACATACACTCTCATACACACAAACACACAGACTCACACATACACACATACATATAATGAAGAAAATTTATGTGTGCTCATGAGTAGTCTTTCTTAATGAAAATCCCACTTTTAAAACTTGGCCTTTGAGAGTTACATGTGGTTTCACTCATTTTGCAATGGTTTTGTGAGTTAATTTTAGAATATACAAGAGTTGGTGTTTGCATATCACGGCTTAACTTTGCAAGTTTGCCCCACAGTGAACTCTCCTTTGTCATCTTGGCTGTGTGGGAGGGAAGAAATGACTCACCTGTTAACAAAACAGAAGGAATTAGCCAACACCAAAAACTGTACATTTACTTTGACACAAGCCCTCTGGGTCTGCTCTGACAGCCATGATCATCACCCAATGCTTAGGGCTCCTGGAAGCTCACAGTTACTGACAAGGGCTGCTCTGGGTTAGTCAGAACTCTGTCCTAGTCCACTTCTTCTCTTAGCTTGTCACTTTGCATTCCATGTTATCACTACAAGTTCTAGTTCCTATAGAGGAAGTGGGTACTTCCATGCAGAATCCTTATATTACAGAAAGAACTGGGTTCATCTTCTGAGATACATAAATTATCCTCTATGGCTCATATCCCTGACATCACGGGGTTTCTTTCTAAATGAGCAACTCTGATATGAGGTCTTTTAAAACAAAATCTAGAAAGTTTAACCTCCATTTACAAGCCATACAGCTGTTAAAGCAGTGTAGCCATTCTTGTAGAAGAGGCTTAGACCTGTTCACCATGGCTGTTGTGGCAAGCCTTCTGCTGGGATACCCATCACCTCTCTACACTGGCCATCATAACGCCCTGACAGTCCTCTCCTAGACTAGTCTTGGCATCTATGAACACTGAGCACATTTATTCTCACTCCTCCTGGTAAACTCATCATCCTTCAACTCTACACCAATCATTTCAAAATGTATCTCTATTCCTCTAAAACAGTAATTACTAAATCCTAACATTTGGTTATACTATAAAGTGTGTGTGTGTGTGTGTGTGTTATACATATGGGTGTGCACACCTGTATATACATGGAAGTCAGGGGATGTTGGCTGTCCTGTTATTTCCATCTGATTCCTTTGACACAGGGTCTTTCAATGAACTTGGAGCCAGGCTGGCTGTCAGCAGCCCCAGCAATGTTCCTTTCTCCACCTCATGCAACACTTATGTGCAGCCACACTTAACTCTTTACATGAGTGCTGGGAATTTGAACTCAGATGCTCATACTTGCCCAGAAAGTACTTTCACCTCCTGAGTCATATCCCTAAACCCAAGGATTTTGAACTTTATGTATCAAAAAGAAAAAGTCATTTTATATCATCTTATTCTCTAAATTGGTTTGTTGCTTTAGATGTAGAATGTTCCTCACAGGAAATATATTAGAAGTTTGGTCCTCAACTTGGTGCTTCTGGGAGGCAGTGAAAATTTTAAGAGCCAAAGCTTAGTGATTGGTCTTAGGTCACTGGTAGTAAGTATATCCTCAAAGGAACTGAGGGATGTCAGTTCTTTCTTTTGTCTCTCTGTTTCTAGACTGTATAACATAAACTTCACTACAGGCTCCTTGCCATGATATGTTACCCTCACCCACATCATCCCCAAAGCAATGGAGTTGCCTGACCATAAATTAGAATTCCCCAAACTATGAGTTAAATTAAGTCCTCCTTCATTTGTGACTCATTTGTAGAATTATGGAATTTGGAGCAGAGAGCCTGATCTACCCGAGGACTTGAGTTCAGATCTCCAGCAACCATGTAAAGGCTAGACATAGGGAACAGAGACAGGAGATCCTTGGTATACACTGGCCAGTTGAATCAGTGAGATTCAGGTTAGTGAGAGGTCTTTCATGAAAAATAAGACAGAAGATTATCCAGGAAAACCTGATGTCATTGACCTCTGGTCTTCACAAACTCTCTCTCTCTCTCTCTCTCTCTCTCTCCCCTACATCTTTTGGATGTGTTATTAACCATAACTTCATGATCATGTACTTCCATTCCCTGTTACAATGTCTAATTCAGCTCTGTTGCTTTTGGTGCAGTAAAGATGAAATCAAATGTGGACAAGACTTTATCTTAATTTTCTAACTTTGTGTTACTTTTATTCAGAAGGACAGCTGTTTGGGTGCCTTGTGAGCCACGAACTTTTCTGTAGAGAGCTAATCTTGTGGAATGTAGATAACTACACATGAACAAATTTTAACAGGCAGTACTAGTGAGAATCTAGTAGGTATAAGAATGCTTTGGAAGCAACATTCAAAATACACATTTAATATGTAACATTTATATTAATTGAATAGAACTTTTAAGAATGGTTGGATTTCAGAGGCAAAAATTAAGGTCTATAATTTTAAAGTAGGTTCTGAGACTCTCATTCCAAATAGCAACATGCAGTAACAAATGTTTCCAGAGTAACTAAGGCTCTTTCTTCTAGCCATAGAATCTATTCATGGCACTGTAGCACTTAGGTTAAATTTAAAACATGATACACAAGTCATATGTTATTCAAGTAGATGCATATCAGAAGATAGACCAAAGTTGGCCATTTGAAGTAGCTTTACCTTATCTTTTGTTTTAAATGTAGAAGAGAGAGACTATCACTAGCTGATTTATTTAAAGAAAAGATCACTGTGTCTCTACCAGTTCTCTGTAAGCCAATACACTCAAGTACTGCTGTTTGGGACTTATGTTCATCAGAGGCCACCAGAGTTCATGGATGATCTATGTGGAGAATAGGTAGGAATCTAAGCTGGTCCCCTTTAGTCTTTCAATAGCTTCACCAGCTGCATTCATTCACAGGCATCTGTGTACTCTCTATGATAAGCAGGACTAGTTAGCAAATTCTAGAATATGGCATGCCTGTGAGAAAGTCTTCCCAGGCCTGTGTGCCAACCTCAGAACACTTAAATCCAAGATGAAAGGCAACAATAATTCAAAGGGTGCTGCCAATGAAATAATCAAACCGTAGTCAGTGTGGTCTCTACCACAATAGTACCAGTGAATTCATTAATCTATGCCATTGTGTTTCAAGATGTTTAAATCATCCCAGTAATGTGCAATGGTTTCTAAACTTATAATGGGAATCTCAGAGATAGTTCATTTAATAAAATGCTTGTTAGACAACGAGATCCTAAGTTCCCTCTTTAGAACAGATCATTAAAAGATGGCAGTAGCCAGAAGTAGTAACACATGTCTTTAATCCCTGGTCGTATAATTGAGTTCCACAACAGCCAGACCTACATAGTAAGTCACTGTCTCAAGGGAAAAAGGGGGTGGGGGTGGGGGTGGGGGTGGGTGATGGGAGTGCTGGTGACAAGCTTGCTCAGCAGGTAAAAATGCTTGCTGCAGAACCTGACAGCCTGAGTCTGATGTCTGAAACCCACATGGTAAAAGAAGAGAACAAACTCCTACAAGCTGCCCTCTAACCTCTACATATACACTGTAAACATGCAATGTGCCCCTCCTTAAAATAAGTAAGTAAATAAGTAGCTAGCTAACTAACTAACTAAAATTCTTTCAGAAAGTTGAATATAGTAGTGTGCACTTGTAATCCCAGTGTTGGAAAAGCAGAGAAAGAGACCCCAAAGATTGACCTCCAACCTCTTCATGAACATTTATACCCATGTGTACATACAAATACACACACACACACACACACACACACACACACACACACACACACACATCAAAATAAACAAATTTAAACAAAATAGAATAAAATCAGCCAAATTAAACATTAATGTTTGCTTGGGAAATTGGTGGTTAAGAAGACCCCTTAAGATATGCCTGTCTTCACCAAACTGGACTCCTGCACTGGAGTTTTAAATACTAAGTCATAGGTGAGCACTCTCTATAACACTCAACAGAATAACTTAGCTCAAGCTTAGAAAAGTCCTGAAGAAGACAATCTATTCATCTCCATTAGGTGGTCACTCCAAGGGATCATCTTTGTCAAAACCAAAGACTGACTTGGAGCTAGATACCAGATGTTGTGTTCTGAATAAACATTGTCCAGGACCCTTGTGTAAATGTCTGGATGCTAGCCAATGACACTGGGAAATAGTGGAACCTTTAGGAGGTAAAGCCTAGTGGGAGGAAGTTACGTCATTGTGGCTGTGCTCTTAGGAATTAGGACCACAGCCTCCTTTCTCTCCTTATTCTTAGTCACCATTAGATGAACAGCTTCTCTAACACAGACCTCCCACTTTGATACTCTGCCTTACCACAGGCCCAGAGGCAATGGAGCCAACCATGGACTTAAATCTCTGAAGTCACGAATCAAAATAAGCTTTTCCTTCTAATAAGCTAATAGCTCAGGACTTTGTCATAGTATTGGAAAGCTGAATAACACAGGCTCTGATTCCATTTCTGCTGACCAACTATATGCCCTTGAGGAAGTCATGGTCAACATCTGCTTCTCTCTGTTGCATATTTTCTATAGAACTGTGAGAATAATGCACAGTGACATATGTGAAAGTGTTTGTAAAACAACAACAACAAAATAACAAAGTGTTAATTTGGCTTAGACTTCCTTTGACCAGGCATAGGTCTACACAAACAGCAGTGCACTGATACTCTCTACTGCTAAAATAGAAGGCTCTCCATGTATGAATCTCAGGCTTGGATGTTTGTCGCCTCTGCTGAAATTGGAGGCATGTCCATGCTTGACCCTTACACGTGGAAAAACACTGTCCTTTTTACATAACAGCCACAGAAAGCTGCCCCTAGGAATATGTTCGGCAGCTCTCCACCCATGGAGTCAGGACAGGATTTCACAGCCCAGACTCTCCTGGGGAGGTCACTAAGGAACAGCAAGGGCTGGTGGTGCAGCCAGTACCTCTTAAAGGTCACATCCTACTTTTATCCCTAAGCAGAGGTTGTCAACTGTGTCCTGAATTGCCATTCAATGGGGGGATCTGGCTTTAATGGTTTTCCTCTTCAATGAATAAGTTGTAGCCACCCCCCATCCAAGTCAAGGTAAAGAATGACTTACTGCTTGTGTGAAAAATAAGATGAGATGCAGTCTACAACAGTGGCTACTGTCAAAAATAGCAAAACTGGACCTTTTTGTGCACTGTTGATAGGAATATAAAATGGTACTGTGCTGGGATAAGATATGTGAAAGTCCCTCAAAAGAGGGAACCTAACACTTCCATGAGATCCAGCCATGGCACTTCTGTGACTTCTAGGTCTATACACACAAGGATGAAAAGCAGGCTGCCTTTGAGTACTATTGCTGCGATAAAACACCATGACTAAAAGAAAATTAGGAAGGAAAGGATTTGTTTTGCTTACTCTTCCACATCACAGTCCATCATCTAAGAAAAACAGGACAGGAACCTGGAGGCAGGAGCTGAAGCAGAAGTCATGGAGGAATGATGCTTACTGACTTTCTCCTTATGGTTTGCTCAGCTTGTCTTCTTATAGCCCCCAGGACCATTATCCTGGGGTGGTACTGCCCAGTGAGTTGGCCACTCCCACATCAATAAACATATGTACCATGTGCTTGCCCAGAAGCTATTCTGGTGGAAGAATGTTCTCAACTGGGGTTCCCTCTTCCAAATTGACTCTAGATTGAATCAAGTTGACATAAAACTGGCCATCATATGGGGCTAGATTCACATTGTTATACATGGCAACACTACTTACAACAGCCAAAAGGAGGAACCCAACCATCCAGAGACAGAAAAATGAGTTAACAACATGTGGTGAGCATTTACAATATAATACTCAGCGGCACTGAAAAGGAAGGACATTCTGACACGCTTCTATACAGACAAACCTGGAGAACATTATTCTCAGTGAAATCCATCAATCAAAAAAGGATAAATGATATGTGATTGCATTAATGGGAGAACTTGAAATAGATATATCCATAAGATGAAGAACATAGCAAGGTTTGCCAAGAGCTAGGAAGGTAACGGGTGTTCGATGGTTGTATTTTCAGTCTGTGAGGATAAAGTTCTGGGGATGCTAATGTCAACTTGTCTAGAGAGAGCTGGGATCAATGGGTGCAACTGCATGAATGCACTTAAAGAGACAGGCATCACACCATAATAGAAGGGATCTCTTCTGCCAGGTTCATAACTCCTGAGGAATGGAACTGAAATAAGGGTCAGATGGATGGTGAAGACCACTAGGTGACTGCAAGGTGAAGAAGGAAAGAAGGGAACAAGGTAGCTCTATGATGTGAGGCCACTGCGAACTTCTGAACCTTCCTTCCAAGAGCAGCACCAGGAAATGAAAAAGAAAGCAACTTTGTTCATATTTTAAAAGTCCAGCGCTAATTCCTGTAAAGTCTGACCCTCCACAAGGCATTTCAGGCTCACATGTTAAATTTCTTTTATACAGTCTTCTTGGTAGACGTTCACACCTGATCAAACATCTGTAAATGAGCTAGTATTAAAAATTGAAACCCCTGAACTATAAGGCTAGTCCCCAAGCAGACCTCCAGGGCACAGACTGCCTCACACCTCTGGAATCTAATTGACACCTGCTATGGGTGTTTGTGGCCAAGAGAGGGCCTGTGACCTTATATCTCCCCCAGTACATACTAAATGAGATTCAGAGGGGAGGATCTTGCATGTCATATGTTGTCCCCACCCCTCAGTTGGAAGTTAGATTATAGTCTTGGGCTATTCAACTTGGAGGTCTTATTGATTGAAGACAGATGTGTTAGAAACTCTCAATTAAGATGTTCCTATTCAAAAAAAGAAAAGGAAAGAAAAAAAGAAAACAACCCAAAGGCAGACTTTATTATGAATTTACATGTGATATCCAAAGTGATCCAAAACTTGAAATTTCTGAAATGCCATACAATACTACAAATAAAAAACAACACACTCAGTCTCATATGACATACTAAAACCATTGTATAAGATGACAATCAGTGTATGTGTGCAAGTTGCATATATAACATACCTGGATTTCATGAGATCTCAATCCCATTCAACTATGTCACTATTAAATGCAAGTATTTTGAAATATGAAAAACTTGCAGCTCAGGCTTTTCAGATTAAGGGGCACTCAGCTTGTATTTCTCTTTGGGTGGGTGGGTGGGGCCTGCTAAGGAGCAGAGCAGCTTGCCTGATGAGTAGCTGGGACTCAGATCCACATCTTCGGACTTTATATTTAGTGCTCTTCACTGCTACCTCCTGCTGCCTGCTCTGAGAAGTACCTTAAACCAATACCCCAAGATGTCTCCCAGAGCCATGGAGTATTGTAGATGTGAGGAGCTTTGAAATCTCCAACTCATGCACCAAGACTCCTAGGCACACAGGCTTAAATGTATCTCAGCATTGTCTGTCAGTCAGACAAGCCAAAGGCTGCTAGGAATCTATTCCATATCCTCTCCCATCTTCCAACCATACAGATATCTGTGAAGCTATGTCCTGCAGATTCCATTGCAGATAGGGCAACGAATAAAATAATCATAAAAGAATAAAAATCTTCCATAGAGAACTGTTTGCTCTGTTATCACCTAGTATAGCAACAGGAGACTAGCCTTAGACCCATGGGGGGAAAAAAACCAAAGCTTTGGGCTCTAAACTAACATTCTAACCAGCCCTGGAATTCTTTGTTACAGGGCTTAAATTTTTACACATTTAATCTGACATGGTTAAGGCTCTGCTAGAAGATGCTTACAATCTCCAGCTGATACATGGATGTGTGATTGCTGGGTTATTCCATTGCTTTTATACCTGTGTGGTTGGTAAGAGTCACATTTACTAGAAAGAATAACAAATAAAAAATACTCATTTGTCATATTTTAATGTGACAAATAAAATTTTAATTTTATTTCAACATGAAATAACAGAAGTACAGATGTCACTGTGAAGGAGTCTTCGAATGTTTCTTCTTACATTAAGAAGTGCTGGAGATGGGGGGAAGGGTGGCACTATTGGTTGGTCATTTTAACTTTAACAGGGTGGGAAGTCAGTCCCTTATGGTCTCTGGGTGACTTTCTAAGGCCAGTCTATGGATTCACAATAGGGGGCTCTCATTCTTCTGACACCCTCTCACTGCTGTGGTACACTGAATGAAAACAGGGGCTGACTTTGCGCACAAGTCTCCTGGCTTCCCAGGGAAAGCCAGCAGCATTTTTCACAGAAAGACTCTTCAAAGGGCAGGATGTGCAGCTAAATCTTGAGCTACATTCTTGAGTTACATCCACCCACACATGGGGAAAAACATTCCCATCAGCTTCACACGTACAAAAAGCACAATGAATGTTTATCCAGGACAGAGAAGAACACAGGAAGAGAAGGGAAGTGGAAAGGAGAGGGGTCCAGCACTAGGAAGACCAATGGGCAGCATGTGGGAAAACAAGCTTCAGCCCTGGAACCTGGAAGGCAGGGATGAAGTTTGCTTCCACGTGCCAAAACAGTCCTGAAGGAATTGAAAGAGCATGACAATGCCCCAGGAAAACTATCAGCTTAAAAGCAATACAATATACAGTAACAATTTGTCCAACTACAGAATGGTGGTCAGTGCTAATAAGTCAGTATTTACTGGCTAAGTGATTATGCAGCATCTTTGCCTGTGCTACTTGCCTAAGCTTACTAGTTTATTAGCTATGACTGAAACTTGATCTTCCACAATTTGTCTTGCCACAGTTTTCATAAGGATAAGCCAAAACAATTCCAAGTTCAAATAGATGGGAAATCTATTAGAAAGTCATCAAACCGTGAGTGGTGTGCGGAGCATTAGCTTCACATCATCAGGCAGCATTTGTAATCAGAAGAATTAGTTCATTTTTCTACCCATATTTTAATTACTTTATCATAACCACTAGTATTTTCTCTTACCTGTGTTTGCAACCCATTTGCAAGCTTCTCCATTACTTTCGTTTTCAATGTTGGGGATAGAATCCAAGACCTTTCATGTATTAGGCAACACATCCTACCACTGACCCACACTTACACCCCCACCCACACCCTCATCTTCATCCACACCTACACCCACATCCTCATCCATACCCATACCCACATCTACAAGGCTCTTTTAAAACTGAATTCTCTTCCTATCAAATAAGACAAAGATAAACTTTAACCAAGCTGATTATCCTTACCTGTAAATGACCAGTGTCTATGTGATGTTGTCCTGGGTGATATCAGAGGTCTCACACTAGAGACTTGGTTTGTTTAAAAGCTGTTCACTCTCTCCTGAACAGATATTAAGGTCTCAGTGCTGCTAACATGGTATAGGAATGTTAGGAGGACTCCCACTTGAAACTCTGCTCTATACCTTTTCTATCCAGCACTCTTGAGTTATGTCTACCCATGCACGGGGAGCTACTCCAGTCAGCTTCACACCCCAGGCCACTACACTGAGTTCATATCAGGGAGCAGGGAGAAAAAAGAGAGAAAGGAGGGCAGTGTGGAGGGAGGGAGAAGACTATGCTCTGCAGCACCCTTGGGTGTCACTAAAAAAGCAACAAAGAGATTTGAGAATGACAAACACATGGACACAGTCAAAAGAGATGAGACAGAAGTCAACACTAGTAGAATTTTAGAACCAAATACCGCCAAAACAGTCAAATCTTAAAGAGAGCAGAGGAAACAAAATGGGAAGAAACTTGAGTTCCATATTGAGCCTCCATAAGTCTGCTTCCCAAGCAAACAGCAACAAACAAACAAAACAAAACAAAACAAATAGCCAGAAACATAAGGTGTCAAATGATTCCAACTCTGTCATGTTGCAGGGAGGTTATAGTTCACTTAAATGAGAAGATTAAACAAACAAGTAAACAAAAAACAAACCAACAAACCTCAAAAACCAAAAAGAGGCAATCCGACATAGAGAACAGCTCACCCCACACCGGCTGTGCTTTGGGTAGAGTAGGATGAAGTCAAGACTGACCAGAACTGATTTGAAGAGTTTTCTCCAAGAACATAAAGTTTGTAGACTATATAATACATCTGAATGTGTGTAAAATGATTTAGATAATTAGTATATAGTTCAGCTTTTTTACTAACAAAAAAAAATTTAGAGCGAGACCAAAAACTCTGGGGGCAGAGGAGAGTTTAGCAAGAAATAAAAGTTATGATAATGTTCCACCTTCACGAGCAGGATTTTCCAGAAGCACTTAATTCTTATTTAACAAAATTTAGTAATAATTCCATGTTTGGAGAAAAGGACCAAGAAGGACAACGTAATAAGTGTGTGTGTGTGTGTGTGTGTGTGTGTGTGTGTGTGTGTGTAGTGTATGTATGTGCATGTAGTGTGTTGGAGGTAGAAAGTGGGAGAGATCTAATTTTTATCTCCTTTTATAAATAAGTCATTTTTTAAAAGAAAACTTAAGCATGAAAAGCAAAAGAAACAAATGTACAATTTGGACGAACAGAGGGAAGTACTAAACAAATTAGTCAATTAAATGAAAGTGTCCATCTCTGGTGAAGAAGAAATGGGTCGAGGAACATGGATTGCTGTTCTCACAAAAACTTCATAGAACTTTATGAGTCTTCAGATCTCGCATACACACACACATACACATAATACATATATAAAAACATTTATCATATGTAGCAATATTAAATATTTAATATTACAGTTATAAGTGGATTGTCCTAATTGTAGCCTGGCATTCACTGCTATACCATCTCAATAATTTGCGGTTTTCAATAAAACGGAAGCTTTTTGTGTTTGTACGTCTTTTTTTTCTTAAAGGTTTGTTTTATTTTAATGATTGATCCATGTGAGGCCACAATGTACAGACACGAGGGAAGCTTTATTTCTTGATATCTTCCTCCTTGGACAGAGTCTTGATGACCTCCTCCTTCTTGGCCTGGAGGCGCTCCTCCCGGCGCTTTCGTGCTTCCTTGGTCTTAGATCTGCGAGTCTCAGCCTGGTCAGTCAGCAGCTTCTTGTGGGCCTTGTCTGCCTTTAGTTTGTGGATATGTTCCATGAGAATTCATTTGTTTTTGAATACATTCCCTTTGACCTTCAGGTATAGGCTGTGATACATATGGCGGTCAATCTTCTTAGATTCCCGGTATCTCCTGAGAAGCCAGCACAGGATCCTCATCCTTCTCATCCAGGCCACCTTCTCGGGCATCCAAGCGTTGGCAGTACCCTTCCTCTTCCCTATGCCCATACGCCTGCCCTTCCATCGGGGCAAGGTGTTTTTCCCACAGTGAGCCCGGGAATGGACAGTCACAGGCTTCCGGATGATCAGCCCATCTTCGATCAGCTTCCCGATCTACTGACGGGAGTTGGCATTGGCGATTTCATTGGTCTCATTGGCGACCAACCAGACCTTCTTTTTCCCACAGCGGAGGACACTAGAGATAAGCCTCTTCTATAGCCTGGGCATACTCATGGCTGTGGACGCCCCAGCGAAAGGAAAGAGCTCAGGTTTGTATTTCTTTAGCATCATTTTATTTTAGATTCATTTTCTTGTCTGCATATATGTATGTATTATACTGCTTATATGCCTGGTGCCCATGGAGGTTAGAAGAAAGTGCTGGACCTCCTAGAAGGGAAGTTACAAATGTTTGTGGGCCACTATGTGGGTTCTGGGAACTGATCCTGGGTCCTCTGCAAGAGCAACAAATGCTCTTAACTGCTGAGCCATCTCTCTAGACCCTTCCCTTAGTTTTTAAAAAGCTTTGTGAATGCTGACAATTGTTAAAGCATTAAGATTTGAAACACATTTCTTCTATTCCCTATCTTCCCACACCATAGGGGAAAGTTGGTTTTATAGCTCTAATTTGAAACAAATCTGCTCAAGAAATCCAGCAATCAAATATTTAGAAATACAGAGTATGCAAAGATTTCTCAAGAAAGGTAATCTCCTCTGCCTGAGTCACCACCAGGTTCTCCTCCCCTTACTGGCAGTGCTGAGTCTGCATTTGTCTTTCTGTATGTCTCCTTCATTCATGGTCCAGTCAGAGATTCTCAGAAACTTCCTATTTGGCCTTTTGACATTCATTGAGAGATCAGGGGGGAGATGGCCAGGCTGTGCATCATTCTGGCCCCAGTCATCTCTGGCTAGACAGATACCCTTCGTCAGGTCCTAACATTCATGGAGGTCTCACCTGTGATCAGTTGCTGTCACTGACTCTATTGACATTGACAGAGCACTTTGAAGTTGACATTACCCTCTTCCTGTAACCCAAAGTGACATTTCTCTTTGTTTAGCATCTACCTCAGATGAACTATCCACACACAGGACATTCTAGTAATTGCTTAGTCATCAATAATCTAAGGTGCCACAGGAACTTGGTATGGACAGGGACAGGAGTCCTAGAGAGTCCTCTGATTTTGATCCCATTAAGAGAAATCAAGAGATGACTCATATTAAAAGTAGCTACAAATCTTTTGTCAGTCTATGCTTAAAATACGATCTGTGAAATGAAAGTCATGGGAAAACTGTTTAGAAAAGAACATGTTCTAGAGTTGGGATATGAAGTGTTAATGGTTTGGTTTCCAGTGAGGCAACTCTGGGAGGCAGTAGAGCCTCTAAGAGGGAAGGGCCTAGTAGGAAGACACTGAGGCATGTGCCCAGGAAGGAGATTATGGGACTCCCCAGCCCTCCTCACTCTCTTTTAGTTATTGCTCCTGGGTTAGGTGGTTTGGTTTGCTGTACACTCCTATCATGATGTGTTGCCACTACCTGGGGCCCATAAGCACTGAGTCAGCCCAGTTACAGGCTGGAATCTCAAAAACAGAGATTCAGGCAACTCTTTCTTCCTGCAGGTTGATCATCTCAGGTGCTAGTTGTAGAGACCTCTGGTTAACATATCATGAAATCCATCCTTTGACTTTCTTCCTTGCTTTCTTTGAAATCTGTTGCTAAAAAGGCCAAGAGACTTGAACCTACAATTCCAAAGCTTATCATTTATTGGGTATCTTGAGGAATCTATTCTGTAATGATAAACAGTGGAAGCCTACCTAGTGTAATGTTCTAAGCAGGGTACAAATCTCACACCACATGAAGAGAGAATTATCAAATACTTTCATGATAATAAAAATATGGGATATGGAGAGCCTCATATTCTAATAACATAAGAAACACAAAACTCAAGCATATTGAAACTCTATTGAAAGTAAGTTGTATGTAAGATGTTAAACTTCTTTTTTAAGTTAAGTCTTGATAGGTAGAGCATTTTGAAATAGCCTTATGTGTTTGGCAGAGTGTGTCACCAGAATTCAAAGTTTATCTAAGTTTGATATTTCAAATCATTCTATAGTTCAGAAGCTCTACATGTATATTGAGCATTTGACCTTTTATGATATGCCTAGCAGGCACTTGCTTATCTAGCCACAAATGTCTTACTTCATAAGCCTATTCTGGTATATAATCATCTCAATATTTGGAAGGCCTGTTTTTATATACCCAAAGTGAACATTCCTAGTCTCTTATTTTAAACACATTGATTTGAAGGTTCTCCCAAGAAGCAGGTTATACCAGGGTGCCATCTCTTTTCCTTGGCTTACTTATTGCTAGATCATATGAACATACTGCCAAATATCTCATATGGGCAGGAACATCAGAATACTTGTAATAAAAAGTCTTGTCTACACATACGATGTGTTTAGGAAATATACGCTGTATATGAAAAATCCAAAAATAGTATTGAGACTCTCTGCTGACAGAATTTCTACAAGTAAAATGTTTCAGGTTAGACAGATGTAATAAAAAGCAGAAAAGATGGAATAGGTGTGAAGAGAGCGAGAGATATGGACACACAAAGCCATATCCATTTCTCCCAAGAAATTGTTTTAAAAGTTTTTAGTAGGCGGGCAAGCAGTTAGCATGAAACCAGATCTTCAGTGTTGGGTGTTTGCTTAAGTAGATTTCAACTCTGGCATGCTCTCCTTTCCGCCCTTGAGAAAATGACTTAAATGCAGAAGAGACAAAGGCCATGCCAGAGTTGCTGGGTTCTTACCAGAGACGAGGAAACAGAAAAGTTGAAATGGCTCGAGGGAACCACAAACCAAAGTAGCCTCTAATTGTCAGCTCTGCCTACACCTACCTGAAGACAACTCCGGCTTAATAAATTACCAAGTAACTACCTCCACATGGTATTATTACCTCACAGCAGGAAAGCCCCATTTTGTGGTAGCTAATGCATTTAAACATCTCAGAGTGTGATCCAAAAGGTGGTCTCTGCAAAGGCTTCTGTGCAAAGAACAGAGGTGCAGGCAGCTAGGGCGGGATCGAAAAGGCATCTGGGACTAGCTTTCTGTTCTTTGTCAGTCTTCCTGAGGCAATGGGCTCTATGAAGTAAAACTCAAAGGTTGTTCCCTCCACAGCAAAACCAGGCCACTGCCCGGCTTCAAGCTCAGGAAATTCCCACTACTTTAAGGTTCTGCCTTTGAGAGAAGTACAAGACTCTGGAAGCTCCACAAACGTTTAGAATTAAATGGATGTTGAGAAAAGTAGAGAGAATGGTGGGCAGTAGAGCTGATGCCAACTGCAGAGCAGGAGACCCTAGATAGCCTCACTCTCCACACCGGGTACCCTCAGGTGGAGCAATGGAAGCTACCATCCCAGGATAGCATTCTTTCCTTGAAAAGGAAAATCAGTGATTCTGTGCTCCCTTCTGCAGCACATACATTAAAACTGAAATGATACAGAGAAGATTAGCAAGTACAACCTGTGTGCAGGGATGACACCCAAATTCATGAAGGGTGCCATATTTTATACAGAGAGAATCTGAAGTTTGGTGGGTAGGGAGGTGGGAGAGAATCCAGGAGGAATTAGGGAAGGGGAATGAATATGATTTTAAAACGCTGTATGAAATTCCCAAAGAATAAATAAAAACATTCTTTTATTTTTCAAAATCAGTAATTTAAACTTTCAAAACATTTAGGAATTCAGAGTTGTTACATCTGAACATGAAGATCATAGACTTTTATTCCATAGGTCAAAAATGCTTGATGTATTTTTAAAAGCACACAGTTCTTATTATGATCACTATTAGTATCTAACATTTATAATGACCTTACTCTGGTCCTGGCAGTCCTTATTTAATGTCTACCTCTACCTCATATATGCTACACACACACACACACACACACACACACACCAACCCCATTATATACTTGAAAGGTTAAGTAATGTCTCTGAGGCCATACAGCACTAAGTAGCAGACTGAGTGAATATGGTTCAGTGGTAAAGCACTTGCCTAACACTTAAAAGCCCTAAGTTTTTTCTCTAGAAGTACAAAAACCACCAACAAAAAAGTGACCATTTGAATGGAAAATCCCACTGTAGTACATGTTGCTTTTGAATATTTTTCATGGCAAACAGCAGGGTCAAGAAACCTGGCTATTTTCTGCAGAATGGGAGAATATTAGGTGCCCCCCCCGAGGGTCTACTTTACATCTTTTATTTAACTTATCCTTTATTTATTATCCAAAGAATGTGCTTTGAAACAAAACAAAATACGTTGGTCATGCCTGGCCTTTGCAAGTCGAAAGTTCTTTAATCAGTTCCCTGTGGCCTCCCCATGCCTGCCTTCTGCAAGGTCCTGTTTTAGGCCATCTGCATGTGGGCTCTGCATTCTTTCCTATCTGAAACTTCTCTCTTCCTGCTTGTGCCACTGGTTTCCTAGGTGTGAGCACTCCAGAGAAGGCTGAGGCTGAGAGCCAGCTAAGGGTCCACAGAATGGACTTCTGTTCTGGTTGCCACAGCAACCAAAAATTCCTGGCACCTGGCAGGCTTCTTCCTGATGTGGAAATCATACAATTTCACATGTGCTTTCTCTTGGTTTGCAAAGCACTTGTCAAGTCTACGCCCAGTCGGAAGACTCCCTGAGACCTCAGTCTCACTTGGATTGAACCTACCTCTAGTGCCTCCAACCCCAAGAAGCCTTAGAAAGGAGCTGGAGAACATTAACTGTTTCCAGCATCAGTGGTTTGGGTCCTTTTTATCTTACACTGCTGCCTCCTTACTCTCCAACTCCAGTGCCTGGTATAATAATGAAGTCTCTGCTGACTGCCATTCCTATTTGCAATGCAATGGTCCCCAGGATGCCCTCACTTCCTGTGAATGCCTACCATCTATGCCCACATAGAAATCAGTTCTTCAAATGTGCTTATGTAAGACTGACCTTCATTTTGGAAGAAATAAAGGTCATATTTTAATTCTTTCTAGGAGACCTCCTTTTCAGGGACTTTGTTTAGCATTTACAAATTGACATCATTGGGAGGGGGAGTTTTTAACCAAACACAAGAATACTGTTGGAAGCAATGACTTCCGTGTTTTGGTTTGTTTTTCATTTACATAAACATGAAGGGTCACTTAATCTGTTTTTTTTCCCTAACAGAACCACTGAGCTCAAGAGATCTGTGGTCTCCACCCAGAAACATGGCCTCTGATCTTTAAATACTGGGTTTTCTCCCTAAAGCACTGCCTTACCTAAGCTCCACTAGCCATCCGGCTGACCCAACAGTGTAAGTAGCTCGGCAGCAGTCAATGGAAGCTGGGCAAAGAGCAAAGCACTGGGGATGTGTCCAGAGATGGCCACCCAGTAGCTCCTGGTGCACACACTGAACACAGCTGCTCTTTGGAGAGTTGAATTTGCTTTAAGCCAGCCTGTGCTCCCTTGCCTAAGCCCAAGAAGAGACTGTCAGCTGGCCAAGATGTGTGTCTACAG
The DNA here is from genome assembly GCA_036184795.1 of Tokudaia tokunoshimensis. Taxonomy (NCBI): domain Eukaryota; kingdom Metazoa; phylum Chordata; class Mammalia; order Rodentia; family Muridae; genus Tokudaia; species Tokudaia tokunoshimensis. Next base: position 31,056,356 of record BTHU01000022.1, on the reverse strand, counting down.
TGCACGTAGAAGGATGTCCTTGTCACTCTAAGGCCCCAGAGGGCGTGTCTTTTTAAATTTTGCAAAACTGCACTTGGCTGGCTTAGAGTGACTCTCTATTCCAAGAGAGTTTCCTGGTATTGAAGAAGAAGAAGAAGAAGAATATATAAAGCACAAGGCAGGTGTTGAGTCTTAAAAACCCAGTTTTTCCTCATTACCACATTGATTAAGGGCCACAAATAGCCCTGGAGTAGAGCAGGTCCCTACGTGGTTAAAGGCTCAGTGGTTCACTTAAGAGGGTATCTTTCAGGTAACATTCTCTTATCTGGCATTTGTAATCAAAAAGTTTAGTGTCTGGAGAGGAATACCGAATGAATAGGACAGTGTAGGAATCCCCTGTTACTGATGAAGAACTTAAATATCAGGACAGCAATGGTTTATGCTGTTTCATGCAGAGAAGACCTTTACCGTGGGCTCCCATACCTTGTTTTTTCCTTTATTGGAAAGAAGAAAAAGTAGAATTTATGAACCTTAAGAAAATACAAAGTGAAAAATTATCCATCAGAACAGCAAAGACCTGTTTCCAGGAAATGGATTTTGAAAGGAAAGCCTTGGTGTCCTAAGGTTGAAACCAGGAGGTCTCCTGACTTTGAACCTGAAGGATGAAAGAACCCTATGTCCAGGTGCAGGTCAGGCGGGCCTCATTTCAACTGCTACAGGAGGCTGCTTAAAGCCCTGGTTATCGTCCAAGAATATCCTGGCAGTTAGTATCCTGCATTAAAATTTATAAACCACAAAAGACCTTTTCTCACAGAGAAGTTAATTCAGGCTGCATAGCTTTTGAAAAAAAAAACCCTTTAAAAGAAGGTAGTCATCAGAAGAGGTTGTATGGAAAACTAGAAGTAAGTGATGCTTTTTACTCCCCCCAAAATGTACTAAAAATACAGCAATAGGAATTTCAGAAGGAAGGGAAATGGCACCACATATAATTTTATTTCAAAGAGGTCCCAGGAATGAGCTATGGGATTGCCAGAATTAACTTTTAACGGTAACCAAAATATGGGAAGAGTATTACAGGCTACAGGACCTGCCTGAAGAATGGAAACTGTCTCACCTTGGTGTCCCACTCTCTGGAGACTCAAGGTCTGAAAAGATCCCCCAACCGGTGGCCCCAGCTGTGACTGTTCCCAAACATCCTGCTGTCTGCCCTGCCCTCTGTCACCCCCCACTGAGCTTCATGGGCACCTCCTCTAGAACACCCTGGATGAGCCTGGTCATCCTTTGGTGCCAGCTGCAGCCCAAGAAGCCATTCTGATCCTCCATGTTAGGATAAGTCTCTCTGCTCTATGCTCCTCCTGCTCTTACCTTAACCCTTGGCGACCTTCTCCATCACCTGGGCAGGGTGGGGTGTGGTTAGGTTGGTGCTTTGATTCAGTACTATGTCCAACTTTCACTTATCCACCCAACATACCCAGTAAGTAAGTCCTCATGAAGTAAATGAAGGTCCCTCCCTAGGACTCCAGCTTTCTGTGTTCTGTTATAGCTCCTCATTACTACACATACTCAAGACGATCAACTTGTAAAGAGAAATGTTATAGTTGGGCTCATAGTTTTTAAGGTCCCAAGACATGATAGATTAGTCCTGTTATTTTGGAGTCTATAGTGAGACAATACATCACAGTGGAATTGTGTGGCAGTGCAAAGTGGCCATAGAAATGAAAACTAGACCTAAGAAGGAATTAGGGTCACTCTATCCCTTCAATGTATGTTTTCAGTGTCCTGAATGCCATCTAATAGGCCCCATTCCTAAAGATCTATCACCTCCCATAGTGCCAAGTTGGCCCCCACCTTCTACAGACCCCATCTGTCAGAGTCTCCCTTCTGCCCCGTGTGTGTGTGTGTGTGTGTGTGTGTGTGTGTGACAGAAACCCCCCTGCCTCTGCCTTCTGAGTGCTGGGATGAAAAGCATGCACCAGCATGCCTGGCCAACACATCAACTTTTGGGGAGAGGGCATTCCAACCAAAATATACGCTTCATTTATCTTTTTTTCCAAAAGGACCTGGAGAATTGGCTCTGAAATTGGCATTCTGAGGATACTGGTAAAGAAAATGAAGTAGCAGCAAGAAGGTAATCATTAAAAAACAGGTAGTCACAATGCTGTTAAGTGGTTAAGCCAAAGGCAAGCAGACCGGTGGGCACTGAAAGCATTTCACTTTACAGGAACAAAAGTGAACACAAAACTATGCTCCTAGCTGTCCCAGAAGTCAGCCTGCTCTAGCCTGTACTGCACCTGTGGGAAACACCTGGAAGATTAAAGGAAACATCTGGAGGGGTACAGGGCAGACGTAGAGGATTACAGGACATACCCACCCAGAGGGTTTCAGATCCAAAACCCAATCTGAAATGTACTCAGTCTTGTTTTCTTCCTGATTTATGTAATTAGTCATTTCAACTGCAACAAAATAACAACTCTCTAGAATAACATTAACAACAGCATTAGTAGTTATTTGCTGAGTGCCGACTTTATGCAGGACACAGTGCTAACCATTCTGTGCCCAGTTTCTGTTTATCTTCCACAGAAACCTAGATGAGAACAAAAGCATGATCTTGTGCTTTGGTGTCTGCACAGAAAGCTGGAAAAGTGTATATAGGTTCCTCAGCTAGCCGTGGAAGGCATACACAGGCAACTCTTACTTTGACCTCCTCTGTAGATTGTTGAGGATATCTGGGTTGCAGAGGAAGCACTTAAGAAGCCTCTGCTTGAGCAGAGTAGAACAAGTCTTCGTATTTCAGCCTACAAGAGCTGCAAGCTGGGCCCCACATACAGCCATGGGGTCTACCCAAGACCCTGATCTTTACAGAAACCATCAGTCTACTCTGAAATGAGGCTATGCTATGTGTGTTATGTGAGACTTGAGGCCTGCAAAACTGATGGGCCCAGGAAAGTAATAGATCAACATCTTAGGAGACTGCAGTCTTCTACTAATGTTAAAACTGAAAATCTAGAGTATCTTGCAAGAAAGGCCAAAGGGACTGGGCTGGTACCTCAGATCTCCCGGGAGTGACCCTTGTTGCATAAAGTTTGGGCTGCCCTCCATCCATGCTTGGCTCTTCCTGCCAGTCATGAAGCCTTCTGTAACCTCTGTCCCTGTCTGCCCTCTCAATCTATTTTCAGATGTGACTTAAGCTAATGCTGTGGAGTTGGATTTTAGTCGGTTCTCAAGATGTCAGAAAGATACACAGCTTTATAATTATTCAGGACGATGGCTCCTGCCTGCTTTCACATAGAGCAAAGGGAGCCTCTAGTCTTCGTTCAAGCCTACTGTAACTCCTATAGTCTTCTTTAGAATTATTTTTAACCTATTGGTCTTAGCTGTACATAGTACATTTGCTACTTCAGCTATCTGTTTATTCCTTTATACAAAACCTTAAAAGAAGCAAGCCTTCTATTAAAAGAGAGAGAGAGAGAGAGAGAGAGAGAGAGAGAGAGAAAGCTTTCTCACTCAGTGGGCAATGAAAGATAACCAAAATTTTAATCCCATGTACATCTTTTAGTTCGTGTTGATGTGACTCACACGAAGGTAGGAGACACGGGCTGCACTGTGCCGAAGCACAAGTGGGGTCCTGAATCCACACCCAGCCTCAGATCAGAGAAAGGAGATGTTATACTGGTGATAGAACTGTGTGCATGACAACCACAGTTTCCACAAGTTTCCTGTGTCCGCACAAACCACGACCACAGAAACCAAGCAAGCAACAGAAGGGAGAAGAAGCTCAGTAATTAGCCAGATCATAGGCCTATAGCATTTACTGCAAACCAAGCTATCAGAGCTGGGCTTGTCCTCCGTGTCACTCTGCAAAGATCCTAAGGAGCCACAGGGCTAACTTAACTATAAGAGGTAAGATTAATGGGTAATCAGAGCAGAAAGGGGTCAGCATTTTAAAATTTAATATTTTTATAGCCTAGAAAAATCCCCAGAGGTAACATGACATCTTTTTAGTCACCAGACACAAGCAAAAAGGGAAAGAGAGAGAGATCTGGATAGTGATCCAGTGACTGCCCAGGAAGAGTGCTAGCCACGCCTCTCATCAGAACCTTGGCTCTATTAAAGACATGGACCCCAAGCTCACTCTAGCACTTACAGCTAAAGGATTCTTGTGGGGCCTAGGAGTCTGCATCTTTATCTCAAGGGATGCTTGTTTCCAGTGGCTCTCACCCCATAACAAATATCAGAGTGTCTCAAATGTATAGAAGTCAAGGTTATTTATCTGACACAGGTTGCAGGGCTCAGATGGAGTTGTAAGCTCCTGACACTACTGACCTTTCCATGTGACCCCGGGAACTGTGAACCTAACATTAGCATGGACAGAGTGCAGGGGGAGCCAGTGACTCCCTGCCATGGGCACTTATGTTTACACCCTGCCAGCCAGCACCTGGCAGGACGGACTTGGTGACAACAGAGAATCTCACAGCCTTCTCTTTTACTTAAGCCACCTGCTGCCTTGCTGACAAGGGCAGACCAAGGAATTTCCATGATGCACACTCTGTTGGTGTCCTGTCACGCAGCGGCCTCCTTTTAAATGGGTAAAGAACTAGATGTCCAGACCACCTCCCTGGGGATGAATGTGACCCTTCCAGCAAAGGCAGGGTGTGCTGCCATTTACATGTCCCCTCACCCCAGCTTATCTGACTGGCTGAGAAACAAATTCTGTGTTTTGTCTGCCTGGGAAATCTAATGGAAACAACTATTAATAGACATATTTATTTTATCAAGGAAAATATGCTCTTAAAATGTTCAAGAAAGGATATTGCCTAGTTCTCAAGGACTAGTCTGAGAGAGCCTTGAGAACACACACACACACACACACACACACACACACACAAAATTATAAGCATACTATATATATATAGTATATATATATACTATATATACATATATATATATGCATGCATGCATCTATTACCAAACTAAGCATATATGCACAACTGTACTAGTATCACATTTCAGCAACTTTCATGGAAAAAAGTTATTCCTTAATTTTTCAATTGCAGGAAGTAATTAATATTCTGGCGCTTTTCAGCTGTTAGCATTCACACAGGTAACAGCACATGGGTGGACCTGAGAGTATATATCTGGAACAAGTCCCTTGGTCACACCAATGCTACCTGGCAGACATGGGCTGCTGTTTGAGGAATGAGATTACACTTTATGATGAATGGCCATTTTTTTATCACTGTAAAAAAATAACCGACAAAGTAGAACCTATAAAGCAAACTATTCAAATTGGCTTATTCTTTCTAGGTTGAGTCTAAAAGGGACACCAAAACCTAGGCAATGCCTTATTGCTGCTGTTAAAAACAATTTCCAGTGTGCTGGTGCCGCTGCAGAGTAGAAGTTAACAATTTTGACTAAGAAGGATCAGATTGCCTTCTTTTCCTGAGAGGACTGATAGCATCTGGTACAACAAATGTTTTTTCTTCATGCTGACGCTGAATGAAGACACTCAGGGTATGTCAGACCACACTGACCTTGTAAAATTGATCCTATCTGCAGAAGAAGGATTAAAATTCACTCCAGTGTATTCTCTTTGAAGATCTTGGAAAAAATAGGTAAACCCAAGTTATCCAAATATCCTGACTGGCCATATGCATGAGTTTGTCTAAATATTTGAATAAGTATTTTAGTCACTATCACTTCCAAAACGTAAGAAATTATACCTAACAGCTATAGATAAACAGTACACAAAAGTAAGAGGGCTTATCTCACTGAAGGATATGATACAAAAATAAATAAGCAGTGAATAGTCCCCCCAGAGACAAAGCTCTAGCTTTCTGGACATGGAAGAGTTTGCCTGCAAAACAGTGATGATCATAAAAGACACATAAAGGAGCCACAATCAGCATGGGCTCCTTAAACAGTATGTATGGAAGATCAGATGAGAACTATCTGTAGTGAGATTTGAATCTGGTCTTGAAAGACTCAAAGATTCCCCTGGTCTTGTCAGGGGAAGAAAATGATCAAAGGTGTGGAGTATAACCAAGAAGCAGGACCAGGAGTCAACGTGGAGGTTGTATGTCTGTGCCAGCCACCAAGCCACCTGCTTATAGGCACATCATCTTATGTAATCCTTCCCCCAAACAATTTGACATTATTATAGCAACGTGATGATACATGAAAAATGGAATGAGTAACGTCACACAGCTATTGAGTGGACCCCACAGATGTGAATTTGAGTAGAAAGTATACTGGAATCAAAATATGAACCCCCACATCTATCTTAGAGTTCCCCAGGCTGTTAATTGTGAGTTGGGAAAGAATATTGAAGTAGAATAATTTGAAATAAATTTTAATGGGGTTCAGACTTTATTTTATAGACTGTAATATGACTCATCACAAATAAGATGTTAAACAACTTAATAATTTCATAATGAGAATATGCTTTCATAAAAAAGAAGCGTGAAGTAAATGCTATGTGGTGAGACCCTATCATTTGACTTGTGAGAACCAGATAGCAAAGACTTCATAGAACATGAGAAAAGGCAGAGATTTGATATTTTATTAACCAGATTAAGAGCTGTGCCTCTGGACATTGCAGCCTTCCATTTATTCTCAACAAATCTCATTAGAATACAATGCCATGACACTGGCCCCCTGAGCTTGGGACTCGTGAGAGTTCTCTGGAAAAAAAAAAGATAGACAGAGAGCAGAAAGTGAAGAGCTTTCTCTGTGTGAGTCAGGTATAGGTACAGCCCTGTAATTAAGACATGGTTCTAGACACCAAAAGAATTTCTTCTGCTCCTTTTGTTAGACTGGTGATAGTAGTTGTCATAATTTCAGAACTGATGAGTTTTAGAAACAGTCTGTGCCAGGTTTGACCTAGATGTGCACTCCTTGGCTCCTAAGAGTATTTGGCAGTATGTGCCCCATAAACCAATGGGTCTTGTCTCATGTCTGTGAAATGCATGTTGCTTGATTCTTATGCACAGCAGAGAGCAGGATCCCATCGCACAATATGTGCATATTCACATGCAAGTATGTGACTCCTCTCTCCCTCTCCATGCTATCTGATGCCGAGTCTTCTGCATACATCCTTACATGATGGCAAGGCAAGCCAGCTAGCTCACTTTGCCATCAGTCCAGTATGGATGAAAAGAAATGTAAGACATATTTCAAGGAATCACATGCTTTGTGATTTGTGTCTCAATGTTTGAGAGGGTGTAATGGTGGGGATGAGAAGGAGCCCAGCAAGACAGTGCAGTATCACGATGTCTACAGAGCAGTCCACGTGCCTCAGAAACGTGGACTCTTTCACCCACTGAAAACAATGAGACACGAAAAAAACAGGAAAGGAGTAATGTCTTCCAGGAGTGTAAATGTGCAGCTCTGAGCAGGAAAGCACTTGGGAGCCAGAGAAGGTGCACACAGTTGGGGAATGGCTCCAGGCTCCTAAGAGTGAAAGCTGTGCAGAGGGCAGAGCTAAGTGGCAAGTAGGGCTGTGTGAGGTCCTGTATCCAGTCTACATGCCAGCAAAGGATATTGTTTTCTTTACTGAGCACAGTGTCTTCTCTGGGCCAAACACTGTGCAAACTGCAGCAGGCAACAATTCTGTGAAGTCAATATTACTAACTTCGTATGATAAAGGACATGGAACGGGTCTACAGAACATGCTCAGTGCCACAGAGGTAGCAAGAGGCCAAGTGAAATTCAAATCTGTGGTCATACATATGCTGATGTGTATTGCAAGGTAAAATGTCTCACACCACAACCACAGTGAAGTGAAACTCAATAGGCAAGTTGTGCTATAAAAGAGAAGCAGTATATTTAGGGACTATCTGCCTTCATAAAGCTAGCTTTGGTGAACCGTCAGTTGCATTTGCTAGTCATAACTTCTATTGGAATGACAAAGTACTGAATTCATAGGAGCTATTGATGAAGTAGTGGAGTATTTAAGAGCACAGGGTTTTATCTAACCTTACTTACTTTGCTTAAATCAATCAGATCCAGGATACGGGGTCTTTTCTAATGCAGAACTGAGAAAGTACTGACGTTAGTTTGAACAGCTTCAAAGACTGTGCCACGCTGGTGTGTAGCACAGTGGTAGAGCACTGGCCAAGCACGCAAAAGGCCCTGGGTTCCATTCTCAGCACCAGGAAAAAAACAAAAAGCCTGAAAGGTCACCTTCTACCCACAATAGCTTTTTCAACTTCTTTCCACTGGAGGTCGCTGTTACGTTGCATTTGCCGACAAGAACCTTAGTTGAGAGGGTGGCAAAGTAAACATTTAAAACCTACCCAGTCCTTTTATGTGTATTTGAAAAGTAAACAATTAAAGCAGCCATTAAATTGGGAAAAATACTTCAGATCATGTGAGGATAAAACAAACTGTCCCTAGAAAATTCTGCTTGTCTATAAATATTTAATGTTTTTGTGACTTTTTAAAATTTAAATTACTATAATGGTATAAACATGAAATTTCAGACACACAGACTGTACACCAGAGGTGAGCCTCACTATAAACTATAGAGTATCCGTGTAGGCTTGTTAGTTAGAACAAAAGTGCGGTTTGTTTAGGCAGTCTGTGTTGTGGGAGATGCCTGTGTATACAGGGCTCTGTAACTTTCTTTGGTTTTGCTATGAACCCAAAACTTTTCTAAGAAGCAATTTTTGAAAAGAAACTCTAACAAAAATTCCCACAATTAAGCCTACATATGGGTTTTCAATGTTGAGCAAATATAATCCATTCAGAAAGAAATACTATCATGGGCATGTAGCTATATCACTTTGGTCAAATTCCTAGTCCCAGGAAACCTTGGCTTACTTCTCTGTAGACAAAGAGCTTCATGGGACCACTGTGAAACTAACACACACACACACACACACACACACACACACAGACACACAGACAGACACACAGACACACACACACACACACACACACACACACACACACACACACACACACACGGTGTGGGAAGTACTTAGCACAGTGCCTGCAACCTGCAGCATAAATGCTAATGCTGAGACAGATCTGCCTCCTGAGGCAGTTTTTATTGTTGCATTGCTGGAGACTGGGCCTGAGACCTACAGTGCTAGTCAAGACCCTGAGCTCCATCCCCACTTATAAAGTACTTAGGCCAAGTACTGACAAACAGTGAGGACTATTCATGTATCTGATCCTTAAAATAACTGTGTAAATAAAGGAATACAACCAGGTTAAAGGCATAGGTCCTAAACAGGTAATCAGCAAACACAACCCTAAGAACATAAAAATTGAAGTGGGGTGCAGTACATGTGTACAAAATGTGAGATGCCATGGGCTGCACCCCCTTCCTGGGGACAGATAATATATTAGTGTGAGATGCTCATTCTAGAAAGAATTCGACCTAACACCTTCACTTCTCACACTTCTAAATAACTAAGGTCTGCCAGGTCATCTGAATGGGTCCTCTAACCATACATCTCTACTTAAAGGAAAAGGCACCTCACAGACTCCAACCCTGTTTGATGCCTAAAAGAATAGTCTTGTTTTGCCAGCTTCTGCCTCTTTTTGAGACTACCATTGACCACAAGCAAATGAAATTGCTGTTGTCAGTGGGTTTCATGTATTTTCCCTTCAAACAAAAGTCATTATTTGAAAAGTTTCATTGGCATCTAAGCATAGCTAACACAGTACCTTTCTAGCTTAGTAATAGTTGTTTTTTAATTAAGTTAATATAAAATCTATGTGTAATGATTTAAATGAATATTTAGATTCTGATATGGGTGAGTTAGATATATTTGTGAATTAAAATTTTGCGTTAATATTTCATTTTTATGCCCGGCCCTTGTCTTAATTTCATTAATATAATCATTAGACAATGTAGGAAATGTAAGAATAGGTCTAGCTTGCTCATGTGTGGAATACAAATTCTGGAAGCTAACAGTTAGTTAGGCATGTTGGAATGTGAGCTCACACACTACTGGCTTCTAGCCTAGTTATTTCTCTTTTTATAGAATTTCCTGATGCCTGGGCCACTGACAAGATCATTAACCTCACACCTGTTGCAGCCTGAGTCTCTGGACTCACCCCCTGCTGTGCAGGCTTCCAGCTCCCATGCTGAGACATTCCGAGAATTTCTGGGTGCAGTGCTGAGCCCCAGGAATCAGTGTAGAGTTAGTGCTTTACCAGCCCCAAGGAGGGCCTGCAGGACTCAAGGAACTGAGCCAAATCTTGATCTGTAGATCCAATGTAGGAAGTATGGGGGGGGTGACCCTAGTAGAGATAAGAACTCTGAATAAAAAAGCTGGCTCTGGCAGCACAGAAGATGAGTTGGAAGAAAATCCTGATGTTCAGAAAATATAGTTCTCTCCTTGTCAGAAATCTTAAATAAATCTGCTTCACTGCTCTTGGGTTTTGAGTTCTCCCTTCAAAGATTTGGATAAGCTGGCCTCCAAGTTCTTCTCTCTCTCTCTCTCTCTCTCTCTCTCTCTCTCTCTCTCTCTCTCTCTCTCTCTCTCTCTCTCTCTCTCTCTGTGTGTGTGTGTGTGTGTGTGTGTGTGTGTATGTTCTGTCAGAAAGCAAATCTAGAGCCTTGGGCATTGTAGGCACATGTTCGACCATATTGCTGTACCCCAAGTTGAGTTCCCCAAGTTGAGTTACAACCAACATGCCCAGTAACACAGAAGATCTTAACAAAAAGCACCACCATAATCTATGAGCAGCAGAACCTCCTGCTGGGTGAAGCCATGAGCCATGGACTAATACTAAGGATTTATGAAGGTATTTTAAAAAGCATATATTATCTTAATTCCATAAAATAAACTTATAAATCAAGTGCTTTCCCCTCCCTGAAAAGCCTTAGAGGAGGTTGAACGAATTGTTAAAATGAACACTAGGGGGCGGTACACAGACAGGCTGTCTCCATGCTTATGGTCATCTCTGTGTAAAATGACATAAGGCCCGAGGGCTCAGTTGCAGAAGAAAGCAATGCGCGCGGAAACTGTTTACAGTTACAGAGCCCCACATTTGACAAAGCCTTTCCACGAATACATGCTGCTTTATTTTATCCAAGCAGTACTCCAGTATGACAAAAAAGGACAGGCACACACTGCCATTCAAAGAACATTAAGAACTCCCATGGGGTGGAAGAGTTGGGACTGGAAACTATTCTTGGGACAATGCTCAGTGCTGGTTTTGAGAACAAGCACAGGAGTCACTCTCAGTCCTCTTCCTGCATGTGGACTGTGATCAGGCATCCTCCATTTCTGTTGTGGCAAATACACTAACACAGGGGAGGAAGGGGATTACCCTATTCTAGGTCACATCTCTCATCTGGGGGAAGCCAAGGCAAGAACCTAAGCAGCTAGCACATCATATCTGCTGTTAAGAACAAACAAGAAAATAAGTGTGTGCTTGGTTGCTGCTTATCCTTGGCTAGAGTTCTTTAATCTTACAAAGTCTAGGGTCCAGACCCTCCCATATGCAATTACCAATCAAGATAATCCCCCAAGGACATGCCCAAAGGCCAATATGATCTAAATAGCCCTTCTTTTAAGATTCTCTTCCCAGTTGGTTCTGGGTTGTGACACATTGACAGTTAAAAGCAACCAGCACAGCAGATTAACCGACCCCAGCTATCTGGAGAAATACCAGTGTGTGCCTCTGAGACAGAACAGGGAAGGCCCTGGTGCCCACCAAAGATTCCTGTTAAACACTGGCTGCTTTCAGAAGGTGGTTTCCACAAATGACCAGGTTCAGAAAGCTGTCTCCCCCACATAACAAGTACCCCATAGAGGGGTAAGGAGCAATAAATAGTAAGCGATTCCACCATTTTTTGTGAGCTTCGTGTAAGACCCAATGTTCATGAGCATTATGTCTGTGTCAAGTGAAAGACTGTATGTGGACAGAAAGAACTGACAAGGTGTGCAGGCGTCCTGGGATCCTGTGCAACAGTGAGCAGTGTATCTGGCAAGGCCATGCTTTTTTCTGTATAAACTTTTTACTTTGAGACAGAGTATCTTGGGATGAACCCCAACTCAGAGATCTGCCTGCCTCTGCCCCCTGTGTAATGTAATTAAAAGTGTGCCCCACTAGGCTGCATGTATATGGAAGCTTTGTTCCTCAAGCCTCAAGAAGCAGTCCTGAGACCCAAAGCCATGCACGCACTGTCTCCATTGCACTCAACCACAATCCCCCAATAAAGGCTTATTGTGATGCTAGTGCTAGCCTCCTCCTGACTTGCGTCTTAAAATGTGCAAAAGTTCCCTGGTATAAGCCAGTGGGATCAAAAATAAGCTGGTAACACTACAAGCTGGAAACTGGTAAAACCAAATCTGGTAACAACATTAAAAACCAATCCCAAACTGAGCAAAAGAATGCTATCTGATTGGCAAGACCTCAAAGGCAAAACTTTGAAACTTAATGTATTTGCAGATGTGTTCCTTTCTGTGTTCTTACCACAGTCTGGTCTACCTCTGCTCCAGCTGTTCCTGAACCTTGCAGAGCACTGCATCTTGCCTCCTTCCTAGAGTTCTCCGGCATTTCTGAGTGAACACCGGGTGAGTCCATGCTTACACAGAGGTTACTGAATGTTAAACTTAGCATTAGAGACAGAGCCTGGTGGACTTCAGTCCTACAACAGGGGTTCAACTATGAGTCTTCCTGCCCACAGTGGCCAGTTTAGCTGGCATCATGCTGGGACTTCCTTCTTTTACAATCTCACACTCCAAGCTTCCATGCCTATTCCTAGGAGCCAATTCCCAAATTAAGGATCCAAACACAAGCCCTGGTTTCAGGTTCTGCTTTCTAGTGGGAATTCAGGAGTGGCAATTTGGAGACACTAGACATACAGTCTTGGTAACATAAAAATCCTAAGGAAACTTTTCCAAAATCAATGTTCTATAGTAAATGTCTCCTATTATCAATTTTCTTTTTTCTCTAGAAAGAGGACTCTGCTGTTGACTGCGTACATCGGACTTTGTGATTTCTGCCACACAATAGACAGGAAATAGAAGAACATATGGAAAAGGATCAAATGCCACTGGGCTAAGACCTGGAAACAGATCCTGCTGCAGGTGTTGGAGTCTGATCAGGGGATACCTGGTTGTGTGTGTGTGTGTTGCGGGGGGGTTAGGTTCTCTGAGTTTACATGTTAACAAATTATTTTAAAATTTGTGTTGTATATGCATTGCTGTGCATTTAAAAAAATTTGTACTTAGCATATCAAAATTATAATTTTGCTCTATTTTTGCTCTGGCTAAAAATTCTTTAAATAGGTTGGCATATTAGCATATTAATAAAATAAAAGTAACATGAAAAGACAATCACTGGCATGTATTCTTGGGGGATCTGTTTCTGGAACCCCTTCCACTTTTTTAAAAAAATCTTTATGAAAACTGTCACAAGGTTTACATATGATTGGGTACCTCCTCTCCTATGCTTTAAATCATCTCTGACTTACTTATAATACCTAAAGCAGTATGTATGCTGATAGCTGTTGTTCTCTATTATTTAGGGAATAATTACGAGGAAAAATGTCTGCAGATGCTCAGTATAGACATAATGTTTTCTCCATGGTTGGCCGAATCCACAGATGTGCAATTCAGGGATATAGAGGGTCAATTGTGTAGTGAAAGTCACAAAGATAGTCTGTGAAAAATGGAAGTCTGGGTAATGCTAAGAGATAAATGTACATTTTTATGACCACAATGGTTTTGGGGAATGGAGGAACACAGTCTGGTAAATTATATTTAGAAATTTCATTAACACATGTGTTAGACTTTCTCTTACCTAGAAACATAGCATAACTAACAACAATTATATATTTAATTATGTGGCTTTAACTTTGACAGAAATAGGCAAAATAAATATATTTTCTCATATTAACTTATAAAAATTATATAAATTATCATAATTTTGATTATTCAGAGACACTGGAACAATGTACATTATAAGGTTTCTCATTTGTATCTGTATTCAAGGGCACATAGGACTTTACATGAGACAGAATCTATACATAGTGCATTGCAAAACCTCTACCCCTTGACTGGAGACAACATTACAAATGGATTTTCTGACACTTATGTGAAAAATAATCTATAAACTGTTGTGCTTGGGCAAATTTCTAAGATAATTAGTTGTCAACATTATAAACAACCATTGGTGATGAAGAAGGGTAAGAGTTATGTTGTAAATCTGACACAAATGTGCTTTTCTTTACAGGTAAAAAGCTACAAGAGACCTTTAAGAAAATATGTGTGGGACTTCTAAAGGCAGACACCAGAGGCAGAAATACCAGTGGCCCACATCTCAGAGCTTCAGTGATCACTATTCTTTTCCACACAGAAGCTGCAGGCCCTAACAGTGTTCCTCATAGAAGAAATGTAGCCCTCCTGATATTTCCCGCAAAAGATACATTAAACAGCCAGACATGATTAATGCTTAGGCACCAGTGACTGGATCTAAAGAGGCAGACAACCATGAAGTCAGGCCTGGCCTAAAGACAGGTTTGTGTGTGCTTCAGGATTTTTTTTCTTTTGATGTTTTTCTCCTACAGATTTTACCTTGCCCTCAACTATTACATCACGACTCATCTGTTCTTTTGAATGTGAACTTGATAATCACAGACATGAAGACTCAGGCATCAGGGAAACATAGAGCTGTGTCTTCTAAACCACCAAGACGCAGAACTTGTGGTTTCTTTTAGGATAAGATGTAAGTAATGCATGTACACACACTGCTGGAGCATGCGATGAACCACCTCCCAAGAAATCTTTTAAACTGTAAATAACACATTGCCAGAGGGGCAATGGGACTCCAGAGGGAGCATTGGTTCTCTGTGGAGAAGAGGTGAGGAAAATGTTACTCTTGGTGTGTGTAAAGGATGTACATTGAGGTATAAATAGTATTTACTGAAAACAGAGTATCTGTAGAAATGACGTTTATGGGAAAGGCTGCGATGTGGCTCAGCAACACTTAACTGGAAACTTCAAGGCCCTGGGTTTGATGCCTCGCACTGGATGCACACAAGCAATTTATGTTAGCAGAGGTAGGAGTGGGGTGGAGGGGGTGGAGGGTGGGGAAGGGGGTGGGGGAGGGGGTTAGATGTCCTCAGGAACACCACCTACCTCTTTTTGAAACAGGATCTCACTGGAATTCACTAATTGGCTAGATTGGCTGTCTAGTAAGCCCTGGGATCCAGCTTTGAGGTTACAAGAGGGGTCATTACGCCTGACATTTTTACGTGGGTTCTGGGATTGAACTCATGCCCTCATGCTTGCAAAGCAAGCACTTTACCAACTGAGCCATCGCTCTAGTCCTTCAGGAAAAAAAAAGTATTTTTAAGGAAAGGAAATACAATTTCATGGAAGAGATGACTGAGGCAGGGGGTGCTGGAAGAGGATGGAAGAGAGAAAAGGGTGAAAAAACATTGTGTAAGCCTGCGTTTCCAATAGACTGCTGATTCCCATGGTCTTCCGCTGTGATTGCTAAACTGTCTTAAAGTGTTTCAAAATAACTTAGCAGATGATAATTGATAAGATAATCAAGTGCACAGAGAGAACTGTTTTTCTGGAAATGAACACCTCCTCTCAGAAAGTACTAATCTCTTTACACCGAAAACTATTTCTCTGCCAGAATTGTATTTTACCCACAGAATTCCATCCTAGGAATAGCTTATGAAAAGCCACATCAGCGGCAGCCCAAAGCACAGAAGGTGACATTCCCAGTACTCAGCACCCCTCAGTGCTGTGCCTACAACACATTTCCTACAAACAGGGTGAATCTTACATTTTTTTCACAACTAAGACATTAAAAGAACAAGAATGAAATGATGACATTATTTTTTGCTCTCATAGCCAAAGCAGATCACCAACTTAAAGTTAATTGCAGACACAGCTGCTTCAAGATTCCCCGAAAGTTGGTCTAATTGCTAGAAATGATGAAAGTTGCCACATGTCACTATTATTATCCTAGCCCTCCTAAGACAGTAGTCCTGGGCAAAGATCCAGCAAGGCATAGATCAACTGCCTTTGGCATGAACCACTCCTGGGCTGGAAATGTTCAAAGAGAATTGCAAAACGAATCTGCCCTAGTTCAAGAGGATTTCTCTACCTGTGCATTCTCAAGTGCAGGTACCTGCTTGGGGCCTCCCCACGCCGCCACTAACTGAAACAGGCGCCAGAAGACCGAAGAGGACAGGAGGCACACGCTACCCACAATCCAGAGGTCTTTTCTTCGAAGTGTGGAGTCCATTCTCTGGCAGCAGCTGTGAAGCCCCTGGCTTTGTAGGCACCTTCCCTGCCCTGGTCTAGCACAGCCACTTTCGAAGCTCCCCGTTCTCCCTGCGCTACTCTGAGGAGTGGGCATAGTGAACCGCAATGGGATTCTTTGTGCAGTCCTACGCTGGGTGTCTCCGGTTACACCATCGCCTAATACTCTGCTTCTTTAAAAGGAAACACATGACGGGTTTTTGTGACAGATCAGAGACAGGTGCAGGGACTGAGGGAAATCGCCGGTCATAATTTACACTGACACACGTGTGTTCGTCCACTGGTCAAGGACTAGTAGCTGCATCGTAACTGGCCTCTTCCGAGCCAATGCCACCTAGGAAACTTTCCCTTGCCATTGTGGGGCAAAGAGCAAAAATCAGGGGAGGGCAGAAGAATGTATTTTAAAAATGAAAATCCTCCATCTTTAACTATGCTATTTTGAGATCTAAGAATAGTCATTATGAACACGGCTGGTGGTACAATTTCATAGCAGCTGTCAGGAAATGCCACCTGCTATTAAAACAGCCTACTCATTCAAAATAGGGACGCCCATGCTTTACCCAACCAACCCTCTCTATAGTCTTTTGCCCATCCAGCTAAGAAATATTTTTGCTTAGTTCAGTCTTTGAATATCTGTGAGATAAACCTCCCAAGGACTATGAGAGCCTGACTCTATTTGAACCATCTTAATCTTCTTCCCTCTGCATGGGACTATGGAAGAATTGAACCTGTTCTTGTATTTTGAGGGTTTTTTTTCCCCCTTCTTTTTGTCCTTTGTTTTTGAGACAAGGTCTCATGTATCTCAGGCTGGCCTCAGACTTTTTATGTGGCACAGAATGATCTTCAACTTCTGATCCTCGTGCCTCTACCTCCTAAGTGCTAGGGTTATAAGCACAGAGTCATCCTGCACTTATAAGGTTATAGGGTTATAAGCATGGGTCACTATGCCTAGTTTGTCTTGCTACTGCTCAAGCTCAGGCCAAGTACGCATCCCACCAGTTGAAGGACATCTCCAGCCCTGACACCTTCTTACTAAAGAATACTTTTCTGCACAAATCACAATCAGCATAGATTCAGAAGGGATCCACCTTGAATAAGCCCTGGAGGAGTGGCCCACAAAGACATATTTTTGTAAATGGACCATCCAAACTCTAATGCCCCTTAGTTTTTGCACTTGGGACCAATGACAGGAGACTACGGTTGCACAGGAAGGTAGAGAAAACCAAGAGAGGTGAGCATAAATTGTCTTGAGTATAAAATGTAGAAATATGGGTTGAGGGTATAGCATATCCTTGAGAATTTGGTTTGGGTCCCCGGAACCAAAAGTTTGAATATAATCATTTAATTAAAATTCTATATTTGATTGTGTCAAAGTAGCTGTAACTGTGGTTGTGAGAACTATTTTTCACTTACAAGGTCATGGTATAAACATGCTGGCCACCAAACTCATCACTCAGGTCAACTGCTTGTTAAGTTCTACTTGATTTCAATAACATACTTTGAACAAGTCTAGATCTAGTGCATGGTGGTTCATGGTTATCTGTGGAAAACACTTTATTCAATAACTTATTTAATTTCCATATGTGCTTGATCTTTTGGTCATGTTGTGGGGGTCCTCATGGGAAGGCTGGGGCAAGGACATGGCCTAGGAGTGAATTAAAATCTAGGCTTTGTTCTGAGCATATCAGAGAGGATGGGGGAGTCCTTGACCTGTACAAAATCTTGCCGGTAAGACAGTCAAGGGAAATCAGGTTGGAGATGACCCAGAAGTGATGGATATAGGGTACCGATGGTGGCACAGATTTAATGTCTTCTAGAAGTTGAGATTGAGCTGAAGAATTAGTCTTACTGAGCTCATACGTGTAGTATAAAGGAAGAAGAGGAAAAATGCCTGGGGGGAAGGAAATGGAGCTCTGGCCTTATTCTTGGGGCAGGTGACTGTCACTTTCTATCTATTGCCAGCACCTCGATTGGGAAGCAGCCTTTGCCACCCTTCAGAGTCTTTAGTTTTGAGATACGGGTTGGAAAAGAAGGAGCAAATGGAAGCAAGCCCATGGGCTCCTGCGTTAAGTCACAGCCCCTTTTAAATCCAGCAGCACTGTAACAGAAGAGCAATCGGGCATCAGAGGATCACATGGAATGTGAAGACAAATTAAAGAAGCCAAGTTAAAATAAGAAAATAAATTAAATGCTTTGAGTCCAAAAAAGCAGAATATGCAGTATTTAATAATTCATGCAGAAACTGGAGGAAGAGAAAGGTAGTTTAAAGTAAACCCAGTGAAAGGAAAATAAATGAAACAGAAAATCCTGGTTAAGAGCAAGAAAGGTTAAAAAAAAAAAAAAGAACCCGAGTTTCCCTGAACTATTTTAACAAATACAGGTTGTTAAATTTATATACAGTTTTTCTGCTCTTGGGACTGAGAGCAGATAAAGTTGCTTTTGGAAACGGTTCTCCAAGCTTCCAGAACAAAGCTGCGTCCCCAGAGAGTCTGAAATCCAGTGAAAATTGCCTTTCAGTTCAGCCAGCAAATGTTTCTGCCATTAGCAACCCTAATCTTCTCAGAAAGAGAATGGGAGGGGGGATGAGGAGAGGGTGAGAAAGCTGACAGAACTTTAAATGGTCCTGGGAGAGAGAGACGAGAATGGCACAAGAAAGATCTACTGCAGTCCTGCAGAAGATGGAGACAGCCACGGCAGCCCAGCTGTGTCCACACACCCAAGCTGCTTCTCTACTGCTGGGTCTGCTGCTGGGCTGCACCCACAGGTTGGGCTTTGACCACCATGGGGAGAGCTCCGAGCCGCTGACAGCTCTACACATCCATTCTGTGTGTGGCCAGAGGAGGACAGAGGTGCTCATGGTGACATCTCTGGGCTCTTCTCTGACTATAAATAAAAAACTGAACGGGACATATGGCATTCTTTGTTACTGGTATCTACCTTCAATAGACTTAACTGTAGCACGAAGCCAAAGGGGACCTGCTATAAAGTGTTCGTTTACTTCTTTTAGAGTCTCTGGGACTCAATCTTTTCCCCCTAATGCCAAAATATGCAACTTCCAAATTAGGTTTTGAACTTTCTAGAACAGTTGATAATCATACAAACAACTCTTCTGAAGAAAGTTTATAATCCAACTCACCATCACTTCACAATTTTAAGGCTGTTATAACGTTTAACATTTTTATTACATAAGCTTGGCATAGTGGCACACCAATGTAATCTTAGCTTTTAGAAGGTAGAGGTAAGAGGATCAGAAATCCAAGGCCATCCTAAGCACACAAGGAGTTCAAGGCTGGCCTGAGCTACAGAAGAAGTAGCAATGGCTACTCCTTCCAAATGGCTTGGATCCACAAGTTTAGGACTGTGAATTTTACCATATTAGTATTTCTCCCATCCCAAATCTATACAATATGCATTGTAAAATAACCTTACAATGTCATGTGCAAAAGGAAATTCTTTAAGATAAAAAAAGTAACTAGACCATCTTATTTGTGTGTGTGTGTTTGTGTGTGTGTGTGTGTGTGTGTGTGTGTGTGTGTGTGTGTGTGGTAGAGAGTGTGTCCCCTGGAGCTAGAGTCACAGGCTGTTATGAGTGACCCTCTCCTGGGGTGCTGAGAATCAAACTCAAGTCCTTTTCAAAGTCAGTGTATGCTCTTAGCCACGAGACATTTCTCTAACCCCTATAATTCTTACTTAATTTGAAATTTTTCTTTAATCTTTAAACCTGTTGTAAATTAACCTTTTCAATTTTTTTCTACTTATTATGTATGTGAGAGAGATAGGGTGTGGCACATAGGCCACCACAGGGTGGCGTTAGAAGACAATTCTGTGGACTCAGTTCTTCCTTCCACCTTTATGTGGGTTCCTGGATTCTAACTCAGGCCCACACTAGCATGCAGCACCTTAACCTACTTAGCCATTTCTCAGCACACATCTTTGGAACAGTGTAACTTTGAAATCCACAGAATCAGATATGAGTCTATGGGTGCAGACACCTAGATACCCATGAAATTCTATTCTACAGTACAGTCAAGCCTTTACTTGAGTGGAGGTCCCTGGGGTAGCGGATGCCCACAGTAGTGTGGTGGCAGGTTAGACTGCTTTCCCTACTACCGCTGCCACTAACAGTTCCCCCTCACCCCCATGCACACACACCCAAAGTGCTTACCAAGCTTTAGACACAGTACTCAACCTACTTGCATAGCACCTGTCATCTCATTGATCAGATTTAGCAACTCCATGTTTGAATTTGGTGCATCTCAGAGCACTGTGCACACACACCCGAAGTGCTTACCAAGCTTTAGACACAGTACTCAACCTACTTGCATAGCACCTGTCATCTCATTGTTCAGATTAGCAACTCCATGTTTGAATTTGGTGCATCTCATAGCACTTGTTCTGCACCAGTAGTCACAGGACCCTACCATCGTGACATCAACAAGGAATCTGTCCCTTCTCTGGACTCTGCTGTTAGTAGCTCTACCTCTCACAGAGCTCAGGATTTTTAGGAAATTAGAAGCTGCACAGTTGTGCCCTCCATTGTGTTCCTCTGAGTTCTCACCCCAAATGTGTGTTTTAAATGATCCTTCTATGACGCATGTTTTTCATAGCATATTCCATCAATGTGTATGTATGTATTCATGTATGTTTGGTTGACAGGGGTGATATGGAACCCAGGGTCTCCAGCATGTTATGCACAGCCTCTACCACTGAGTTTCACTCTTAGTATCCAGGAACTCATTTCAAAACTCCTCAGCACTGCAGGTAAAATGCATGTTCAGAGGCTTCCAAACTATCAACCCAACTCAATTGTAGAGGTTACCCACAATCCTCAGAGAAGTGGAATGGAAATCTGTCTGTTTGCAAGCTTCCTTCATCCTACACACAAGTGACACCACTGAACTTCAAAGGGGTCACATAAATAGTAGCATCCACAGGTAAGGGAGAACACAATTACCTCATTGTCTCCAGACTGCAGATCCAGATCACTTGAATTCTCCTCCAGAAAGCATTTCACCTTCTCCACCTCTTCCATGCACTGGAAAAAGGCCACCTTCTCCAGCGGGTTGCTGCTGTGGCACGAGCTAATTTCCTCCAGCCTCTTTACCTTCAGCATACTGGTGGTGAGCCTGATCAGACTACTGTCAGGAGTGGGACTCTCATCTCCCTCTGTCTCGGATTTGTAAATCAGGACACAATCGTGACTGTTCAGCACTCTCTTCTCTTGACTATAAAGAAAGGAAGGAAACAAACAAACAAAACCTTCAGGTCACCTATTCTCTATCAACTTCCCAAATCAGGAGCAACATGGATATTCACATCGAAACTTTTCCCACTGCTGGAACTTTTAAAGAGAAAAGACAATTTTTTTTAAATCATTTTCCCAGAAATTCAAATAGTAAGAAGTACCATGTCAGGTGGCTGTGTACATCCTTCACTGCATTAAACAAGATATACACTGAGAGAAAGTAAGAAATCCAACCCCAGTGTTGTTTATGCAGTATATTTCAAATTCAAATTCAAACAAACCTTTTATACATAGGAACAGCTGGGAAAATCTTTTTGTAAAAGGAAATTTCTATCATCTAGGTTAAGAAGTAACAGATAAAGATAGAGGTATTTCTAGCTGATAGATGCCCCCTTCCTAGAACTCAGGAAAGACTGATTCACCCCATGAAGAAGAGACAGTAGGCCTCACACCTGCCCGGACCAGAGATGCCCATAGAAGGCTGCCATTGGAAAGATTTCATTTGCACCCGGGATGTTTGTGCACTCTTCTTTGATCTTTCTTTCACCAGAGACATCCACTTCAGTCCCTTCAGGCTGTCAATAAAAGACCACCATGCTGCCCCCCGCTTTGAGTCTCACACTCCCATGCTGTGAGGAGCATATGTTTTGTTTTGGCTTTTTGGTTTTTGGTTTTTCTAGATATATATTCATTATCGGTTTTTTTTTCTTCACAAACTAAAATTTAGCCAAGCTGCAGGACATAGGGGCAAACTAAGAGCTCCGATTCCATGTCAAGTGACCGGTTAAAACACAGTATAAGGATTGGGGGTTTTGACTGCAATGGCTTGACTTTCTCCTCACAGCCCTGCAGGAAAGAGAGGCTTGTCTCAGAAGAGGGCATTCTCCCTCTTCCTTTGGAAATTGTGACTCCTTCTTGGGCAGTGTCTTCACCATAGCGATTTTCTGCCTGCATCCTCCTCTTTAAGATAATCGGTGCCAGAGATTAAACCCAATAACCCACACAAATTAGGCAAACACCGCTACCTCTGAGCCACACCCCAACTACTCTCGCCTACATTTTAAGACATTTGGTACTGACTTTTTTTCAAAAGAAATTCATTTCAGAGGAAGAACGTAGCCAAACACTTTTCATTGCACCTTTACCAAGAGCTGCACACTGAGCTCAGCTGCCCATGCTCTCTCTGAAATACTCTCCTTACAAATTAGGCAATGTACTCACAACAAAGTAACACTTAACTCTAAATACATAAATGCATCTGTGTATTTATGTATTACTTGGCTATACAAAGAGACAAAGATTAAGGCAAGATTTGAATTTGGGCTTTCCAGTGGCTAGCCCCCGAGGCCCCCTGCTGGAAATTCTCTGAAGTTTACTTCATTTTCTCTAGTAATAATCATTTCTAATTCTGCCAATGAAACTTCATTTTTACAATTCATAGAGTAAAATAACCTACTGGAGTTATAAAGTATTTTAAATTCAATGCTCTACGAATTTGTATACATTGCCTAAAAAACTTACATTTTTTAAAAAATGCAAATAACATCAACCAGAACTCTACAGATTCATTGTAGACCATTATTAATATTTTTTTAACATTCTCTGGGGGGCGGGGAACTTCTTAAAATAAGAAGACAGATGCATGTCTGTTTAATGGTGAACTGTGGCTAAGATATAATGTTGAATTTCAGGTAATACCAAAAATAGACAGGAAGTCACAAAAATTGACATATTAAAACAGTTTAGGTTTAGTACACAATCATTCAATACAGAAATACCAAGCATTGAGTTCCGCCTGGAGTTTGGAATGACTTCTTGTTAATTAAAACAACACAGAGAGAAAATGCAACTGGATCCGTTATAACAATAAACAGAAGTGATTACCATCTGTAGGAGGACATCCTGGAGTCTGAACTACTCCACAAGTAGAGGATTCTTTCCAGCAGATAACAGGAAACTGCAGAATTCAAACAGACTACAGACCTCTCCAGTAGGAGGCTTCACTCTCAATGGGCAGAAGTCGTCTGGAAAGACAAGTGTCTACCACCAGAGGAAGTGTCTTCCCTCTCAAATGCCACGTTGAGCCCCTGTTTAAACTAATGTGCTCCTTGATCTCATGTTGCTCAGCTGTTGCTTCCTTAGTCAGATGGGGAAGAATATTAATTTTAGATGCCAGGCCTCTCAAAGCTGATGGCTCCATTTCAAAGGTCAGGTAAGGAGAGGATGAACTGAGAACACTGGATGAAATATCACCTTTACCTTCCCCTCTCAGCCCCTTGTAATTACTGGGCTGGATTTATGCTTGGTGGTCGCATACTCCTCTCAGACATGATTGCAGCTGCCAGGATGAAAGGAATGGGAACCCAAAGCCCCATGAACATTTGTTTTGCTGACTTTAAAGTGATCTGAATGTCGTATGGGGCCTTCTGAATGCATTTAGTGAGCACTGCTTAATTTATTCAGTCATGATAGTATTTGAAAGGTCTCCAACTCTCCCTAGTTTAGGGGGAAGGGCAAAGGCGCATATATCCAGAAAGGTATGAAGGCTAGAGGCATATTTCTCACAGATTCTTATGAGTAACACTGTGACTCTTCCTAAATTATCACAATAATAACCACCTTTCCAGGTCTACTATTCCTAGATGTATACACTTGATATGAAACTACCATTGCTGATAAACTAAAACTGACATTATAAACAGCGCTCTAAGTGTTCACAACCCAGACAATCGTCACCTCTTGTTCAACCTTTGTGAAGCCCTCTGTGTCCCATTGCCACACAGGTAGCCTCTGGCCCTTTGCGTGTGTGTGTGTGTGTGTGTGTGTGTGTGTATTTAAAGCAATGTTTTCCAGTCAAGACAAAAATGGGTGTTTTCCATTTTAAGTAGTATTTGAAGCAGAATCTTATTTGAAAAGCAGAACTGTTGCTATTTTCTAGGATTCCAAAACTTAGTTCTTCAGGAAGAAGATACATTATTGCATAAATCAGTCTCAAAAGGCTGAACTGACTTCAGGCTACCAACTTTTATAGGCATGATTAAACTGTGTATGAATGCTGACAATGACAAATCCTTCTCAAAATAAGGAAGATGTATGTGGCCATACCTCCAGTCAGATCACGGCAAATGAAGTCCTGATTCCTATATCCTTGGCTCTTAGCCACAGCATTAGAGATCCAGGGTCAGCAGATGCACTACTATTAACAAAACCCAATAGTTAATTTTCTTCATATCCCCCCTTCTGGTTCTAGAATCCCATGAATGCTTCCACATTTCATTTGGAGTCAACAAGTTTGTGATGGATTAGGCACAGGGTATAAAGGCGAGACCATAGACGATGGGATGATTTACAGATTCCTTCTGTATACCTAAAGGATAAAGATGAAGTGATATGAGATGACTGTGGGAGGCCATAGAAACAGGCTCCCATCGTCATAGAAACAGAGATCTATGGAAAGGGTATAGGTTGGAGATGCAGATTTGTACAGTCATCTGCATATGGATATTCCCATGCATAAGATATACTCAGTAAGTATTTGCTACTTAGTCAGTAGAGAAAATAATTTTTATTGTCCTAGCTGTCTGTCATATAAACTTTGGCAACAGTGACACAGTCCTACTAAGTCACACCATTCAAGCTTGATGGGCTTGGAACACAAATTATCTGGTACAACTGTTGACTGCAACATCTAAGTGTCTAGGTGTATGTGCATGCTCATATCCTTGTTAGCCTCAGGACCTGAGGTCCACTACATACTCTGGAATGCTTAAATGCTCATTATGCCTAGAAAAATAAAAAGTAAAGCTGTGAGCAGTTCCAGAAATACTTCCCCAGTGTTTCCTTGACATTTTTGGAACTTATATGACTTCTACAAAATATATACAGAAGGATAACAGCCTTTCACAGAGCTAAGAAATCCTTGATCATAAAACCGAATTGCACAGTGTTAAATAGGATGTCTTTATCCACTCCACCACCTTTCTCCACTCTCCACTCCCAAGGTTAAGGAGACATCTCTGAAGTGGAGGCAGTGTAAGAGCTGGAGCATATGAAGAAGGGCTGTGAGGTGCTTCACATGCAGGAACTCTGGGCTTACCTGCACAAAATCAGACCAGCTGGAAGACTGTTCTCCATGCCTCCCCCTCTCTAGCAGTTGAGAGCTTCTGGGGAAGGAAAATGACTCTTTTAAGAGGAAACAAAGTCACCTTGTGCTGGACATTCAGAGCGGGCCTGAAAGTGTTGATTATTTCTGTTTATACACAGCTTTCTGAATTTCTTCAGAACAACAGGCTTCTACACACAAAAGTGGAACAATCGCCGTGGATATCAAAATGCAGCTGAAAGGCTGTCTCATTCCAATTGCCTCCCTAACAATTACATGTTTTACCTTCCCTAAAGCACCAGACAGTATGACCCTAAAAGCAGAAATTGATAAATTGCACTCCATAAAAATTCAGAGTCTGCTCTTCAAATGACAGCATTAGAAAAAATTAAAAGACCAACTCCAGCCTGGAGAAGATGCTTCGATAGCCCAGATGTGATAAAGGGCTTGCATTTGGAAATACAACAGACCATGGCAGCTCACTAATGGGTTGGCATGCACCCCAAGTTTAAAAGAAGACAAAGGATCTGAATAGGCAAGTAGACAGCATATCAGCCATCGGGGAGATGCAAACTCAAACCACAACATTTTCACCCTCCAGGAGAGTGTTAACTACAAAGAGACAGAGGAAAAGCAAACATGGCTAGGATAGGAGGGAGGGTTCCTCTCATCAGACAGGGAATAGGAAGGAAAATGACACAGATGCTTTTGAAAGTGGAATGTCTGTCAGTTTAAGTTACTTTCCATAAATCTAGTACCTCTGGTTACACAGGGATGATAAATGAAAACACGAGAACACGCAACCCTTGCACATAAGTTTTGGGAGGTACAGGGCCCACAATTGCCACAATTAGAAGCAACCCAAATGTCCAGTAGTTAGTTTTGTGAGGGGAGAATACAAAGTGGTATGTCCAAGTAAACGGGACACTAAGTCAGAAATGAAATATGACCCTTCCTATAACATGAATGGATTAAAACTTGATGGTAAATTTAAAAAGCCAGAGACAAAGGCCACATACTATGGGATCCTATATAAAAAAGAGCAGTTCATAAACATTGAAAGCAGGGTGTTGTCAATAATTAGCTGTAAAGAGTATCTCAGTGGATCGTGCATAATGGTAAGGATTACATAACTTGCCAAATGTCTTAAGATGCCATTGAACTGTATACTTTAGATGAGTAAATTTTATAATCAGCAAAGTACACTTTACTAAGTTCACGAAAAAAGAAAACTCAAGTTTTAATATGATTCATAAAAAGTAATCTTGTTAAAAGAAGGGGGGGTAGTGCTTCTGGGCAGTTTGAAGCTGGTTGTTCCAAGTGACCAAGACTGGGATCCAGGGAGACATAAATTAAGGCCACAGTGCTGGGTCACATTAGGCTGAAGAAAGGAAAAGGATGGGTGGGGGAGAAAGTTAGAGTCACATACTTTTACTCTAGCACAAATGCCATGTAACATGAGATTTTCTAATTAGTAAAAAATGTGTGCTACATGAATGGAGTTAGCTTGTATCACTTATTATCTCCTTGGACATAGGATACTCTCAGCCAAGAGGGTAATGATATTACAAAATGTCCAGACTTGTTTACAGTCCATTTGATATTAGACCTTTAAAATTTCCAAGTGGCAGTGAGTAACTAGCTAAATATTTTGTAACAAAAACCAAGGAGTCTAAAACTCCCAGGCAGGCTGGGCATGGTGGTAGAGTGCTTGCCAGCGTATATGAGGCCCTGGATTTATCTTCAATGCCACAGGGGGAAAAATAAAGAAATCAACTCACATTTCTCAGGCATGTAATTCATTTTCTGTTTCTTTTACTGTTTAAAAACATGAAAACAAAAGAGATATCATAAAACTGCATTTAAATTAGTTTATCTTAAACATGCTGAAAACTGTCTTAGTGAATTATTATTATTATTATTATTATTATTATGCATGCTGTTCTTTTAACTATATGTCATCTTACTTATTGTTGGATACAAATACTTATCGTTGAGTTGATGCATTATTTAGAAAATAACGTGATATTTCATTTGAAACAAAATACATTGTGCAATATTGATCATAAATAAATTGGAAAATGAGCTCCCAAAGTCATGTATGACTTTTACAACATTTTGTCAGATTCCTTTGCTTCCTAACCTTTTAAAAACAAACCAGGAGGCTAAGGAAAGTGTTTGTCCAGGATGCGTAAGATCCTGTGTTTGATCCCCAGAACAGTAAAAATAGATAAATTTAAAACATTTTAAGTTCAGACTTGCAGAAGTCTTACAAGAAAAGTTCAGTAAATAGCTATATAGGTTTTCTTATCACCACCAAATGGTAAAGTATTTTCTGCATTTGTTGTTTCTGTCTTTCTTCGGGAAGCTGCAGTTTTCGTGAGACTTCATCCCTACATTCATGAGCATGTCTCCTCAGAAGGAAGACATTTCTCACATAAGCGGGTCCAGTCAAATATACCATAGTGCATTTGTAGTAAAAATCTTTTTTAATCACCTTTTCTCTACTTTAGAAGCAATCATCCTATTCTTTTTCCCTTTTATTCTACATGAAATTGTTATTTTTGAAAACTCCAGACAAATATAGCTTCCTAAATTATCACAGTGTGAATTGCCTAATTGTGTCTTCATATGTGGAAGCAAGTTAGATTTGTGGCAAGAAAATCAGAGAAATAGTGTATTTTTCTCAGGGTATCCCAATGGGTGGTACCCAATGCCAACCTGTGCCATCGTTAGTAAAGGCAAATTTGATGATCTGATTATGGTGGTGACCATTAGATTTCTCAAACATAAAGTTATGTTTTTCTCTTTCAAATGATGCATAAATTATGGGACTTTGTGCGTATCCTGTGCTCCAGCAATTCACTGCCAAGATTAGTGTCTATTCTTGGTTGGATGGATTGCCGTGGGGATGATGTAACAGTAAGTTCCTGAGCCTACCATTTCTTCCACATTTGCTAACTGGTATTCTTCTAAATCACAATGCTCCCTTCTTGAATCTGTATGACCCCCCCCCCCTTTGAAGTGGAGGGATAAAGTAACTCCAAAACCAAACCAAACCAAAACAAAAAAGCTTTACGATTTCATTTTGATGCTCAATTGTCAAATTGTTGCCTATCTGTACAAGGACAGTGTCCGTGTTTGCTGTTGTATACTTTTGATACACCAATACTATTTTACTTTGATTACTCCTTACTTCCTCTATATGCTCACTCTTTTTCTGGAATTTTCCATTTCTTCAAGGAACTCTGGTTCTTTTTTAAAAGAAGGAAGACATTTCAAAATCAAAACCAGGCCACAGAGATGCCCCTTAAAAGTCAAGAACTGGGCACAGGGGTGCTCCTTGCTACTAAGGCGTCATTGCTTCTTATCATGACAATAAAAATAAGTGTCTTATAATGGGCTAATTCACACATATTTATAATTCCACCCCCGCACTGTAGGGTTCTGCCTCTTCCCACATCTTCCATATGTATCTCCCTTGTTGGTTCTTTAAGCCTAAGTAGGAAAGAAGAAAGTAAGATGCTTGCTACAAGGTACAATTCACACCATTGCTCAGACTATCCACTCTAAACACGTGGAGGGAGTCTAGAAGCCTGCTGTCCCCTTATGAAACCCCCATCCTATGGCATGAATCATCATTTTCTAGATTTAGGAACTAGAACAGTATATTTATACTGACATGCTTAGAAATGCTCTTTTAACTTTCTAAATTGGAAGAGGATTTGAGGAGCCAGGAGCAGCTTATGATAGCGACGAGGCATGAAATTACAGAAGTGCAACCCTCAAGCCATGTTCTCTCACCGATGCTAGTGAGCCAGAGGGTAAGCAAGGCTCAGGGGAGAAATTTTCCACAAGGAAAAACACTGCACTGGGGCACGGTAATAACTGACGAGGAGACCTGGGGAAACCTCGCCCACTGCCGGGATGTGTTATTTACTGTGAAAGATAAAAGAATTTCAGGTAGAATGTAAACTGGGCAACCTCAGAATAGCTCAGGTTTATTCTGTATGTTCAAAAGTATTGAAGAATTTGGTTGCAAGGTCTTCAGTGCTCTGAAAAGACTCCTTGTAGCCAACAAGGGGATGAAAGGCACTACCAACACAGTTCCCACCCAGAACACGGTGAAGAAAGCTGAGTGAGGTGAGGTGGATACGGCTACTCTCACACATGGTGGAAAATGAAGGCCCAGCTAATCATTATGAAAGGCACCTTGAGCACACCCTCGAACCACATGAATGCATTTTTAAAAAGATTTATTTATATTATGTTTATGAGTGTGTATATTAATATATTTTATGTATATGAATGTGATGTCTTCATGTACATCAGAAAAGGACATGGACATCATATTCCATTTCAGATGGTTGTGGCCACCATAGGGTTGCTGGAAATTGAACCCAGGACCTCTGGAAGAGCAGACGGTGTTCTTAACCTTTGAAATTATCCTTGAAGGTATTATTTTTATTTTTAAATAATGGCATTATTTTTATGTCTGAAACATTAATTAGGTTATGAAGATTAGCTCACTAGTAAGAGTATTTACCTTTTGTATTCAATCTCCAACACTGCCAATAATAATGATAACACATTGCAAATAAATATTAAAATAAAGTGTGAGTGTCTTAAATAGGATAGTATCAAGATGAGAAACATCATTTCATTACTCCTATTTAATAATATAAGAATAAATATAATGATCAATTTGAAAAAAAAAAGAAAGATTCCAGAACAATATTTGCAGTGGGTTCCAAATTTGTTTGTTTGCTTACTTGTTTGTTTGAGACAGGTCTTACTATGTAGCTCTGGTTGTCCTGGAACTCACTATGTAGACCAAGATGGCCTCAAACTTACAGAGATCCACCTACCTCGGCTTCCTAAGTGTGGAATTAAAGGTGTGTGTCACTATGCCCAGCTATGTTCCCAATTTTTATGTTTTAAAAACATATGCTGTAAATAAATATTACATATGTAATAATATATAGAGAAAAGTAATAGAAAAATGTCAGACAAGATTGTTGTAATACATATGATCTGGACTTCTCTAAAGTTATCCACTGTTCTGTAAGCATTTATTTTCTTCTTAACCTGAGTGAAACTCCATTTTAATAAAATAATAGATACCACAATATAGCAGCTAGTCTAGTGGGAACTCATGGGTATTACAAAGAGTGATTTGAAGTTTGAAGTTGAGATTCCCTTACTGTGTAAATTCAGAGTGGCTGTGTGGTTCATCCTAAGCCTTAGTTCTTCTCATCTGTTAAATGACAGTAATAATATTTACCTCACAGAGATGAGGGGTGGGAAATGAAGTGAAAGTGATTGATCTGTAACAGGGATTTGACAGATGGCAACCTTTATGCTATTTTTGGTACTACTATTGCTATTAATGTTGCTAAATTACTCCCCCCCCCAACAAAGGATAACAGCTTCAAAATTTAAAAGGAAGGACATGTCTGAGGATTTTAATTTAATTATTCCACAGTGCACCTGTAAAATATTTTCCCCTTTACTGGGCTGTCACACATAGAAAATTCAAAATAACTATAAATATAACTTAAGAATAATGATCTTTCATGAAACTACCACCAGACTACACACTAGAACATTGACAGCACCCCTAAACCTCATTCCTTTACCTTCTCTCCAGCTAAGTTCTAATCTGAGTTTTTAGATGACAATTGCCTTGATTTTCATCATAGTTTTACCACTTGCATGTGTACTGTAAACATATAACTTTATGCCAGTCTAGGGTGAGTGTGTAAATGTATCCATACTGCTTGCATTCTTTTGTGTCTTTTTTCTATCAAATCCTCCGCCTCTGGGTCTGGGTCAACATTGCACTGCATAGGTACTCATCCAATATTCCATAACTAAACAGTTTATGTTCCTATTATAGTATTGATTGATGGTGTGGGTGTTTTTGGTTTGGGGCTGTTATGAATTCTACAGTGCAGATAAATAGCTACCAATATATTCCCACTAGAGCCTCAGGGATGCTTCTTGGTTCTGCTTCTAATGCTCTTTGTTAATTTAGTGACCACATAATAATAATATAGCATTTTAGACACTTAAATTATATTTTTCTAATAACTAAATGGCTGAAGTTCTCATATATATGAATATATGCAAAGCATGAATATATATGTATGTATAGTTTACTCCCATTAAATGCACATGTTAAGGTTTTAATCTCATGCTTTGATAGATTTTCTATTACTTTTATCACGATGTAGAAATTTTCAAATATGTCTTAAATATTATGTTGGATATATTATATTTTATTTAATAATATCTATAAATAAATTTATTTATATTGTTTGATATTTTATTTTCTAATATGTCACAATTTGAACTTCCCATAAAGAAATTTGCTATGAACTAAAGTAAATCCAGTATTTTTTTCATATCTCAGCATCTCTTATAGAAAAGTCTATTTTTTTTCACTAATTCTTAAGATATTCTTCTTCTTATGATAATACCTGTAGGTTTGCAGAGTGTCTTTTGACAAGATCCTTCACCCACTGAGGCTATCTTGATATGAGCACATTTAAAACATTTGCAGAATCAGATTGTTAGTTTACAGATGCACTCGTGCACGCACACATGCACTCCTGTAGCCTGTCGGCTGGCATGGAACCGAATCTGTAACTGAGTCTGGCGGTAGTTTGCATCTTACACTGATGGGTGTTAGGAGCTGCAGACATGGACTATCACTCCATTTATCACATTCCTGTTCACTTTATCTCAGGGAGATGATACAGCTTCCTGCATTTGAAGGAAGAAAACTGTGTCTTCATATCTTGCATCAGATTTATTGTTAGGTATTTCATATTTGGGCTGCTGTCTCCTGCTTTACTCTTTAGCTTCTTTGCACCTGTGCCTACTTACAATGTCGAACATTTAAAGCAGACAACTCATTAAACTGACATCACTGAAATAATTTTTCTATCCATAATTCTTTGGTGTATACAACCTACAGATAAAGATGTGTCACTCTTCCATGCAGTCCGCTGTCCGCAATCCTTACTCTCACTCATTCCTTACTCTCTTCCTCACATCCTAGCGCTTCTAGCGCAACACTGAGTAGAAATGGTCTGATATTTATTATGGATTCTCTTAGCTGAACTCAATATTATCATTACTTTTGTTTCTGCCATTCTGGTTAGAATGGAGTGACATCCATTGTGGTTTGAATTTGCATTTAATTTTATATATCCTGTCTTGAAACTTTTACTCATTTGTAATGGGGTTACTAATTTTTACTATTACAGTGAGGTCTCTTTCCATATTCACAATGCAAATATATTTTCTCCGTTTCTTCGTGCGTAGATTGTAGTTTCATTTTCCTAAAGGTGTCTTTTTCATTTAATTAACTAATTCATTTATTTTTGTAGTCCAGGCTAGCCTTACATTTGTAGAGATTGTTTGGTCTCTGCCCCTCAACTGCTGGGATTACAGGTGTGAGTCACCATGCCCAATATCCAAAAAAGTCTTTTCAACAAATGCATTTAAATTTTGACAAAATCAATTTTAACAGTTTCATGATCAACACTACCCATGTCCTCTCCAAGAAACCATCTACCCAAAGCCGTGATGCAGTGACACTTTACAGAACTCTCCATTTCTTGAGACTGATGATCTATGGGGAATTCATTCTTTTTCATGTGAGATCAGGTTCATTTTCCCTCCTCTCTTCTGGATAATTAAATGCTGGGAGCACCCATTACTGATCTCCAAATAAATTCCAAATACTTTTAAAGGAATGTCACTTAAAAATTTCCCCTTTCCTTTGCCATTCAACCCAGCAGGCACACAGCAGAACCCAGTGTGTTCCCTACATATTTCTGGAAGTTCCTCAGAGACTCAACTGTGTTCACAATTAGTCCATCAGTGAGGCCTCTGATGAAAACATCACCATTGGCCTGCTGGGGATGCCAATATGCACCCCTAAAGTTTGTGTGGTAGGTGCTTTGAGCAGGTGTTCCCTAAGCTACCATAATCTGAGGCCAGAGCAAAGCTGGGGAACATGGCGCTTTGGGCCTTCCAGATCTTGGAGAAAATGTGGCTCCCTGAAAGTTCTGCTCATGTCTCTCTTCCAGCCTTCTTGCCATTGGACTTCCAACCCAATGCAGTAGAGGAGAAGAATGCTTGGTGTGTCCACTACATCTCTTTCATCAATCCCATTGCTCTCAAAAAGGACCTGTTTTCTATCTACTTTTAGTTCTTCATTCTTCCCAGATGACTGTTTTACTTTTACCTCTGAAAATGTTTTTTTTCTTTTATTTTCTTTTTCCTTTTTAGAAGGCCTCTCTAAATATCTAAATCAGCAGAAAGTGTTCATCTGACTTTTACTACTTTAAAAGCCCCAGTCAGGTGGTTTTCCCAGAAGAAACAGAATGTTCCAAACATTAGCCTTGAGCAAAATGAGTTAAGCCTACACATCAGACCTGCCCAATGGCTTTCACCCACTGATTCTGTTCCAGCACACCCCACAGCATGTGAGGCCCAGTACTTGGCACTGAGCTGGCAAGGGGAAGAACTTTACCCTCTGGTGGAGGTTGGCAGGAGTAGTGGAAACAGACATAGTAACTGGCAGTTGGGATACTGCCAGGTAACTGCTCTGAGGGACAGTCAGGGTCAAATAAGCACATGGTAAAGAGCAGTGAAACGGCCTGGAGCCCGAGAGAGGCTAACAATAGCACCTCTATGCAGAAAGGTAACCAGGGTTCCAAACCTAGTGGAAGGCTAGAAAGGTTTCTAGGGTGAGGCAGCATGCTGTGCAAGGGTGGGGGTCTGGATATGAACATAATGGTCACCTTGAGTGCTTCTGATCATCAAACATCATAACGGCTGCTGGTTGAGGCAAAAAAGAAATCATGAAGTTAAGGAGGTATCTAGTAAAGCTTTGTTGTTTGTAAGTCAAGGACTAATACAGATTGCTGTCAAATGTTCATAAAATAAAGATGCTTTCTCCAATAATTTGACAACATTTAGTATTAGAACGGACAACTTAAAAAGTCTTATCCTGATAGCAGCTGTGTATTTTGCAATTCAGTTCTGACACACTGCGCTGCTCGGTTAGTTCATCCTTTACTGGCTAAGAGCAATGCTCTCCACACAATATCTCCTCCCATTTTAGACTGAACTGATGTCCTAGGAATTACTTTCACTTCAGATAAAGTGCAAATGTGGTATAGTTAAATAGAAAATCTTCACAGAACTGGCTGAAAAGAAAAACTATACTTAAGAAATTAAAGCTTCATTATAAATATGACACAAAGGAAGAGTGTGCGCAGGGAGAGGGGCAAGCCCTGATTATGAAATCCTGTGTATTGTTGACAATGGGCACAACCCTGTCAAGGACTCCAAAGCCTTGGACCCATGGGACACTGGCAAAGGTGGTTCCCCATGTGGTCCAAGCTCAACAGGGGTGGCAAAGTTCTCCTCAGGAGTCCAAGTATTAGTGTTTATAAACAATTGGTCAGTGAGTGCAAAGACTAGAAACTTGAGTTTCCTCTTCCAGGCTAACTAATGCCCTCTCCCCAACCTCGCGCCCCGAGCTGCACCTACACCTACCTGCCACATTCTGGGATATAAATAATAAACATGCTGAGATTTCAGGTTGTAGGACATAGAGTTCAAAGAAACTTCCACCATATCCCACTACACTGTATGTGTGTCTGTCTTTTCTTCACTCTATTCCTGCAGCTACACAGGATTCTTGGACCAAAGCCTTGCAGGCCACAGTGAGTGTGTTAGTCATCTTTCTACTGCTGTAACTAAATGCTTGAGACACCTTTAAAGAGGCAAAACGCTTATGTAGACCCCATTGTCTTGGGCCTGTGGTGAGGCAATCGGTTAGCAGGGTAGGAGAATGAAGGGGAGAAAGCGGCCTCATAGCAGCCAGGAAGGAAGGCAAGAAAGAAACAGGAAGGGTTTGCTAGGATTCCAATATCCTTTTCAAAGACGCTTCTGCAATGACCTACTTCCCACTAGAATTCATCTCATAAAGGTTCTATCATCTCCCAATAGTGCCACAGGCTGGCAAATAAGGCTTTAGCAGACGAGTTTTTGGGGGACACTCCAGAGATCCCAGCAATAGCAGTAAGGTCAAGGGCCAAGGCATAACGCTCCAAGCCCTCTTTTCCTCATATAAAGGCATGCCACCCACTCTCGATTTGTCACTAGGAAGTTCCACTGGGTTTTTCCTGGAGATTCACCCTCTGGCAAAATTGTTTACATCACCATCCAAGTTTCAACCCTAGGGAACATTGGGCATTGCATATTTGCATAACACAGGCCTCTGATTACTCAGGAAAACCCCAGATCTGGAAGATCTGTGCCAGCTGGAAAAAGATCAGATAATTTTTTTTTACTATGCTACAAATTAAATTGACTAGAGACTAGGTATAAAGCAAATAAGCACAAAGCTCTTTGAAGCTGTTTTGCAGGGCCTACCTCTAGATCCCACCAGAAACCAGCAAAAAAGCGATGAGCTATCTCTAACTGAGCACGTGTGGAAGAAACCTGCTCACTCGGCTGATGCCCTCTGCTGTTACAAACTCACATCAAAACAAGACACTTAGATCAAAAACACAGGAGACAGCAGTTGTTGGCGAGGATATGGAGAAAGAGGAACACTCCTCCACTGCTGGTGGAATTGCAGGCTGGTACAACCACTCTGGAAAGCAGTCTGGCGGTTCCTCAGAAAACTGGGCATGACACTCCCGGAGGATCCGGCTATACCACTCCTGGGCATATACCCAGAGGCTTTACCTGCATGCAATAAGGACACATGCTCCACTATGTTCATAGCAGCCTTATTTATAATAGCCAGAAGCTGGAAAGAACCCAGATGTCCCTCAACGGAGGAATGGATTCAGAAGATGTGGTATATCTACACAATGGAATACTACTCTGCAATTAAAAACAATGAATTCACGAAATTCCTAGGCAAATGGTCAGATCTTGAAAATATCATCCTTAGTGAGGTAACCCAATCACAAAAGAACACACATGGTATGCAGTCACTGATAAGGGAATATTGACCCAGAATCTCGGAATACCCTAGACACAATCCGCATATCAATAGATTTCTAAGAAGATGGAAGGAGAGACCCCTGGTCCTGGAAAGACTGGATGTAGGGGAATGCCAGGACAGAGTAATGAGAGGGGGTTGAATGGAGAAAAGAGGGAGGGAAGGGGGCTTATGGGACTTTCGGGGAGGGAGGAAACGGGAAAGGGGAAGTGATTTGGAATGTAAATTAAAAAAATAAAATAAAATAAATAATAAAAAAAAAGTTAAAGAAGGAAAAAAAAAGACACTTCCCACTGAAAGGAGTGTGCAAAACATGAAACCTGGGACAAGGCATGCCTGTCTATGCCTGAGCACAAGAACTTTGAACCGTCCCCCTCAACCATCCAGTTAGTAAGCAGTTTCTCCCCTCTCTTCCTAGAAACTGTACCTAGGTCAACAAATGGCATGCATACATTTGAACATGCCTCCTGTGTTAATCTTTAACAGAAGACCTTTGTGTTTTACCACACAACCAATCTGGTGCCATGACGTTGGCTTTTATGTGCAGGAGACAGTGGGCTGGCATTCCCAGTGTCAACCTAAAAGTGAGAGACCAAATCTTTTAAGTTCAACTCCATTTTAGAGTTGAACTCAGGTAAACTAACAGGCTGGTACCTAACATTAGTTTCCAAGTTACCTCCCAACAAAACCCGAGCCTAGCTCCAGTTTCTAGGCTGACCCCAACAGACCAGCATTTCCAGATTAATTCCAAACAAGCTCACCCCCTACCTAAGGACCACCAATGCAGAGGGAAGCAAAAGTTAAATTTATGGTTTGACTCCCAGTACCAGCCAATTATGTTTAAGGCCATAGTAGCTTTCCAATGAGATGCTTCCCAGGCTAGAAACACTCATCTCCCATTTGTTGCTTTCTATAAAGCTTTACCTGGGTAAAGCTTTTCGGGTTCCTCTCCACCAAAACCATCCTGTGTTTCTGGGGTGGGCTGAGGGGCCTGAGCTAGCTTGACTAAAAGCCCTGTTGTGATTTGTATTGGACTGGCTCCTGTCTGTTTTTTTTTGGGGGGGGTGGGGTCACTAACACTTCCCTGACAGTACAAAAGTACTTAAAACTACTAGGAAGTCACAAGTATGAAAAAAATTAACTCTTAAAAATCCACACATTTTTATATCAATAAAGGTAAGGAGATAGCGTTTGAAAGTCCTACTTGCAGTACCAAGAAAATATCTATAATTTCTAAAATATCTATAATGTGGAATACACATAATAAGCAATGTAGCATAGCCTCAAGAGAATGCAGAAAAGAGAAACTTGAGCGTTGGGTAGGTCAGGGGAATCATGGGGCAATAGCAGCAGATGATCATAGGGGTAGCTTTGATGGAGGTGACTGAAGATGGCTGAGATGCTTACTGTGTAGAATTAACTAGACTTGAAATGAGGGTGTAAGACAATGCCTAGAGGTGCAGCCTCCCAAGGATGCTCACAGTATCCAAGAACAGCAACGTATCACTTTGGTTATGCTCTCTGAACTTCTGAATCACGTGTATTCCAGCCTCTAAGGACCCCACACTCTCCACTCTGACTCTTGAGGCCGGAGAGGGAAGGTGTACCCAGCTCAAAGTAAGCATTCAAAGACAGCTGTAAACCATCAGTGCCTCTTTAAAGGAGAAAATCAATTCTAGGCTTTTGGTTTGAATACATTTTATTTCTAGTAATTTTATGGCAGACTTTACATGTATTTGTATTTATGCTGATTCAAAAACAAAGTAAGTTTGGCTAGGCAATACAAAATAGTGATTTTTTTTAAAGCCCTTGCTGGTATGGTTTATTTTTGTAACTATCACCACCTAGTGGAGAAAACCTTGAACTTCAAAGAGCTAAGGTTTGAGAAGAAATGCAAGGGCATTATACTAGTTTTAATCCTTCTGTTCTCACAATGGACTTCGAGGTCATTGTTCTTCCTTAATATTTGGAAACAGAGTCAGAAGCTAAGTAGTTTTACCCAGGGTCACACTGTGACTCACTCAGTTCCGGATAACTTGAAATTAAATGTAATTCATTTCACCACATAGTCCATTCAAAGGACTCAACTCTATTCTTGTCTCTGGGAGTAAATTATATATCTCGATATGGAGAATTCCCTTATTTATATGCGTGAACAAATGGCATATGCAAAAGGAATAGGATGAAGACAGAGTAGAATACATAGTATGTACAATACCCTGGCTTCAATCTCTATCTCGAGACAATGAAAGCAACAAGAGGGAACTAAAAGGGGGTCTCCCAGAGACTGGACCCCCCTTCTTTTATCCCTGAGACCCTACTCCTTCCTATATGAGCCAACTATTTGTTTCTCTTTGAATCTATTATCCTTGCATCTTAGGCAATGGTGGTTGGTCATGTGCACTATATATTCAGATCTGATTTCTGTGCCCAAAGATCCAGTCACAGTATGGATGCTAGCACTGTCTTGATTACTGAACAATCTCCTGTATCTGTGTTGTGTAAAGAATACTTCCACGGGGCTAGAAAGATGACTCAGCAGTTAAGAACGCTGACTGCTCTTCCAGAGGTCCTGAGTTCAGTGCCCAACAACCACATGGTGTCTCCCAGACATCTGTAATGGGATCTGATGCCTTCTTCTGGTGTGTCTGGAGAGAGCAACAGTGTACTCACATAAAATAATCAATTTTTTTTTAAAAAGAATGTTCCCCAATTATCACTAATTGGTTAATAAAAAGTTGATCAGCCTATGGCTGAGCAGAGGAGATAGGAAGGCTGGACTTCTGATCTCAGCCAAGTAGAGAGAGAAAGAAGAGAGGGACAAGAAGACCAGCGTTTACCATGAGGTCGAGGTGAAAGAGCAGACAAGAGGACACACATGGACCAGAGTGAGCTGGGGAAGACCAGATTGGCATGCAACAAGGCATATGTCTGGGTATTAGCAGCCTTAGAGGATTGGAATAGCCCAGAACCTGTCCAGTTCAGGCTTGTAGCCTGTTATTAAACTTAATAGGTCTTTGTGTCAGTTATTTGGGAGTCAGAACGAGAAAACAGAATTTATAATTCACTTCACATTAGCTATTGCCAGTTTACTTCATAGCATAAGACAATTAAACCTTCAGTGGGAAAACAGTAAATAAAAAGTTCCCACAATAATTCACAATGATATACTGTTGGATAGTAAAGTAAATAAAAACTCAATTTTTGACAAGATTCATGAAAGTCTTCATTTTCCCTTAACATTTAATTTCTGATTATCAACAATCATCAATTATAATGAAAGTTTGATATTTTTGGTCCCCCCGCCCCCCCCACAGGTATTTAACAGGTTGAGGAGAATTCCAGTCTTAGCAACTTAACAAGTCACCTCAATCTACCTATATGTATTTATATATCTTTTAAAGATGTATCGCTTTTATATTTACATGTTTTGCCTACATGCATGACTGTGCACCACCTAGGAATAGTCCCCGCAGAGGCCAGAATAAGGAGTCAGATCTTCTGAATTGGAGTGAACAGTTGT
Organism: Tokudaia tokunoshimensis; assembly: GCA_036184795.1. Lineage (NCBI taxonomy): Eukaryota > Metazoa > Chordata > Mammalia > Rodentia > Muridae > Tokudaia > Tokudaia tokunoshimensis. The sequence continues at coordinate 31,016,216 of BTHU01000022.1, read as the reverse complement.
GAACCATTTCGAGTTTGCAAACTCAAAGAGGAACCTCTATAGGTGCAGCAAGTGCTCTTAACCACTGAGCCACCTCTCCAGCCCCTTTTGCAACTTTCAAAGGGGTAACTTACAGAAAAGCATAATAAAATCATAAGCAGTAATACATAGATTTTTACTTACTTTTTAAATTTGTTTTTTAAAAGTAAAAATACAATTTTGTACTATGTAGCCCTGGCTGGCTTAGAACTCAATATATAGACCATGCTGGCCTCACACTCAGACACCCACCTGTCAGTGCCTCCTGAGTACCTAGTATTAAAGGTGCACAGCACTACACCCAGAGAATAATGTATAAATGTCTATGGTACTCATTTCCTGTTCCTGTCTGCTGCAAATGCCTTTAAGGGCTGCCTGCCATCTTTTTGTTATGGGGATAAAACGGTGTTTTCCAGTTTATGGCTATTATATCAGCTAGAGATAACTCTTAAGCAAGTACTTTGGGTGACAGGCCCTAAAGTAAAATTAAGAGGGAAAGGGAAAGGGAATCCCTTTTATTGCATTTCCTTGCGCAACCTTCTGAGTTGAACTTTGTCTACTTGTGTTTACTTGTGCTTTAATGTCGAAGTCCTTTCTCCATTTTCCTAGGCACCTCTGGGGTATTTCCACTTCGTTTTAGTTTTATTACAAATATTCTCCCTGATGACCGCATCTCTGGTTGAGCATGCGGAAGGCCAAAATCCTGGAAAGCCAGGTTCCCAAGTTGCCTCTGCTTTCGCTTTACTCGAAGGCGGCTGTTTCCGGTACTGAGCAGGCAAGCGCACGCGCACCACGCCTGTCCAAGCAGCGCCACCGAAAGGCCCTTCCTAGGGACGGAAGAAGACTCGAGCCCCTGTTGTGGGTGGAGGCGAACTACATTTCCCATAGTACAATGCGAGAAATTGCCGGCGGCGATTGGGGCAAATGGGTGCAGACTCCTCTGCCCGCTTTGGACTACACTTCCCGACACGACGCGCGAGGCGTTGCCAGCTGCGGGCCGAGGGCGAGTTGACGCGGGAGCTCGGGACGTGAGGCATGAGCGGCGCCCTCCCTCGGCCCGTGCGTGTCCTGCTCCGTACCCGCGCGAGGGTCGCGCGGCACGGGGCCTAGCGGCGGGCATCGGCGTTCTCAGGGGCAGGTGCAGCCGCACGGGCGCCAGGGAGGGTAGCTGCCACCATGGAGGTGAGCGGGCCGGAAGACGACCCCTTCCTGTCGCAGCTGCACCAGGTGCAATGCCCAGTGTGCCAGCAGATGATGCCCGCCGCGCATATCAACTCGCACCTGGACCGCTGCCTACTGCTGCACCCCGCGGGGCACGCGGAGCCAGCGGCCGGGTCTCACCGCGCTGGGGAGCGGGCCAAGGGGCCCTCGCCACCCGGCGCCAAGAGGCGTCGACTGTCGGAGAGCTCGGCGCTGAAGCAACCTGCCACCCCGACGGCGGCCGAAAGCAGCGAGGGCGAGGGCGAGGAGGGCGACGACGGCGGCGAGACCGAGAGCCGTGAGAGCTACGACGCGCCGCCCACGCCCAGCGGTGCGCGCCTCATCCCGGACTTCCCGGTTGCCCGCTCCAGCAGCCCGGCCAGAAAGGGTTTGGGGAAGAGGCCAGCGGCTGCAGCCGCGGCGGGTAGTGCATCCCCGCGCAGCTGGGATGAGGCAGAGGCGCAGGAGGAGGAGGAGGCGGGGGTGGACGGCGATGGCGACGCGGACGTGGACGGTGAGGACGACCCCGGGCATTGGGATGCGGACGCCGCCGATGCTTCGTTCGGGGTCAGCGCGGGCCGCGCGCATCCCCGGGCGCTGGCGGCGGAGGAGATCCGACAGATGCTGGAGGGCAAGCCGCTGGCTGACAAGATGCGTCCCGACACGCTGCAGGACTACATCGGGCAGAGTAGGGCCGTAGGGCAGGAGACTCTGCTCCGCTCGCTACTGGAGACCAACGAGATCCCTTCGCTCATCCTCTGGGGCCCGCCAGGTTGCGGTAAGGTGAGTGCCGCTCTTGCGGGAGGGCCGCGGAGGTAATTCCGAGAGCGGGTGCGGTCCTAAAGAATTCCGGACCCCTTCTCTGGAGAGGGAGGCCTGGGGGCGCGGTCCAGATGCGTGAGCCGAGTTTGTAATAAGCAAGCAAGCTTGTCATTTCCCCCAGATTCCCCAGACCCCTTGTTGGGCGTTTTCCAAAAGGAAAATGCCCAAATTTCTTGGTTTGCTCAGAGATGTGGACTGAGACTCGAGCTATCTTTGTGGTCATAACCCTGATATTTTTAGTGACCCAATTCCAAGCAGAGGGCATGAGACATTTTATATGCTCCATTTGTTGTGGAAAAAGTAGTTAAAATTTTCCTATTATACTTTACTCCCTCTCCCACTAGTAGGTTTATTTTAACTGGTTTTTGGAACTAATAGAAGTCTCCCTTCTGTGATTCGTTTTTTCAACAGGCATTTCCATAACTTTCTCTTACCGCCTGCTGCTTGAGAAAAGCATCAGTCCTTTAGTATCCCGTTCTGTGTATCATCTTAACCACAGCCAGAGGGGATTGGTTAGAATACCAAGAATACTGGAAGAATACTTGAGAGAATGTGGTGAAATGACAATCCTGTCCAGTCACGAAATCCATGGACAGCCACGAAAGGGCCCAGGAATATAAAGAACGCTTAATTTATGGTTCAGACTGCTTCGCTCACAAGCACATTCCTGATACTTATCCTGTTTTTCTTTGCAGCTCCCCTCTCAGCCACACCTCTTTATTTGCTGGAATACATCATTCCTTTTGTGCCTGCTTGTACTCGTGTTCTTTCTGGCCAAGCATAAATCAGATGTACCCAGATAACATTTTCTTAAGCCCAGATCCTTGCACTCTACTCCATCATTGAGCTACACGTCCAGCTCCAGAAATAACATGCTGATTGCTTCGCGCTGATGGTTAGCATCATGCTCACTCCTCCCAGATGTGGGAGGAGTGGTAGTTCCTCCATTTAGGGGTTTGGTCAGTAGCCTTGGTAGTAATTCTGACATGTGTGTTACAACATGAAAATAGTCAGCTATTGATGCTTGTAAGCTTTGAAAAGGTCTGCAGGGAGATGAATAGTGAGTCATGGGGGATTGAATACAAGAGATTTACTGGGCCAAGTCTGCTCAGTGAAGCACTTGGTGATAGTTACAAGCCTCTATGACATGGTAGCCTAATTCCAAAAGGAACAGGTAAGCTGGGGTTTGCTACCAGGCAGCCAGTGTCTAGTAACACTAAACTGTAGGATTTCCAGAAAATAAAGTGCTACCTTTCTATTCAGGGATAGTTTGTCATTTGGCAAGTAACCTTCTCTTTTTTTCTTTCTTCCCATTTTTAATGTTGAATTGCTAACAGTAGTCATAGTAATGGCAAATACATATTTATTGAGCACCCATTAAGTGCCAGATACTGAATTAAGAGTTTTCTGAGGACCTGAAAGGTAGCCCAGTAGTTAAGAGCACAGACTTCTCTTCCAGAGGACCCAGGTTCAATTCCTAGCACCCACATGGTGGCTCATAAGTACTTGTAACTGTAGTTCCAGGGGATTCAGTGCTCTCTTTCAGGAGATCTGACATCCTCTCGTCTCACCTTCCAGGGCAAGAGACACACACATGGTGCACACATTCATTCAGGCAAAATACCCATATGCATAAAACAAATTCTTTTTTCAAAAAAAATGATGTTCTTGAGTCTTTCCTTTGTTTTCTAAGTATTAATAAGATCGACTTGCTCCTTTTAACTTCCTTCTAGAGTGGAAGTTCAGAAGTGGCATGTAGCCATTTCATATGCTAGCTGCTTATTGCCCTCAGAAGCTGTTCATTTTGCTTTTCTCAGCTAATCTGCTGGCTTCCTGTTTGAGCTTGGTTCTGGGATCAGCTCTTATCCTGGGGCCTTCAGCATTATACTCTTGGCCAAAGGAGAAAGAATTTTCTCTTTGGTGAGAGGTCACAGCTGTCACCCTGGCTTTGCTAAATCAAGACTGCTATTCTTTATTGGGATTCATAAGATCTTAAAGAGTCCACCAAAAAAGAATCAAAAGGAGTTAAGGGTGGAGGATGGTCAGAATTGGCCTATGATTTAACTATCTTCCGATTTTCATTGTAATGCTTATTTGGTTTGGTTTTGTTGTGTTTATTCTGTACAGTCTATGCTTTTCTGCACTCTTCCCTGTTCAGAGTACTTGGCTAAGTAGGTATGACACTGCTTTTGGTACCTGTGCATACTGCCCAGTCTGATTAGGTTTTTAAACTTTGCCTTATCTTTTTCTAGACCACCTTGGCTCACATCATAGCCAACAACAGCAAGAAGCACAGCATAAGGTTTGTGACATTATCTGCAACAAATGCCAAGACAAATGACGTGCGAGATGTCATAAAGCAGGCCCAGAACGAAAAGAGCTTTTTCAAAAGGAAAACTATCCTTTTTATTGATGAGATTCATCGCTTCAATAAATCTCAGCAGGTATATTAACTTTTTACTATTTTTAGATATTGTATTTATAAGGTAAGATACATAGAATGTAAGATCACTTTGTAAAGTATAAAACAATACACATATGTAGCAAATGTTAACTTTCCTCAAGACACACAGGCTTGCCATCCATCCTCAACCCCCCCCCTTTCTTTAAAGTATTTTTAGATGACAAGAGAATGCTTTCTCCCTCTGATAAATGAAATAATTGCCATATCTCTGAGCTGTCCATAGAAGAAAAGGTTCTTTTGATCCATTTTCTAACTTTTAGAGCCTTTGAATCTAAAGACATTGTGACCAGTTGAACTCAATATAAAGATCATTATATAAGGCTTGGGTATAAAGCACTTACCTTGCTTATGAAAAACCTGGATTCTGGCTCTGCCCTGCCCTCCAAAGTTCATGGTTTTATCTTTCCCCAGTATTTTTATGTTCAAAATTATTTTCTGTTTAATGTGCCTTCTAGTTCTTGTCAAGGTAAAAAAACTGCAAGATAATGCTTTGTTTATTTTAAGCCCTTAAGAAAGAAAATGATAGTTTCTATAAATAAAACTTCTTTTTGGATTACCTACATAGAAAAAAATTTTTAAGGCATATTTTTTCTTTGATTTACATTGTTGCAGTTTAGGTAGTACTTTACATTGTTAAGTATAGGTAGACATATTTCCCGAAACTAAAAAACCTTTTTTCTCCAGATTTGAATCTTTTTGAGTATAACAACACTTTAGTGTTCTGCCTGATTTTGGCTTAAATATGGGACCAGTGAGTTGGCATTTCCCCTTTAGACAATGTCTGCTGTTTGTATATTCACCAGTTTGTTAAGAACAGTAACATGATGATCGAATACTTGTAGGAGAAGAACATTTTAGAAATATTAACAATGATCTTCTGTAAAAAGCTGATGTTGCATTCTGTACTAGTTCAGCATTGGGTAGAAGGACTTTTCTAACAACAAAGTAGTTTATGTTGAAATTGTACTTGAGAAGTAACATATTCTTCCAGCAAGAGACCAGAGTTAGACACTGGCGCCCAGAAGATGCACTTTACATATACTAACCAAAAAAGATACTCTTGAAATTGATGTGTCTATACTGATGAGTGTCCTGGAAAGGTAAAATTAGAAGATGAAGGAGTAGACAAGCAACTTACGTAGCAGGGTTCCGTGTGTGGCTGTTGAGCGGAATCACTTTCTTCTCTTTTCCTCCCATGATTAGGACACTTTCCTTCCTCACGTGGAATGTGGGACGATCACTCTGATCGGTGCAACCACTGAGAACCCTTCCTTCCAAGTCAACGCCGCACTTCTGAGCCGCTGTCGGGTAATTGTTCTTGAGAAGCTTCCAGTAGAGGCAATGGTGACGATTTTAATGAGAGCCATCAACTCACTGGGAATCCATGTCCTAGACTCTAGCCGCCCTACTGACCCTCTGAGCCACAGCGGCAACTGCAGCTCTGAGTAAGTAGATGGTGTGCAGCCCTGGGTGCCCACACCTCCCGAGAATCTCTTGGCAGAGAGCCAGAGAGGGCTGGGCCCTAGGCAGTGGAAGGGTGGAGGCACAGAAGAGCCTTTGGTCTGCCTGTAAGGAAAGTGGAGGAGGAGGAAAGTGCTTGACCCTGCCTGCAGGTTCCCTTTTCTTAAGGTGCATCCTTGTGGCTACCGATAGGTGTGTCTGCATCTCTGAGCTTTAATGTTACTTTGTTATTGTTACCTGGGCATTAGCTTTTATGCTTCATGCTTTTTCGTTATTCACTTATTTTAAAGGTTTAGAAAGACTATAGGAAGCCTTATTTAAAGGCTTCAAGCCACTCATTAAATAGAAGAAATACATATATACTTCTAGAATTAATTTACAAAATCTTTGGAGATTTGTGTTAGATTCAGATTTCTTATTGCCCCCCCCAGTGTAATTTTCAACGTATTGAGGAAAAGCTAATGTAACTCTACCCATACAATTAGTTAAAACGTTTTGTATATTCCAAAACTCATTTCCATAAAAGTAAAGAAGTGTTACTGAAAATGACATGTTCTGAAAGTGACGGACTGAGGAGACTGTCTCATTCCTTTTGTTGACTTGCTCTGCATCATGACCACCCCATAGCCTTTCTTGTGGTTAATCCGTTTGATTTCATGGGTCAGGGGTTTTCCTTTATTGTTAGAAATATTCAGAAGTCGTTTGTTCATGTGCTCACTGAAATAAAGCAGTAGAACATAGAGTGGTGTGGGGAGAAACCATCGCCCACCTCCTCACGCTGTGGACCAGACAGCTGCTTGTGCTTGCTCCAGGGCCAAGTTCTGGGGCCACTTTTCAGTGGGGATTAAAGTACAAGGCATAGCTGTACTCTCAGGTTTTAGGTTTCAACAGTTTCTCCCTATGTGTCTGCATTTTCCCATTTGTTTCTGTCTTATATTTAGGAAGAGTACTACCACCATGCCTCATTTCAAAAAAAAAAAAAAAAAAGCCTGGAAATATTTGGCCAAGGATCCTTGGGCAGAATGAAGTGGCTTCATTGTAGTGTACAGTTATAGAATGGCCATTAGGATTGTGGCCAGAAAAAAGTTTGGGACCTGCTGTTATCTGACCATTGCTGTCATATTAGGGGCTGTTGTAGGCTGGGTCTCAGGTCATTGTATCTCCTATAGTCTTTTCTCCATTTCTTTAGAGGGTTAGTTCAAGGACCCCTCACAAGTAAATATGCAGGTATTTATGTACTCTATACAAAAAGATGCAGTGTTTGCATTAAATCTACACACATTCTCCCATATACTTCAAATACTGATTAGATTTGGCTTTTTTAGTTTTTAACTTTTTTTTTTGCTGTCAACTCAGTACTTTGTTCATGACAGATATTTTATTACTGAGCTGTGTTTCCACCCTCCCTAAAATACAACGCCTAATGTGATAGAAATGCTATACAAATAGCTGTTACTCTCTATTGTTTAGGGACTAGGGACAAGGAGAAAAGATCTGCACATGTCTAGTAAAAACACATTTTAAAAAGCATTTTTTTTTCTGTCAAAGATTGATAGAATTTTAGGCTGTAGATTATCCATGGGTCAGCTGTAGACTCATGTCAGCATGCGGTAAAGGCAAATTGAAAAGAGAAAAGCAAAGAAGAAAATTGCCTAAGTTTTAGGAAACTATATTTATCGTGTATGTTGGTTGTAATGTGTCTGTAAGTTTATGTCCTGCATATTCAGGGTCATTTCTATGTCCTGTCATTTCATGGGTCTGAGCTATCCATGTTCTTCCAGATTTCCTGTTCATGGCCTTGCCATGATTGAAGTGAGGTCAGTAGAACTGTGGAGCTCATCTTCATGAGGAGCGTTTCTGTGCTTTCAGAGATTTCTAGATGATCTGCAGGCACATGAAGTATGAGGAGATCCAGTAGAAGAATTCCGATTTCATATAGGTACAGACCTTCTAAAATGGCATTGAGTCAGTGCAGACCTCCCATGTCCAACATGGCTTACCGTTTCCTCTGTCATTTGTTTAGAACTGATCCTAGTTATGGATTCTTTTCATTCTTTCTTGCTTCTTCTGTCCTCCACCTTCCTGGGAACACTAAGAAAATGGGAATTGTCTTTGTTTATATCTCCATCACCCTGTCAATCATATCTTAAGTGTTTGGTGATTGGTTAGGGCATGAATAAATCCTAGCTTTCAATGTGAAAGACATGGTTTAATTCTTCAGTGTTATCCTTCAGAGGAGATAATTGCCCAGGTATGAGAACCTTTTTCTTTAGTAAAGTATGCCTTTTTATCTGCTGTAAACACAGTAAAGTATTAACCTTAGCACAATTAATGACTGAATGGCTAGCATTACTGGCAAGAAGTTAGGAGATGTCATAGATCACAGAAAAGCAAACACATTCTAGGTGACTTCTTGAGAGAAGTAGCTGCCACCTCAATTGCCAAGAATAATTCTTGACTTTCAGTTTTTGTGGATAAAATATTACTTTCAAATCACTATTTACTAGCGTCAACTGTGCATTCATTCTTATATTAATCAGGTTGGCTACACTGATCTAGCTAGAAGAAAAGACTGAGATCCCAGTCATTGATTCCTCTCTGGGAATACTGAGTGTGCATTTGTGTTGATGTGTTATATTTTGATGTTCTACTAAACACCATGTACTAAACTAGAACATGCACAGAGAAATTCTAGAGTGTTGAAGACTGTGCATGAGGTGACAGGTATGGCATCTAGGACTACTCCAGGCGATGCTTATGCCACTTGATTGTATTTGGAAATCCAAGTTCTCATACACAATACATAATGTCTCCATTACAGCAGCACAGAAGTATTCAGTTTCTTGCTTGTTTTGGTGCTGGGGTTCAGATCCAGATCTTTTCAGTTGTTCAGCCACTAAGCTCCACCTATCTCCACCCCAGCCTGCGTGCTCTTAAAAAGAAAATTCCTTAGGCCTTTAATCTCAGCATTCCTGAGGCATTAAAAGTCCTGCATATGCTAGATATTGGCTACTAGGTATTGTGCATGTTGAAAAGTACATTTCTGTGCCTGTAGAGAGCACGTAGTATGATAGAAGCCAGATGAGCTATTAGTATTCTGCTATGGTCATCTGTACAAGAGAGCTCCTCAAACTTGGTATACTAGAGACCCTTTCCTTCCAAGAACTTGTGTGACCCCCAAGTATATAAGAGAGGTATGAAAGTCAAACTTCGATGGGTGATGAGTCATAAAGTTATGATGATGGTGGTGATAATATTGTTTATGTTTTTGTTTTTCAAGACAGAGTTTTTCTGTATAGCCCTAGCTGTCCTGGAAATCACTCTGTAGACCAGGCTGGTCTCAAATTTAAAGATTCAACTGCCTCTGCCTCCCAAGTCCTGGGATTAATGGTATTCACCACCCTTGGCTGACTAAAATTATTTTAAACAGTTATTTAGTGTACATGTAATTTTTTTCCCTAAAGATGAAACTTATTTGCTTAATAATGAGATGAATGTAGTTGTCTAAAACAATGCAAAGGATACACTCTAATTGAAACTTATATACTGATGAATAACAATAGAAAAATATTAAAAGTCTTTATTGTCTTGGGACTGGGGATGTAACTCAGTTGGTAGAGTGCTTTTCTAGTGTGCATGAAGTCCTGGGTTTGATTCCCAGCACTGGAAAAACTGGACATGGTCACATATGCCTATATTCCAACACTCAGGAGTAGAGGAAAGATGATGTAAAGTTCAAGGTTATTCTAGGGTGTATAGTTCAAACCAGTTGTCTTGAGTTCAATTAGACCACTGAGTAACTGGACGTGTGTCACTTGAGCGCACCTTTCCAGATACTTCATTTCAGCTCTGGCTTCTTTTATTCAGTGAGCCAGGCTGGCTTCTTTGGTTCTCCCATGAAATCACAAGTAATTTTACTTTCCAATATTATATGTCAAATAAAACCCAAAAACTAATGTGTGAAAGAGTTCAGGCTTCTAGAAGAGATGAGGGAGTTTCCTGTGTTCTGCTAAGATCAAAGCTTTTTCTCCAGTCTTTTACCTCTATATCTTGTTAACTAAAAATACACTTTCAAATGCATTTGTTTTAGCCAATTTTTCCTTTCCTTATTATAGAAGCCTTTTTTTTTTAAGAGAGAAAAGATCTCACTGTGTCACTCTGGCTGTCCCGGTACTTGCTTTGTAGGCTAGGCTGGCCTGGAACTCAAGACTACCTGCCGCCGCCTCCTGGATTAAATTCGTAGGCCATCACACCTAGCCATATTACTTCTTTATTTTGTTTTTCATTTATTTTGCATGTGGGTTTTGGTGCATGCAGGCCATGTAATGCATTTGGAAATCAGAGGACAACTTACATTCATTGGTTCACTCATTTTACTATGTGAGTTCTGGGAATCAAATTCAGGCTTAGCATTTGCATACGAAGGAATCCTACCAGCCCCTGTTTATGACCTCATCAGTATAACTTGCTATTTATTATTTTATTATTTATTGCTGTTTATTATGAAAATTTGGTCAGTCTAGTCTCAAAGTAGATTTTACTCCCAATTAACTTTCTTTACCTTTTGAAGTTTCTTTCTAAATTGAAACACTCCCCCTTCTTGTGCATGTACATATACGTATGTATGTGTGTAGGAAGGACAGACTTCTGAGAATCAGTTCTCTCTTTCTATGTGGGTTCCAGGGATTGAACTCAGATAGTTTGTCTTAGCAGCAAGCACATGTGCTCACTGAGCCATCTTACTGGCTCCTATTTTATTATTCTTTGTATGAATTATTTTCTCTCCTCATTCAATTATAAGACATTTTATTTTTAAATTTTAGTATTTTTTAAAGTTTTTTTATTATTAATAGTATTAATGTGTCATGTGTGGACTTGTGCAGTGCGTGGGTATGTGGGTGCTAGAAGAGGTCAGTTAGAACCAGCAGTTAGAGTCTTTAGAGCCAGTAGTCAAAGATGGTTGTGAGCTGCACCATGTTGGTACTAGGAACTGAACTTGGGTCTTCTGCAAGAGTATTACATGCTCTTACTCACTGACTCTTCTTTCTAACCCTAATTTTTTTTATTATTTTGTGTGTGTGTGTGTGTTTATCATGTAGCATATGGGAGATCAGACAACAACTTTGTGAAGTTGGCTCTTTCTTTATGTAGGTTCTCAGAGTTGATCTCAGGTCTCCAGGCTTGCACACTGTCTACCTTAACCTGCTGAGCTATCTTCACTGCACCCAGAGTATTTTAGTGCACCTCATGTAATTACTTGTCGCACCTTATAAAAGCAGGAGTTTGGGATGTAACTGAGGGGTGGATAGAACCTTGGAAATTCCTGCCTGGTGTTCTTAAGTGGGGATTGTCGTTGTGCTCTGCCTCTGCCCACTGAGTGCCATCAGTACAGCCCCTCTTACTATTTGGACAGAGTTGCTGACAGATTTATTCTATTTTAAAAATACTCTGACAGGGTAAAGTTGCAAGTATGAATCATATCTAAAGGGAAGAAGGAGTGGTGGCTTTGTGACTGCAAACTGGAACAGTAGAAGACCTCTGCATTAGAACCTGTAATGACAGCTAGCTGAATTAGCTCCATAGGCAAGCTCTGGGTTCAGTATAGATAACAATTGAGGAATATACTGGGTATCAACCTCATACCTCCACATGCACCAGTACACACGTGTACACACACACACACACACACACACACACACACACTTACTTACACACACACAGTGGGAGTTTAATGTTTAAGGGAGCAGCTTAATTTTCCTAAGAGGATAAACCCCATGTCCACTCTTGAAGCTCTAGTGCTATTTATAGATCTTTGAAGCACACACTCATGGAAGGGACATATACCACAGTGCTAATTTTAAAGACCAACATTGTGTGCTTCTATCTTTGATTTTTTTTTTGTAGGTTCAATATAACATGTATTTGCTTTAGAAATGAGGTCTGAGCAGCTATTTATTTGAAGAACATAAAACTATATAGTATGATCCCAATAGTGTTTTAAAACTTAACTACACAGTTAATGGTTGATTGAATCATAAAGGAAAATTAACAAATGACAATGTAGGTTTTATTCCAGGTTGATAGAAATAGGAATTTTGTTTTCTAATGCTTTATTTATTTTTTAAGAAAAGAGTGTCTCGCCATGAGATGGTGAGAAAGCCAAATTAACCCACTCATTATACAAGCTTTGACTGCTTGTTATCTACCAGGCATTGGAACTACCACAGGTTAGGCCTCCCACTTCTGCCTTTTATGCTATCTTTGTAGGATAATAAAAATAATTTCAAAAAATGACATTCTCAGATCCCTCACTCAGTGTTTATTGGGGACTCTAAGATGAGAATGGTGGTCCACAGCACACCTCATGGTTTAGGGCTCACACGGTCTGTGTTGCTAGGAGGCTTTCCTAGGAGGTGGAAGAGGCTGCTTTTATTAGTTCCAAGGCAAACGGGAGGTATTCAAGTAGTTTTGTTTCTTCCATCACCTTTCCACCTGGCATGCCCTTCCCCCTCAGGTCCCCCACCCCCACCCGATTCTGGTCCTTACTCTGCACATTGTGTTTAGTATGTGTCTTTGGATTTATTTTTAATTTGTCTTCCAGAAAATCCCATCTCTAGTTGATAAATGTTTCCTAGGCTCTACAAAATGCTAATGGTGTAGTCTAGATGTGTGGTGAATCTTCTGGTGAAGTGTCTACTGGTTGGAGCTGCTGTTAGAAAGGAAAAAGGCCATTCACCAGAGCTGTGGGGCTCAAGTGGTCCTCAAGAGTCTTCAAAGAAAGCATTGTTAGAAAGTTACATGATGAGAACTGTAGTGTCCTTGCATTTTTGTCAGCTTATACACTGGGGTCATTTGGGAAGAGAGAACTTCTATGGAGATAATGCCTGCATCCACATTGCCTCTAGTCAAGTCTGTATTCTCTTAATTAATGATAGATTGGGATGGCCTAGCCCATGGGAGGCAGTGGTCCTCAGTTGTATAAGAAAGCAGGCTGAGGAAACCATGGAGAACAAGCCATAAGCAGTCTTCCTCCATGGCTGCTGTTTCAGTTCTTGCCTTGAGTTGCTGCCCTGACTTCCCTCAGTGATGGACTGTTACTTAGAACTGTAAGATGAAATAAACCCTTTCCTACTGCTTTTGGTCATGGTGTTTAATCACAGCAATAGAAACCTTAAGACACATAATAACTAGAAATATAGGATAACTTAGGTAAAGAAAAAGTCATTTTTAAAAATTATTACCATACAAATGATTAAGTTTCATCATGGCTTTTTTTTTTCCAAATAAAACTTGGTGGGTTTATTGTTGTTTCTGGTTCTCCCATCTCCCTCCTCTGAGGCTGTTTTTAAAACATTAGGCATTACTTTTGTTGGGGGGTAGGTAATAACAAACACTATAACTCCAGCAGATGAACTGGATCCTTTCCCCTTCAAGACCCTTTCTTAGCCCAGCCCAGTTCACTGTACAGTGTTTTTCAGGTAGCTGGTTTGGACATCTGTGGCCAGGACTCATTGTTACCATAAACTGAAAACTGGAAATGACATGAATGAACTATAAATTTAAAAATATATATTTTTTCCTCCAAAAAATACAACTAGCCACTCAATCAAAAATATCCTAAATAATATGTGTTAGATGGCTAACTAGGTTGGGAAGAGAAATTTTATTAAATCAGGCTTTAAAGGTAATCATAGTTTGACCTTCTTTATGAAGGTCTGAACTTAGAAGTGATTGTGTCTAGATAGTATGACAGAAATCCATAAGCCCACTGCTGGGAATCAGGTAGGAAGATTGCTAAGTTAAGGCTACATTCGTTGGTCTGCATAGAGAGACTATTCCTCAAAAGCAAACAAACACACAAACAAAAAACCAAAAACCAGAAAAATGTGTAAATGAATAAATGTTATTGTGAATTTCAGTCCTAAAAGGTTAGGTGACTTACTCAAGTTCTGAGAGAGCCCTCTAATTAGTTTCCAGGATAGTGTGAAGTACCAGATGTTCTTCATTACACTGGGAAGATTTTATATGATTAATACCCACAGAAAGTGGCATACTGCCATCCAAAAATGTCATGACCAAAATTCCAAAGGCCTGTTGTTCCTTGGTCTGCTGTGCCAGAGTAATTGAGATCCTTGTTTGTTTGTAAGATGAGGGATTTGGGCTTTCTGATTAAAGAAATGTGATGCTGTCTTTACCCCATGTGTAAGGTGATCCGAATATTCTGTGCCATCAGATGTGGATTATCCTTGACGCAGGCTTTCTATACACTATGCTGAAGTGCTAGCATGTCTAGTAGTTTTCATGATTCTCTAGGCTAGAAGCAGATAGCCCACTTGTCAACAGTGACTTTTCATAACATTTGATGTCTTGCTTTGTACAAGCCTGTATAGACTAACTTGTACAGTGAGGTCCTCTCTGGTTTATAGATTGTGACAGCCTCAGCTTGTGAGATAGAGTGAAATACCCTATAGCTCATGTCTGGTAAAGTGTAGTGACATACCCTTAGGCTTAGGAAACTTGGTCAATTCTTAGTTTAAACAGTGCTTAATTATCTATGTAAACAATATGAATTCAGAACCTCCTAGTAGAAATATTAGAACCTTTGAACCAGGATGCTTTACTGATGCTAAAGTTAAATTAAGATGTGCTGCAAATGAGAAGTTGAGCCTTGAATGTGTTGATAATGAACATTGTTTTCTATGGCAGACCCTCTGTCTTCATTGAAGATAAAGCAGTGGACACTCTGGCTTACCTCAGTGATGGTGATGCCCGGACTGGCTTGAATGGACTGCAGCTGGCCGTGCTGGCCAGGTTAAGCTCTAGAAAGATGTTCTGTAAGAAGAGTGGTCAAACCTATTCTCCTAGTCGAGTTCTGATCACTGAGAACGATGTGAAAGAAGGCCTACAGCGGTCCCACATTTTATATGACCGTGCAGGTGAGGAGTTGAACTATGGGAAAATAGAAGTACACGGACAAATGTACTCACAGCTCTCCCCACCCTCTGACCTTCAGCCGGGTCCAAAGCATGCTCCAAATGTTCAATTTGATCTGCATATTATAATGGAAATAAGCCTCCTACACAGGTCTGACCTTTCTGAAGACAGGCATAAAACAAACTGTCTTGATAAGAATCAAGAAGAGCTTGGAAATTTAAAATAGGAGGCTTCCCCTTCATCTTGTAAGATGGATAGATAGATTTCCCCTTGTCTCATAGCACTTGGGAGAACATGGCAGTTTTGAAAGGCCATGAATTCAGTTGACAGTGATTCTTGTAATCACTTACAGAGTCAGTAAGGCAGGAAAGATTTACTGGTTTATTTGAGAGTTAAAATCCTCCATTTTTAGTCTAAAAGATTAGTTTACAAGGATTTTGATAGTTTGAGGTTTTTTTAGTAGCTTTGAAATTTTTTAGTAGCTTTGAAATTTTTAATTTTGCAATATATGCTAGGTGTTTGCATAGAAACATCTATAAAGACGGCAGATATCCCAGCTCTTATTAAGTCTGTGAGCTGGTAATATTAAATATCATAAGCACAGCATATTTGTAACTTCTCATGAAAGGTAGAGTGAAGATGGCTTATTGTAGATTAAGCTGAACTCTATATTCTAGAACATTTGTATGACTCTGAATAGTATCATATTGCATAACTATGGAGTGGAATTTTCATACCTTTAAAAGTCCTGCCAGAAAAAGAAGCTGATAATTGAACCTTCCAGGTCTCACGTTGACTGTGTCTCCATTCTGGTATTTCTTAATGATGAGAGTTCTCCTTACAGGATAGAGAGTTGAGAGGCAGGACTGTAGAATGACCCTGGTCCTCGTCACTGCTTTTCATGAGTGAGCTGGCTAGCCATATATCCTGAGTGACCAAAGCATCCCTAGCTGATAATACTGTGTGATGTAAATAGTGCTGAGGACACATTGGTCACCCCTGTCCTATCTGTGTTGTGCTGAGTGTGTGCCCCAGCCAGCAGCCTTTTTGTTTGCTCTCTCTTGAATATCTTGTCCTTGAAAAGCCTGGGAAGTAAAACATCTAGGCATAGTACCCTACTTTGCTTCTAGCCAAATATTAACATGAGATAAGAGCAAACTGAACATTTTTCAGAAGTGAGCAGATTCTTGCCCACCATTTTCTTTTTCTGGAGGTCCAGTAGCTGTAGTCTTTACCTCACCTTGAGAGCATCCCAGAAGACCCTTTCCATTGGCTAGGCCATCTTTCATATTTATCAGGTCACTAGTCACAATCCATAGGATGTTAATGAGTGATCTTTTAAGTGCATTTTTTTAGATTTCCCAAACAACCTTAGAAGGTAGCTTATTAATATTATCCCTACTTTACATAAAACTCATCTCAGTTCACAAAGCATGTGCTAAAACTGATCCTAAAATTTACCTTTATCTACTTCCCAAGAAGATGTGCTGTATCACTGCCTGCATATATCCCCATGCCTACCTCCTGGAGTCACTAAGTCACTCTTTCTAGACCATGTTACTGAGAAGAGACACTTGGCGGTGTTCAGCCCTAGGGAACTGTGTATAAGGGATACCTTCTTAGTACCCTTTGCTCTTCCAGGAAGAGCTGAAGGCAGTAGAAGCTCCTTGGCTTGGTAGCACAGCCGTGAGGACCCATATGTCATGCCCCCTATATTAATGTGCTTACACTGCCCATCCACACCAGCATGTCTGTTCCAAAGGGGATCATTAGACACCATGAATATAATTCACATTCTCAAGAAATGTACTTTTACAGGTTGCTCCAGAAAGAAGATTGTAGAACCATTTCCCTGTAAATGTGTTAGCTTAGACTCCTGGAGTTTTTTTATAATCCTAATTTGACAAAAACAAACTACCATTAGAAGCTTTGTTATTATTTTCTTTTAATGTCACAAACTACACAGTTGCCCCTAGTAGGATCCAGTAAGAGGTTCAGATGTTTATATACCAGAGTGAAGGTATTTCTGAATGAGAACAAATGGTCTGCCCTGCATTGACCTCATGCTTTTAGGTTAATAATATGAACTCTCCAATTCTCAAGCTGCATATAATAAAAGCAAAAGTAAATATTATTTCTGCAGGCTAGTAATTAACACTAACAGGTTTAGTTCTTCTGTACTGTTTGCTTTGTATAAGGCCTGTGTGTTTAAAGCAACCACATTTTACCTAATGAGAATCCCAAGGCATGGAGAACTTGCTAAAGTCTGCATTGATGGTGAGTTTGAGGTTCAGGTCCAAACTACCTTGGGCTAGACCTTTGGTACAGTTCACTGTATTGTACAATTGGATTACTTCTTGTGTTAAGTCAGTAGGTATGAAGGACTAGAGGTGGTTGCTTATCCCTCCCCAACCATAGACCCTGCTCTGTTGAGAGATCAGGGTTCAGAGTGCCCAAACCAAAGTGGTAAAACAGGGGCTAATGCCATGTAGATCACCCAGGACCCTTCCAGCCAGGGTCCATGGCTCACTTTACTGAGAAGTTCCAGGTAAGGGACACTGCTTATTCATAAAGTTTAGTAACTAGATTCATGTCATTGACCTGGCCTAGATTTCCTTAGGAATTGAAGTTTGGAGGCTCTGCAGTCAGCCTGTTAGATACTTACCCTTTGGTAGACCAGTTTCTTGTCACTCTATTTGAAGACCAGATGTCACCTTAGCAGCTGCTAGGATTTGTCCTTGGAGCCAGAGTGCTCTGCCCACCAGAACACTGTCACATTGTTGATGTAGCTCATGATGTCTACAGAGCAGGTGCTTCTGAACTTAGGACCAGAGGATTTTTCTTCTCAGCTGTCAAGTCCTTAAACTTACATGAGAGAATAGTCAGAAGGCATAGGCATGTGTAGAGAACACTGCTTATTTTTGATAACTGTTCAGCTATTATTCTGTTCTTAAATGTTTTTTCTAAAGTATATTTTGCTAATACGTTTGCTTGTGAATCTCGGATTAAAGATGGACTGAGGCCAAATGGTAAGGATGGGGCCACAGTGCTTTGAGGCTAAGAGCCATTAGTTCCTTTGCCAATACCCTAAGATCCTGCTTCACAAATGTCCCCACAGTCTATGGTGTAATGACCATGGGCTTCCGATATCAAGGTGTCAACTGGCAATGACACTGAGGAACAAATGGGCTCTATCAGCTGTCCTTGCCACTTTCTCTCAACCCTGATGACTATGACCAGGCCCAGTCAGTTTTACTCAAATAGACTCTGTGTGGGCAGAAGATGGAACCAGGACATGAGAATCTCTCTTGTCTCTGACAATTCACTGTGATAGAGATCACCCTTAAGAGTGCCTGTCCCCTCCTTTCCCTTTGCCAGCCTCTATGTCTAAGTATCCTCAGTATGTATAACTGTCATGAGTTTCTCCTCTGAATAGGACTGCTATGAAACAGGCCTGGAGCCCTGAGTGAGCTCTGGGACTTATCCAGGTGTCACCCCACTGAGTGTGGCTGGAGGACAGCTGTCATGCCTGCCCTCCCCAGCACAACTGGAGCCTGTTTAGTGCTGCTTTGTGTGTCGGGTAGGCATAGAAGGCAGCCATGTGACTGTTGTTCTGGTGCACAGGAGAAGAGCACTACAACTGCATCTCTGCCCTACACAAGGCTATGCGTGGCTCTGACCAAAATGCTTCCCTGTATTGGCTGGCCCGGATGCTTGAGGGAGGGGAGGACCCACTCTATGTGGCCAGGAGGCTGGTAAGGTTTGCCAGCGAGGACATCGGTGAGTAGAGGAGAGTCTGTGGGGGTGGGGGTTCCGAGAGGGGATGTGCTTACTCTAGTGTCATGCAGAATAGGTAGGAAAAGACTTGCCATGAGCTCAGTGGTCTGTTGCTCCATGTGCATGTGTCTGACTATTTACAGAGTCACTGTTTCTGCTTCTTTGGAGATGATCTCAAGATCATTCAAAATACCAATATATATATATGAGATATTTTTGGTTTGCTTTGCAGCCAAATGTTAAGGTTATTATTCGTTAGTTCTTGAGGTAGAAATGGGAGGTTCTGAACACCATTCAAGACAAAGATTAGAAAAGTTTTCCTTTTTTTATTGTAGATACTGTGTTTTCTTCCATCCATTCTTATGAATGACTTTATGGCTTTGCACTTTCTGTCTGTCATGTTTAGTCTCTTGTTTTTCCTACTGGAATGTATTTTTCCACAAGAGGCCATTTTGACACCAACAGTAACTCAATAAACAGTAGGAACTATTATAAATATAATGTGATTGGAGATGAGAGATAAATTGGTATCATTGTGGTGGGTATTTTATCCCTAAGTCTGCATGCAGTAGTGGTTGCTGCTTACAGCAGTACCCTGACAGGTCAGAACAAGGGGATCCTGTGACTTAAACTTGGCTTTGTCTCTTGTTGTATGATAGGTCTGGCAGATCCATCAGCGTTAGCACAAGCAGTTGCTGCCTACCAAGGCTGTCACTTTATAGGCATGCCTGAGTGTGAGGTAAGATACCAGCTCAGTTCTTCGCAACTCTTCTTTTTTCTGTGCCCTGTCTTTTGTGGATTTGAATATAAGTCTGCCTTCATCACAAGTGTGTTAGGTCCACTGAACAAGCTGCTCAGCTTTTGAACTTGGTTATGTAGAATCTTCGCCTCCTAGAGAAATGAGAATTTCCCCGTCTCATCAGGTTGTGGTTTGGTTTTGGTTTTATAATATTGGGACTTGAACCCAGAGCTTGCATGTGCTAGTTAAGTCCTCCACCACAGTACTATCCACAGCCCTGTTTTAACTTTTTAAATAGGGTCTTCTAGGTTGTTCAAAAATAGTCCTTAACTCATTCTCTAGCCCAGGCAGTCCTTGAACTGAGAACTTCCTGCCTCGGCCTCCTGTGTGACTGAAATTATAGGATTGTCACCAGAAACAAGACTGCTTTCACACTGTTCTTAGGAGTCTTGAGGCTCAGAAGTGTTCTAAGCTTTCTGGGAACAGGAAGTGGTTGGGTTCACCTCCATGCCGGATAGCTTACTAGTCATCTGCTTTATGAACCAGGGCTTAAGAAAGATTTGATTTAGTGAGAAGTTCATAGGTTAAATGAGAACTACTGATCTAGCTCCCCTCTCACCTCATAAGACTTTCTCCATTGTTACCAATTGTCCAGGCTATATGAAAAGAGGACTATAAAAATTAATTTAAAAGACAAGCAAGCATGGGAATCATCTAAGAGTTAAATAGGAAGAACATAAAGTACTCTGCCAAATAGAAACTGTGGCATCTTCCTGGTAACATGTGCCCTTCTGTGTCCTAGGTGCTTCTGGCTCAGTGTGTGGTCTATTTTGCCAGAGCCCCAAAGTCCATTGAGGTGTACAGTGCCTATAACAATGTAAAAGCCTGTCTGCGGAATCACCAGGGGCCCCTGCCTCCTGTACCCCTGCACCTGAGGAATGCGCCCACCAGGCTGATGAAGGATTTGGGCTATGGCAAAGGTTACAAGTACAACCCCATGTACAGTGAGCCTGTGGACCAGGACTACCTGCCTGAGGAACTGAGAGGAGTTGACTTCTTCAAGCAGAGGCGGTGTTGACTCTTGGGCCATGAGTAGGATGCTTGAATCTTGAGGAAGGCCAAAAGTCACTGGATCTTGGAGTTGGTTGCCTAGGGAAAGTTAAAATAGACCAACATTTTGTGCCAGAAATTAAGGGTTCCATAGATGGAGGTGGTTACTTCAGCTAAATGTGTACCATTGAAATTGTGTTCATTTGCACCCTGTGCAATGATTATGCTTATGAAATACCTGGCAGCTTTGTGCAATTAATTAATGTTATAAGGAATTATCTATTTTGTCATAGTATTTAAGTCATAATGTCATTTCAAAGTTCTGTTCAGTAGACTTTTTTCTTTAAAAAATGTATATTCTGGGTAGTTACAATTGGTACAAGAAAATGTAATTGTGATTTAATACTGCATAGTGATTTGGGTATTTTTTTTATATGCAAAGGTCTTATGAGCCAATAAAACTATTTCAAAGTACTCTTCAGTTCTTCAGTTCCTCCTTTTTGGGATGGCTTGCTTGACCAGAATTGGCAATTTGGTTTAGCTGAGAGGCCCTGCCTCATGAAATAGTAATCAAGGAAGACATCTTCTATCAACTTTGTGTCTCTACATGCAATTGCACGCATATGTATGAGCACCCCCCCCCACATGCACCCACCCATACACATACACACAGACACACACATGGGGAGGTGAAGGAAGATGTGGAGAATGCAACTTCTCTTAAAAGAGGAGGCCATTCCTGCATACCTCATGCACTACAGAAAATATCTGAACAGTATAATGGCCAGATGTAAACAACACATGCAAGTTGGTAGCTTCTTGGCCACTAGTTACAAGCAGCACACACACCCAGAGAGACACCCCCCAATGGCAGCCAAAACTGAACTTGTCAGTAAGGAGGACAGGATAAAAAGCATGCTAGAAACAGGAAACTCACATAGTTCCTGAATGAGCCCTGCCTTTGATTTGTTTTTGTGTATCTCTCTTACTTAGCATGTAGAATGTGAAAGTACCTATTTGTTAAATACTAAAACGAATGGATAACGTTTTCCTGGGGACTATGTAGATGTCTGAAAATCAAGCTAGTCCTCAAAGCTTCTCTCCAGCAGGGGTCAGGCTGAGGCTGGAGCAAAGTTCCTGGAGCTGCATGTCAGACCAGTCCACCTGCCTCAGTGACCAGCGCAGGCCAAGGTTGTCCTAGTGTTTGTGATCAACAGGACAGATAAGTAACCTCTTAAGAGCTGACTTGTCTGGTTGCAAAAGCAGTGTTTGAACACTACAAAAATTATGCAAAAAGTAATGGAGAAAAAACAGTTTTCCTCAATGGTAACTAATGGTTCGGTATATGTCCTCTGCATTACAACTCAGTAAATGGAGTTTAATAAACTCTATTAGTTATTGATATGACCTGGCCAGCCCCTCAGTAACTGAGGCAGAGTTGTATGGATTTACCTAATCAGTTCTTGCACAATTACTAATCTATTCTTACTGCCCAGCTGCTCTCCCCATGGTACTTGCTGTCTTGCCCAGGTTACTTCTCCAGCAGTCTATCTTGGGGGTGGGGTGGGGCATGTTCTCCTGGCCCATTGCATCTCCTGTTCTCTCCATCTTCCTCCTTTACTCTCCTCTCTGTCTCTCATGGTCCCTACTTGCGATCCCCAGCTCAGTACCTGAAACCCCTCTTACTTCTATTCTCCCCAGTAATTGGCTGTAGCCACTTTTATTTAACCAATAGCCTTAAATTTGGGAGCAAAGTTTACATAGCATCACTTGGTGTACCTGAGGATCTGCTTGTCAACAGAAACTAGATCTTGGGGGCCAGTATTTAGCTTTTGAATACTTAGCAGCACCAGACCAGCCCACTACACATTTTCAAATATATGTGTGCATGTGAAAATTGGAAACTTACACCACCTGTTTGCAGCTACAGTCAGAGCCACCAGGGGGCGTACAGTTCATGTCCTGCATATCTCCAGCTGTGCCACCCACACAGACTGTGACAGGATGGACAGCCTAGGAACTGTACTTTTATAAGAGAAATGAAGCCCTTTGCACACTCTGCCTGCCAACCTTTGCCCTCTGCCCCCATTGCCAGGGTTCTATCAATAGCCCAGCCATCCATGCACAGTGAGGAACATGGACCCACAGTGAGTCTGCTGGAATTCACATCCAAGCTGGGCCATTATGTGGTCAAGATTATCATCTTTGCTTTTCCCCTTCTTCATCTGTAGAAACTTAATTGCAATGGAACCTCATCACCGAGGACTGAAATGTACAGGGTCTCACCTTGCAGTGCTGAGTGCCTTGCTTCAGCCTTCTGAGTGCTGGGATTACCAGTGTGTGCCATCGTCTCTGGATTATTTCTGATAATGACTTTAAAAACCTACCACAACGCTGGTATCGACTCCTTCAATTTGTGAGATCCTGCCTTAAAGCAAACATGTCCTATCACTAAGCAAGCGGTGTATTTTACACCCCCGACAGTTCAGTATGTTTCTTGGCTGTAGCTGCACCACAAACACAAATGAGGCACGCACGGTGCATAATGGAGCTACGCCATGGGAATGTGGGCGCTGCATTGCAATGTACGGCAGCACCATCATATGTAACGTGTACTAACCGGCAGTGGCAAAATGCCAGGACACAGGGACAGTGTTTGTCTCAGAACTCAAAGTCCCCTGTGCAGTCTCCTTCCTGGCTATAGTAAGAGTGTTTCTCTCTAGTCCTAAGTCTTATAGAAATGGCTTTGCTGTGCTAGGACCTGTCCAGGTGCAGCTGTTCTGACACCCGCAGAGCCAGGTGTGTTAAAGATTTATTCTGCAATTTCCTTCTGCGGACTGTTTTTCCTGTGTTTTAAAACATGAATACATGGAGCTGAGTGACAATCTCTGGTTCAGTCACAGGACATATCATCGTAGGACAGGAAAGGAACATCTGAGTCACTTAATCTAATTCCTGCAATGTGACAGCAACTTGACTATGGTGGAGATAAACAGATCAGAACTAACAATTTGACAGATGATGCATTCGATCATGACTTTTTCCATTAAAGCAGGCTTAAGAACACCAAGCCTCATTAAATTAATTGCTCCATACTGTGTCTGCAAGCGCAGAAATAGCACAGTTTTAAAAAGCAAATTGTAGATACAGATGCCGTAACAAGACAGGACACTTTCATAACATGTGAGTAACAAAGTTATTCCTCTCTACGTACTTAAACTCCTGTGCCATTCAGTCAGTTCTCTTGGTGTCTACAACTTTGCTGGAAACAGGTCTAGAAAGGTTTTGTAGAGTCATCTTACTGTGCACTGACACCAACTTACCTGCATCCGGTAAGATACAACATATAGGCAGGCAACAAGAGACCGGAAGCGCAGGGTGACCTGGGAACTGAGCCTTAAAGCTCAGGAATGCTTAACAGAATAGATGGATTTCCTCCCATGCACCACCACTGATAATGCTCAGAAAGCACACTATCCTGGACTTCATTTTCCCAGGGCTAAGTGACAAGCTGAACTAAAGCATGGAAAGACAGCTGGTTTCTAGAAGAGAGCGGTTGTATTCCTAACATTCCTGAGAACGTTTGTTTTTGAGAATAAGTAGCTAAGGGACTAGATAGGTCTAAGGTCCCCTGAAGAACTGTCCCGCAGTAACCACCCGACTAGGCATCCTCCTTACAAAGCTAGTTTAAGAGTCCTGTCTTCCCAGACACATGTGCTGTGGTCTCTTACTATAATGGTGAATTTGACTTCATCAGTTTTGTCTCAGTGTATTTTGAATGTCTTATGTGCATAGATTTAATAATCCCCAGGGAAGATATGTAATTACAGATCTTCGGATGATGAAAGTAGCATACTGATGAGGAAGAAGGGGAAACCAAAATAACTCTGTAATTGTTTGGTATCTGTGGACTTGGTATATGTGTTAATAAGTCACAGTACACCAAGGCTGTCCCAGTCAGCATCACACGGTCATTTTCTCCTGAACCCAGAGCCCTCAGGATCCCTCCTCTGTCAAATATTGGACTCGTATTCTTCATCCCCACCAAAATAGAAGGAACAGATCACTACAAAGTAAATGGCAACTAAAGATTATTATTTCTGTGGCAAGTATTGTCATCTTAAAGAGGCCTGTATTGGTTACTTTTGTGTTGCTATGACTACAGAACTTTAAGGGAGTAAAATTTTGGGAGGACCATCATGGCAGGGAAGCTGTGTCAAGTCAGCTCACTGCTTAGCAAGGAAATGTAGAGGAAGCTCTTCGTGTCCCAGAAGAGCACTGAACAGAGCTCCACAGGAACTGGGGACTGGACGTTACTTTGCTCACCATGACTTCTGCCATTTGGATCTACCCTGTAAAGGCTCCACAGTCTGTAATCAGACAGTATAATACATATATTATACATACATATAATATGTAAATGGCACCATTAGCTGGAGACAAGTGCTCTCTCTAAGCATTTCATCTTCGAACACAAGTATGTCAAATGTGAAGGCAATGGATGCAGCTTGCCTACAGAACTTCAGACTTTATCAGACCTCTGAGCATTGAAGCTCTGAGATCCACCAGGAATAGCTGTCAAGCTTTCTTTCGGGGGCTGAGTGAGGGGGGGGAGGGGAGGGGCTGACAAAAGAGCTCAGAGGGTAAAGCCCTTGCCAGGCAAGTGTGAAGACAGATATTCAGAGTCCAAGAACCCATGTAAAAGCTAGGTAGGCGTGGCAACCACTGGTAATCCTTGCAGATGATCCCTGAAGCAAATGGATTAGCGAGACCAGCTGAAATGGCATGCTGCTGGTTTAGGGACAAGAATCTGCTTTGATATATATGGTATAGTAATCAAGAAAGACGCTTTGGCCCACCACATACATGTACTTGTACACATACCACATAAATACATGCACTCAGACTAACACACACACACACACACACACACACACACACACACACACACACACAATTCCTCATGGCTTAAATGGACCTGACTTCTGTCACAATACATCCCTCAAATTTCAACTGTTCTACCTAAGACTCTTCCAGCATGTTGACCGATAGAAAAAGGAGCCATACCCTCCTGCTTTCTGCTATTCAAAGGTCAGACTCCTTACCCCACCCCACCCCTGCCCCATAGGCAGTCTAGTTCTGACCAGATCCTCCCAGCATGTGAAGCTAAACCGTGAACTTTCACATCCCATTTTCTTCCATCCTGACTGCGATAGCTGTCACAGGATTTGCGGGTGGTGCTTTAATAGTCAGTAGCTGTTTCAAGTAATGCCTTAAATTCAAACCGAAGTTGGGGCTGAAATAATAGCGAAGCATCTAGCTTTTTATGGCACCATTAAGCCTGATGAAGCCATCATTTTCTCCTGCAGTCTGGCAAGCCCAGAATATAAAAGAATTTTATTTCATGTGGGAGGGAACAGAATAGGGATAGATTTGCAGAAGTTACAGAAACAATGATAAGAAGAGATATGAAATCAACAAGGAACTTGTTGCCAGGCAACAGGGTTGGTCGTCAAAGAGATAGCCTTCAGTAATAACCGCTTGGCAGTCTTCAATATTAGGCTGTAAATCTCTGAATAAGAATGACTGTGCCATGAATGGACCAGGGTGGACACTCTTCCAGAGAACCAATGCGTCCAGCCCGCTCATTCTGTCTGTAAATGTAACTTCCATCTCTCTGAGAACTGTGCAACTGTTTCACTGACTGAAACACTGTCTCTTGTGTCTTTAGAATTGTACTGTGATTGTAGTTTTGTTTTGTTTTCTTAGTACAATGAACCCAGATTGCCACCACCCTGCTTACTTGGGTCCCAGAACTCTGGCCAGTGGTGATAATGGCACGTGACTCACAGACAGTGAAACTGGGATCCTGTGGGAGTTCTCCACAACTTGAAACCAAAGCCTGTTTATTAAGTAGGTACAGGAGGAGCAGCTAGCTACCTCTGGGGTAGGAGGTCTGGGTGAGTAGTGTCAGTCCGTACACACTGGGGCGGGGGAAGGAAGACACAGTTGCTAGACTTTGTACACACTGGGGAGAAGGAAATCTATTTCCTAGACTTTGTACACATTGATCAGTCTTCCTAAACAGTCAGACCAGAACGCCTGAGAAAAGCCTTGCAATTTCTCCTGAGCCTGACTCATATGTGGAACAGCTTTCCCCGTTTCCCATGTGTCTGAGGCCTTGGGCAACCTTGACACATCTGTGCCCAGCCTGGCCCATATGGATAATAGCTTTGTCCTCCACAAAGCCTTAGCCATGATAATCCATTTCACTCACTCAAGCCTTCCTTTGCTCCCTATACCAGATTATGTCAAATTACCTTATATTACCGTGGTTAGATCACCAACATTTGGCCAGTGAGTCCCATGCATTCTCAGGCCCGTGAAGTCTGTAGGATGTCGGATTTGACCTGGAATACTGGGCCACAGTTTTCATTTCCATGACTGTGGGATCTGGTCTATGACTGACCATCTCCTCTCTTCTTGAATCTGTGTTCCACAGAGCCTGGCTTTTATGCTTGGAGCCCTCTCATCCTGCCTTGTTAAAAATATTCTATGGCAGGAAAGTCTGCTCCTTGTCTCCAGTTGCTAGCAGTTTCCAGGATTCAGAAACATTGACACATGGACGTGAGCAATGCCCTCCAAGATCTGCAGCAAAGCTTAGTCGCCTAGGTTGTCCTGACACGTTTGGAAGGGTCCCTGGCTCTCTCCCTTCCCTGTGTGAGGCTTTGTGCAGGACAGTGTCAGTGCACAGATGAATGAGCAGGCTCTCTGGGCTGAGTCCTGGCTCTTAAGACCGTTGACAGCTTGTGTAACATCTACTTATTGGTTTCATCATCCATACAACGGGGACATGTTATATCTAACTCATTAGCTAGATGAGAGGATTAAGAAGCTTAGAAAATAGTATAATATGTAGATATCATATGAAGTATATCCTTCTTTTTGAATCTTTGCCAATATTCTTAATCAAGATGAAGCAAAAATCTGTTCCCCTCCCCACCCCAGAAGACTAGGACATTCTGTTCTCAAAAGTAAAGGTTAAATTCAAGGGCAGGGGAGGTCGAGGTGGTGGTGGGGAGACAGGTGTCTTTCCTATGAAGGGGAGTAACTTTTCTTACTGGGTTGGTGGGATTTTTAGTAGAAGCTAAACACTTTGCTTTCTTTCATGGGGACTCGTCACATGATGCTGGCTTCAGTTTATTTATTTTTTTTCAGAAAGTGAGCTGACGAAGAGGGCTTCCTAGGGGTTTGATTTGCCATCACCACAAAGCTGTGGTTCAACTGCTCAGGAAGAGAATGGTTTCCTGTGTAACTGGAAGCAAAATTGCCTGTATCTAGAACAAATGTTTCTTAACATCCAAGAGAAAAGGGAAGACAAGGGCCAGGAAAGCAAAATAAGATCAAAATTCTTTTTTAAATTGATGTATATTGATTGCACAAATTAGCGGGTCCCATTATGACAGATGTAAGTAAGGGGTTTGACCATATCTATCTCCAAACACACACACTATTCCCACCCCACGTCTCCTTGTCTTGTGCCTTAATGGTATATGCCCCTTGAATTTCGGGTCGTTTTTTATTTTTTTCAAGGTGAGAATTCTTTGTGACTGTTGGCACACAATATTGAAGATTTAAAAGTACCAGCCCCCACACTGGAATTGTTGTGAGCCAAAGGGATCAGTCAACCAAGTTAAGTTTCTAGAGAGTTCTTTTATTAACTAAACACAAAAGAAATTAGTGGAGCCTGGGAATACAGTTCAGGTGGTAAAGTATTTTTCTTGTCCGACAAGGACTTGAGTCTGAGGCACAGAACCTATATAAAAACATACTAGGCATGCTGGTTTGTACTTGTAATCCCATCTGTGGGACTCGCTGGCTTAGTTACTTGGCCACTTCCGGAACGGTGAGAGACACAATCTTTTAAAAAGATTGCTGGTTCCTGGAGAATAATAGCCAAGGGTGTCCTCTGGCCATACATGTATACTATATGTACACACACACACATTCACACTCACACACACACATTCACACACACACACACACACACACACACACACAGAGATGGAGGGGAGAGGGCAGAATTAGAAAAAGTGCAGAAATCATAATGTTGTATGTAGGCATGTCATGTGAGATAGGCAACTCTTACTTATATTTACTGTACTGTCTTAATAGAAAACATACAGGTGGCTAAGCACAGTGGAGTATGTATAAAATATGAGCACATAAAAGGTTGAGGCAGGAGAATTGTAAATTTGAGGTCAGTCTGGGATATATAACAGGATTGTCTCAAAACACCAGGAGAAGGAAAAAAGAAGCATCAGTTTATTAAACGTGAGGGGAGGAGACTCTTCCTTAGTGTCTTAAGTATTTTAAGGAACATGATACTTTACACAGAAAACTGAAAGCTGTGTTGCATCTACATTCTTTTAAAGCTAACTGTACAAATATTGTTCAATGTTATTTACATTTTTAAAATACAGGGAAACCATTTTCTCTGTGGAGTTGAAGTCTCAATAGGATCTGGCGTAACAGTCTACAACATGCAGGAAGGGCTGGCGCAAGCACACTTTAAAAACCTCATTCAGTAACATCCCCTTGTTCTTGCAATGTATGCCTCTCCTGCCCCCTGAAAATGGTTTGATTTAATGATGTGTGTAAGACAGCACACTGTAGATCCCTTGGGACTGTTCCCTGCACTGTATTCCCTCTCCACACACCTCTGTGTTCATTTTCCTGGTGTTGAAGGATCACTGCCACCTCCAACACATTGTGTTAGGCCCGACAGCTCAGGTGTAGAAGTTCTTTCACACTTTATCATCTCCACATGACTGAGCCATCAGCTTCTCTGAGGGTGACATGTAACAGCTCCTTCCTGAGTCCTGCATTATCTTTATTTCATGTATACACTCACTCTCAGACTCACTCTCACACTCACTCTCACTTTCACTCACATTAACTCACTCTCACTCACTCCCATTCATTCATTCTCACTCACACTCATGCACTCTCACTCTCAGTCACTCTCACTCACACTCACTCATTCTCATTCATTCACACTCTCACTTTCACACTCACTCTCACTCATTCACTCATTCTCACTCACACTTGTACTCACTCACACTCACTCTCACTACCATTCACTCTCATTAACACTCACTCTCACTCACACTCACTTTCACTCACTTTCAGTCACTCTCACACTCTCACTTTCACTCACACTAACTCACTTTCACTCTCACTCACTCTCATTCATTCATTCTCACTCACACTCATGCACTCTCACTCTCAGTCACTCTCACTCACACTCACTCATTCTCACTCATTCACACTCTCACTTTCACACTCACTCTCACTCATTCACTCATTCTCACTCACACTTGTACTCACTCACACTCACACTCACTCTCACTACCATTCACTCTCATTAACACTCACTCTCATTCATACTCACTTTCACTCACTTTCAGTCA
This sequence comes from Tokudaia tokunoshimensis, assembly GCA_036184795.1. Taxonomy (NCBI): domain Eukaryota; kingdom Metazoa; phylum Chordata; class Mammalia; order Rodentia; family Muridae; genus Tokudaia; species Tokudaia tokunoshimensis. Next base: position 30,986,278 of record BTHU01000022.1, on the reverse strand, counting down.
CTCTCACACTCTCACTTTCACTCACACTAACTCACTCTCACTCTCACTCACTCTCATTCATTCATTCTCACTCACACTCATGCACTCTCACTCTCAGTCACTCTCACTCACACTCACTCATTCTCATTCATTCACACTCTCACTTTCACACTCACTCTCACTCACTCATTCTCACTCACACTTATACTCACTCACACTCACTCTCACTACCATTCACTCTCATTAACACTCACTTTCCATACTCACTTTCACTCACTTTCAGTCACTCTCACACTCATTCTCACTCACACTCACTCTGACTCTCACTCACTCACACTCTCATTCATACTCACTAACTCACACTCACTCTCACTCATTCCCAGATATTTGTAGGGCTATGGTCCTACATGTCATCTTCCTGTCCCTTATGGATATGGGAATAGTTGATCCCAAGCATGTAGGTGGACACATATAACCCAACACTGGGGGATGAAGAAAAATGGATCCAGGGGGCTCTCTGCACAGTGAAACTAACCAAAACAGAGAGCTCCAGCTGCTGTGAAACACCTTGTCTCAAAATATAGGGTGGAGAGCAAAGCAGGAAAGAGGAAGACATTTTATATTCATCTTCCTACACATGCACACCAACATGTAAGAATGCAGTTTCACAAACATGTGTACACACATGCTTGTACACACACACACACACACACACACACACACACACACACACACACACGCAACCATAGCTTCAAATCACTGAGTCATGATCACAGTGTACCTTTCTATTCAGATCTTTTTCTTGGTGATGTTTGTAGTTTTCTACATAGAGTCCTGAGGAATTTTTATTGGACTTATTCTTGGATACTAGAGTGATTTCTGATTTACTCTTAATTTTAAAATTCCAAGTGTGAAGATTACATGGACATAAAAATTGGTTTTGTAAATTCCACCAACTATCTTACTTAACTCCCTTCAATACTAATAATTTAGATATTCTAACAAAATAATCTAGAACATTATGAAGTTTCTTCTTCCTTTGCAAAATAGTTCTATATTTTCATTTATAGCTAGACTCTTTATTAACATACTAGATTATTATTTATCAATTATTAATTACATATATTAATTATTAATTATGGAGAGCATGCATTCTTTTCTCATTTTATATAGATACTTTCTCCTTTAATTTCTTTCTATTTTTGTTCTTTCATTCTGAGGGAATGCTACTGAGTGCATCTAAATTTAAAATTTTTATATTTTCCTAGTGTACTGAATCTTTTTCTCATAAAATGTTCATTTCTAGGATAGGAAAAGTAATTTGCTTAGTATTAATATAGCTACATCTATCTCTATGGTTAATGTTCGCATGGTGTTAGCCTATGAAGCATTTGTAGTTTGGAGTTTAAGAGACACAAAAGCAGATTGTTTTTTGTATTCAAGATTAGAGGAGTTATTGACATCGTAGATGGACAAACAGACAGCAGCTTGGCTGGACACTGAGGACAGATGCATCTGTATAGAGGAGTAAGGATCCTTACACATTTTTTAGAAGGCGATAGGGATAGATTGAAGTGTTTCTCTTTTTAACCCAAGGTTGACTTTGGTTGGATCAAGACAATACCACATAATTGATAAACGCATTTCCCAGTTGGTCAATATGTGGGGCCAGTAGGACAGGGACACAAGAATCTAGAGAAACAAGTTCACTGTATCCTAGAAACCAATTGACTATCGTTACTGGAACTGACACAGTGCAACCAAAATACAAGATGCCTGGTCTTGGCCAGCAGTCAAGTTCTCTCACTGTGGCAGCTAAACTCCTAAGAGGCAACTTAATGACAGAAAGAAAGGTTTGTGCTGATGGCTTCAGGGGTTTCATTCCCTGGTTGTCTAGCATGGATGCCTGTCTCTACATCATGTCTTTGGGGGGTGGGTGGCACATGGTGAGACTTCAGTTCTGGACAGACAACAAGTAGAATGACAGAGAGGGGTCTCGATAAGACAACAACCCACACAAACATACCCACTGACCTGTTTACTCTAGCTGGGCCCACCTTCTACAGTTTCCAGAACTCCCCCAAATAGAGCCAACAGCTAAGGACCCATGAGCCTGTGAGAGACCCTTCCTACTCAAACCTATTGAATGTCTTTTTTTCCTTTCAAAGTGTGTTTCCTTTAAATACTACACGTTGAACTGACCACTGTTTGCCACTTAACTAAAACACTTAGTTTGCATTTCAAGTAATTGCTTAAATACCTACTTCACATCCCATCTTGTTATTTCTCGTGCTTCTTGTATCTTGCTCTCTTCCCTCCTTCTTGCCTTCTTTGGATTGATTGTATGTTCTTTGTTTCTGTCTGGTTTAATATAGAAGCTGTCAAGTCATTTTACTATTCTTCTAAACCTTAGATTTCAGCACCAATCCATGGCTTATCTTCCCAGACAATGCAAAGACCTTGGAAAATTTTCTCTAAGTGAAGGAAGTACTAGAGACTGAGCTGTTCCTCTAGTCTAATAGATTATTAAACTCCATTCCCTGTCCTCTGACTTCTAAATCATCATTTATATTTATTTTTTAGAATTAAAGTCTCAATATGGTATGATGTTGTGCCAGCTAGCTTTGAACATATGAACCCAAGTCATTCTCTTTCATCCGCAGCCTAGGAATCTAGACCTATAGACACAAGCCCCAAATCTGCATTATCATTTATTTTAAATACTTTTACGTTATTCTATATACATTGAAAACTACTTTAACACTACTGCTACTATTTTATATGGTCAATATTCACTTAAATTTACCACAAATGCACATTCTTGTTCTTTAATTTCTTCTTTCCAATTCTGACATTCCTGTCCATAAAGAAGATTTTTCAGAATGGTTTAAAAGCGAAGTCTACATAAATCAATGCACTTAGTTTTTAGATGAATTTGTCTTGAAGTATATTTTTCCCGATTATGAACTAAGTTGAAGTTGGTAGGGTTTGGAGTTTGTGTCTCCTGGCAAACTGGAAGACTTGTCTGTGGCCTGGCTCCAAGCTGTGTTGCTGTTGTTGTCAATGTGGCTGCTCTGTCTGATCCCTTGTATTGGGTTGTTTTTAGTGAACTTTGTCTTAAGACTTCTGCAGTTTTTCTAGGATATACTTTGTTTTGTTTTCTTTCTAGGACAGAGCTGTTTTGTTTCATCTGCTAGGGTTTAGAGTGTGCACTGATGCCTTTTATCTAGTTTAAAATAAATGTTAGCTTTTTTCTTTTGGTGTATGTGTATGAGGGTGTATGTATGTGTTGGTGAGGATGAATGTGAATGTGTCTGCACATATGTGCATATGTGCATGTGGGTGTGCACACTCATGCATGCACATGCACTGGAGGCCACAGCTCATTATTCTCCACCATGTATATGCTTTGAACACTGTCTCTTACTGCACTGGCTTGGACCTTAGTGATTGGTAAGGCTAGCTGGCCAATTCTCTCCAGGGATCCACTTGTCTCTTTCCTCTCTCAATCCAGTGCTGAAGCTACAAATGAACCATTCTGCACAGGGATTGTATGTATGTGCTGGTGATCCAAACTCAGGTCTTCATGCTTGCAGGGAAGGCACTTCAATGACTCAGCCATCTTCCTGGCCAAATGTTTGCCCTTTATATATTATTCCGCTCTGTATCCTGTCCTTGTATCCTATGCATCCTCAACCTCTCTTTTGGAGAGGTGTTTTGAGATAGACTGTAAACCTTGCAGTCCTGTAACTGATTCCATAGGCCAGGCTGGCTTCAACCTTGGAGATCTGCCCGTCTTTGCCTCCTGACTGCTGGGATTAACCCTGGCTAGCTTCATGCTAACTATTTTGAGTTGTTCATCATTTCTTCTGTATTTTCCATTCTTACTTTTGATTTTGGAGTTTATTGACTATATTTGACTTTCTAGAAGAAACTAAAATCATTTAATTAATTATTTTAATGGATTGCTTCATCAGACTTTAAAAATCCACAAATTCTTTATTATTTTTCTATGGAAATAATTTATTATATGTTTAAGTTCTGGGGTTTCGAGTTCCTTTTCATCCAGACATGAAGTGTAGTTTGTTGGTTTCCAACGGCCTGCTAAAATATCTGACCTTGGATTTCATCAATGTTGTCTTCACAGACTGTTGTTCTCTGGTTTCTATGGGCGGCAGCAGCATTTAGAATCTTCCACGGTTGTCATTCTCTTTTGTTTGTGCTGCTTTGTGTCTCTGTTGCCATGGCTGCCCAGCCAAACAGTTATCTTTAATTATACTCTGGATGTTGTACTTGAAAAGCAGATTGTAATAATGCTTTGAGGCTTAAGGCTATCTCCCTTACCTCAGATAGACATGACTTTAGTTAGCGTCTGCAGGGACCCACTATAGTCCATAAAGATTGAGGATGAGAAAGTGGAGTTGTCCAGAAGTTTCAGCCTAGCTGTGAACTTATTTTTTTTTAATTTTATTTTATTTTCTAAGTTTTTTTTATTTACTTTCAAAATCATTTCCCCTTTCCTGTTTCCTCCCTCCCTGAAAGTCCCATAAGCCCCCTTCCCTCCCTCTTTTCCCCATTCAACCCCCTCTCGTTACTCTGTCCTGGCGTTCCCCTACATCCAGTCTTTCCAGGACCAGGGGTCTCTCCTTCCATCTTCTTGGAAATCTATTGATATGCGAATTGTGTCTAGGGTATTCTGAGATTCTGGGTCAATATCCCCTTATCAGTGACTGCATACCATGTGTGTTCTTTTGTGATTGGGTACCTCACTAAGGATGATATTTTCAAGTTCTGACCATTTGCCTAGGAATTTCGTGAATTCATTGTTTTTAATCGCAGAGTAGTATTCCATTGTGTAAATATACCACATCTTCTGAATCCATTCCTCCGTTGAGGGACATCTGGGTTCTTTCCAGCTTCTGGCTATTATAAATAAGGCTGCTATGAACATAGTGGAGCATGTGTCCTTATTGCATGCAGGTAAAGCCTCTGGGTATATGCCCAGGAGTGGTATAGCCGGATCCTCCGGGAGTGTCATGCCCAGTTTTTTGAGGAACCTCCAGACTGCTTTCCAGAGTGGTTGTACCAGCTTGCAATTCCACTAGGAGTAGAGGAGTGTTCCTCTTTCTCCACATCCTCGCCAACAACTGCTGTCTCCTGTGTTTTTGATCTTAGCCATTCTGACTGGTGTGAGATGGAATCTCAGGGTTGTTTTGATTTGCATTTCCCTAATGACTAAGGATGATGAACATCTCTTTAGATGCTTCTCAGCCATTAGATATTCTTCAGGTGAGAACTCTTTGTTTAGCTCTGTACCCCATTTTTTAATAGGGTTACTTGCCTCTCTGGAGTTTAACTTCTTGAGTTCTTTGTATATCTTGGATATTAGCCCTCTGTCGGATGTAGGGTTGGTAAAGATCATTTCCCAGTTAGTTGGTTGCCGCTTTGTCTTTTTGACAGTGTCTTTTGCCTTGCAAAAACTTTGTAATTTAATGAGGTCCCATTTGTCAATTCTTGATCTTAGAGCATAAGCTAGTGGAGTTCTATTCAGGAAATTCTCCCCTGTGCCCATATGTTCAAGGTTCTTCCCTAGTTTCCTTTCTATTAGTTTCAGTGTGTCTGGTTTTATGTGGAGGTCCTTGATCCACTTGATATAAAATCAACTCAAGCAATTCATTGGCCTTCCTATACTCAAAGGATAAGCAGGCTGAGAAAGAAGTAAGAGAAATGATACCCTTCACGATAGCCACAAACCATATAAAGTATCTTGGTGTGACTCTAACCAAACAAGTGAAAGATCTGTATGACAAGAACTTCAAGTCTCTGAAGAAAGAAATTGAAGAAGACCTCAGAAGATGGAAAAATCTGTCATGCTCATGGATTGGCAGGATTAATAGAGTAAAAGTGACCATCTTGCCAAAAGCAATATACAGATTCAATGCAAACCCCATCAAAATCCCAACTCAATTCTTCATAGAGTTAGAAAGAGCAATTCAAAAATTCATCTGGAATAACAGAATACCCAGGATAGCTAAAACTATTCTCAAGAGTAAAAGAACCTCTGGGGGAATCAGTATCCCGGACCTCAATCTGTACTACAGAGCAATAGTGTTAAAAACTGCATGGTATTGGTACAGTGACAGGCATGTAGATCAATGGAACAGAATTGAAGACCCAGAAATGGATCCACACTCCTATGGTCACTTGATCTTTGACAAAGGAGCTAAAACCATCCAGTGGAAAAAAGATAGCCTTTTCAACAAATGGTGTTGGCTCAACTGGAGGTCAACATGCAGAAGAATGCAAATTGACCCATTCTTATCTCCTTGCATTAAGCTCAATTCCAAGTGGATCAAGGACCGCCACATAAAACCAGACACACTGAAACTAATAGAAAGGGAAACTAGGGAAGAACCTTGAACATATGGGCACAGGGGAGAATTTCCTAAATAGAACTCCACTAGCTTATGCTCTAAGATCAAGAATTGACAAATGGGACCTCATTAAATTACAAAGTTTTTGCAAGGCAAAAGACACTGTCAAAAAGACAAAGCGGCAACCAACTAACTGGGAAATGATCTTTACCAACCCTACATCTGACAGAGGGCTAATATCCAATATATACAAAGAACTCAAGAAGTTAAACTCCAGAGAGGCAAGTAACCCTATTAAAAAATGGGGTACAGAGCTAAACAAAGACTTCTCACCTGAAGAATATCTAATGGCTGAGAAGCACCTAAAGAGATGTTCATCATCCTTAGTCATTAGGGAAATGCAAATCAAAACAACCCTGAGATTCCATCTCACACCAGTCAGAATGGCTAAGATCAAAAACACAGGAGACAGCAGTTGTTGGTGAGGATGTGGAGAAAGAGGAACACTCCTCCACTGCTGGTGGGATTGCAGGCTGGTACAACCACTCTGGAAAGCAGTCTGGCGGTTCCTCAGAAAACTGGGCATGACACTCCCGGAGGATCCGGCTATACCACTCCTGGGCATATACCCAGAGGCTTTATCTGCATGCAATAAGGACACATGCTCCACTATGTTCATAACAGCCTTATTTATAATAGCCAGAAGCTGGAAAGAACCCAGATGTCCCTCAATGAAGGAATGGTTTCAGAAGATGTGGTATATTTACACAATGGAATACTACTCTGCGATTAAAAACAATGAATTCACGAAATTCCTAGGCAAATGGTCAAAACTTGGAAATATCATCCTTAGTGAGGTAACCCAATCACAAAAGAACACACATGGTATGCAGTCACTGATAAGGGGATATTAACCCAGAATCTCGGAATACCCTAGACACAATTTGTATATCAATAGATTTCCAAGAAGATGGAAAGAGAGACCCCTGGTCCTGGAAAGACTGGATGTAGGGGAATGCCAGGACAGAGAAGGGAGAGGGGGTTGAATGGGGAAAAGAGGGAGGGAAGGGGGCTTATGGGACTTTCGGGGAGGGAGGAAACAGGAAAGGGGAAATGATTTTGAAAGTAAATAAAAAAAAACTTAGAAAATAAAATAAAATTAAAAAAAACAAGATATCTGAATTAAAATATAGTCTGTGATCTGTTACTTAAAACTATGTTTGACCTTTAACAACTTAGTTTTAGTTTCCTCCCAGGTAAAGAGTATTTGAGCAGAGTTGCTTAGACACTTGGGATTTAATTTCTGGATAATGACCACTATTTTGCATGAAAACAGTAGGTTTTGCTGGAGGAATATGTGAGTCACCTTCTCATTACCATGAAGGGCACCTTAGATAATAACTAGCCTCTTAAGAGCAAAGGACGATTTGGTCTCAGTCTCAGACTCCTGTCCATTTTCACATGGTCTGGGTGGGAAAGCCAGGTGACAATGACAAGGAACAGGCAGCAAACCCAAACAGCACACTTGGAGACGGAACAGAAGAAAGAAGAGACAAGGCCATACATCCCCTTCAGAAACACACCTCACAATGATCTGATGGCTTTTCTTAAGCATCCCCCATTCCCCATCTCTACACCTCTTAATAGATTCGCCATCTCCTAGTAACACTCTATTGGGGCAAAATTATTAAAAACATAGGCCTTTGGCAAATATTCCAGATCCAAACTAAAGGAAGCCATCCAAAAGAAGTGCTACAGAGGCCATGACTGCTTCTTTTATCTTTTCTACCACAGATAGGAGAGCCTGGAGTACAGTAGCCACTGGTATTCCAGTGGGGGCATAGGGAGAAAAGAAAAAAAAATTCTTGGTAATCTGCTTTGTATTTAACCTGTAGAGGCCTCACCACACCTGTGTTGTCACGTCAATTGCTCTTATGAGTGTAGCCTTGGCTTGCCTGAGACCCAGGAGAATGAGAGTGGACATCACCTGGCTGGCAGATTCTAAGAAATCTTAGATTTGTTAAAAATCTACCAGTATTGTGGAAGAATAAAATATAGAATCTCAAAACCCATTCAAAGTGTCAGACCAACCCAAGAGTCCTCAACCCAACTTCCTTCACATTGCACAAAGCCATCCCATCACCATAGCTACCTGAGTGATGGGGGTCAAGAGGCTTTATCAAAAAACCCAGAGACTAATGAGGACACTGACCCTACAGGGCGGAATCACGGAGAAGGTATGTCTTCCCAAGAAGGGGACTTTCAGTTGTATTTGTTGCCTTGGCATATCTGCTTTAAATCCTCCCTTCAACAACCTGGGATGCCTTCCTTCTGATGTGGCTTTCAATTTCTATTCATAAAAAAAAAAAGGCATGGTTTCATGTCACAAAACGTGAAAGAACTTAGATAGCAATTGTTATTTTGGATTCATTAATTTTATTAATGCTTTATTACTTCTTGTTTTTAATCTCTCCATTTTTGCCTTACTCTAATATTAGACTGAGAAGCAACTGACTTTTGCCTGTTTAGGAGTGTACCAATTCTATGTGTTATCTCCTGGTCAAGAATCTATACATCTATTTTATTCCTTTGCTTTTAGTCTTGTTGCTGTCGACAGTGACAACTGGATTTTTTTCATTGTACAATCAAAATAGACATACCCATGCCAAAACACATGGTTATAAAGAGCCAACAGGGTTGAACATACAAAAAAAAAAAAAAAAGATTGGTTTCTGGTTAGAGGTTTTATTGTCAAGTACAAATGAAAGTAATCACTATTAAAATCTCAGGGAATAAAACTCTAAGCTCTGCCTTGTATCTGTAAAGTCTCCTTCTATGGGGAACAAACCCTGCCAAGGAAGAGCACATTAGCTGTGGGGTTGTGCCGGATGAAGAAAAGGAACGGATGGTCCACTGTGAATTCTTCCTCAGGCAACAACATGCAGAATGTCGCAATACCTGCGGTGGCAGCGGCTGCCTCTGTCCCCTCTTCATTCACTTCCACGAAGGACTTGTGGACAATTTTTGATATGAAAAGATCTCTGGATCCTGACATGCCAGACAGATCAGCCTTGCTACTGCTAAAGAGATCCTGCAATCCCAGGCGAACCAGGTTAGAGTTGAGGACGTAGCTCTCTTCTATCTTGAACCGGGGCAATTTGACATGGACGTCAATGTTTTCCAAATTCTCACGTTTGGTCCATTCCCGAAGTTTTTCCAAAGTTATTTGCTCCTCAATCTGGAATTAATATGAAGCAGGTGTTTATTTACTTACTTGATAGTTATATGGTAATTACTATGTGACAAACCCTTTATATACATCAATTTCTTCAATGGTCATAGCAATGCTCCCCCATCACAACGGTTCGCTGAAGACAGAACATATTCTCAGTATTTATATTTTAGGTTTCTGGGCTGGGAGTGTGGCTCAGTAACAGAACACTTACCTAGCCCAAGATACTTGGGGACTGTGAATAATAAAATAATAATAATGATAGAAGTTAGTTTATTACCAAAATAATGTACTATTCCAATGAACAGACTCACAATTGCCACAACTCACAGGGTTTCCTTCATGATTTCTGCCCAAATAGATTCCACTAAGATTTAATTTTATATGTAAATTGCTGGAATATACCAGAAGTATTTTCCATGTCTTTGAGGATAGAAGTAAAAAAAAAAACATTTAACACCACTCATCTATTTATCTATCCATCCATCATCCATTCATCCAATCATTCATCTATTCATTTCTCTCTGCCTCATTCCTTTCATTTATTCTATTCTTCCCTTCTATTCCTCCTTTAGACCACCTGTTTGTCTATTTTTCCACACACTTGGAATTTTTAAACCCCTATCACATTGAACCACTTGACTGATGGGCAATTAAAGGTTTTATTACTCTGATTGTTTGAAAGGAACAAGGGAACTTTTAGTAGCTTTCTTTATTTTAAAACTTTCTAAAGTTGTAGTGATGTGTACATTCCACTAGAGCTGAAGTAATATTCCATAACTCTTGGGTAAAAATAAAAAAGGAACAAACGATATGGGACTTACTTCATTTAAAACAAGTACAAGCAACTGACATGGGGACACACACCCTGCAATCCCAGCATTCAGGAGCCACTGACAGAGGGCTGAAAGCTTTGGCTGCACGGCAAGACCTTGTCCATGGGATGGAGTTGAGTAAAGTAGGATGGAGTAGAGTAGAGTAGAACATAGAATAGAATAGAATAGAATAGAATAGAATAGAATAGAATGGAATGGAATGGAATGGAATGGAATGGAATGGAATGGAATGGAATGGAATGGAATGAAGCGGAGCGGAGTGGAACGGAACGGAACAGAACAGAACAGGCATGCTAATGACACCAACTTTGTAGCATTGCTTTGACCATTGAATAAATTGATAATTGTAAACTATTTGGCACATAGTAAGTACCATGCAAATATCAAGTATTATTGTTCCTTCATGGGACTAGACCAGAACCATTTATCTTATGGATACTGACAATTTCATTCTGTACATCAGAGCATCATTTTGTAGTGAGATAAATTACCAGCCAGAAAATACAACTGACAAATGCTCCACATTCATGTTAGTGCACACTCTGTGCTCCTTCTTGATTGCAAGAGTAGGCTGGGAAGGAACAGAAGCTAAGTCACAGGGCAGGGATTTCTGAGGGAAAACTGTAATCTTCAGTTTGTCTACTTCGAATCCCGTTAGGAGACAACCAGTCTCCAAAGATTTAAATCAATTTTTATTATAATTCCTTTAAAGTTACTTTAAGCGACTTTTTACAGGAGACAACTCATCACTGTTACCTTTACTTTTAAATATCTACATGTTCCCCCAACACAACGGTTCACTGAAGACAGAATATATTCCCAATATTTAGGTTTCTAGGATGAGAGTGTGTCTCAGTGACAGAACACTTACGTAGCCCAAGATACTTGGGCACTGTGAATAATAAAATAATGATAGAAATAACAATAATAGTAATAATAACTGTATAAACATGAGGCCTCAGAGTAGTAACACATAGTAGACTATATTGACTACCATGGGACTGTAGTGGCAATAGATTTTGGGTAAAGTCTGTGGATGAACAAATGTTTATGGTTCAGTGAACACATGGGAAGTATAAAAACAGTGCAGTGAAAGGAAACATGAACCATGACATTGAGATCCAGTTACCTTCTTAAGACCTGTGGACTCGTCCTCAATGTCTTTGGGCAGCAGAATGACCATGCTAAGTTCTCCACCCTGGTAAGGCATCTCAAGCACCTTGCATTTCAGGTCCGGAATGTAGCCAAATGGAAATTTCTTCTTTTGATACATCATCTTCACTGTTTTTGTATCTTTCTGAATGGTTGCGAAATAAAAAAATACTCAAGTTATTCTCTCTTGTCTTTTAGAACAGAGAGAAATTTAGGGTCTTGGGGTAGAGGGCTCAGTGGTAAAGGCCTGGCTGCCCAAGGGGGAGGCCCTGTATTACATCCCCAGCACTCACACTACAACCAAGAATATCCCAGGGTGATGGTGTCACCTGACCTTGTTCAGTCGGAATGGAGCATCCGTTGTGTCCTCTGTCATGAATTTCTCCTTCCACATTCCCTTGAAGTAGATGGCATTCACTAGTACAAGTTTGGTCATGTTGTCCACCACACCCTCAGCCAACAGTTCTGGGATTTTACCTGCAAAGATAAAGTAAGCTTTTTAAAAGGTTCATATTGAAAAATCTAAATTTAATCCAATAATTTCTTAGCTCTAACATAGAGTTCACACTTCATTTTGTTTTAATTCAGTGTTAAGTTAGGCAGGACCCACTTGTCTCATTTTAATTTTAAACAAACCAACTTGTAAGACCAAGCAGCCTTGTGCCTAGTGCTTCTTGAGACCCTAAGTTCCATCCCTTGAACCATTAAAAAAATATATATCATTAATGTCAGTCAATATCTTCAAAGGTTTAAAACAAGGAATTTCTCCTTTCTGGCATGCAAATTATAAACATTATTTTGCGAGTGGCTGTTCTTTACAGAAAGCAAACAATATTCCTGAGTGGAAACGTTTTGGTCACTGTTAAATAATGTCTTCAAATCTGCTAAGTAGGAGACTGTTCTTTTGAAAAGGACTTTGAAAAAATGTCCGAGAGATATGATTTATCCTAGGGTAAATCCATGGAAGCAGAAGCCACTCTCCCCATAGCCTAACACACTTGTGGGAACTGATAGAATTCCAGACAGGATCCCTGGGTGCCCACTGTCACAGAAATAAGACTGAGGACAGAGCCATTACACAGCTCAGTTGAGCCCAGAGGGTGAGTCACTCCTTATCCACTACTTCTGAGATACTGGACAAGATGGAGGCCAGAAATATCATGAGTGCAACAGTTTCTAAATACTGACTTCATGGTTCCGTGAGGCTTCACGGCTCATTTCTTTCCATATGAGCACCAAACACTTCTGGACAGGCATTATTATTAATTTTATTCTGAATTTTAATGTTGGTTTTAACTTTCAATTGTACTTCAGGGGAACCCATAGGTATTTAATGGCTTCCATTAAACCGTGTCTGTATTTCTCCAGTGATAAATTTCTGACATCTTACATTTTCCCTTATTGTAGGGAATAGCATCTGAGTGTCAGTGCACATAAGCCAGGATTTGGGAAGTTGAGGAAGGGAGAAAGGAGATGCAAGTGAGAGAGTGCAGGGGATGAGAACCTGTGCACAATGGCTCTGCTGTGGTTCAGAGGAGTCCTCCAAAGGCCTCTCTCTTAATGGCTTTGTCTCTGGTCCATCCTGTGTTAAACGACAGAGGAACCTTTAAAATGCAGGTCTTAGGAGGGGCTCTACTCACCTATAGATCATTGGAAATGTTTTTTAATTTATTTTGGTTTTGAGACAGAGTCTTGCCATGTGTGCTCAAGGCAATCCTCCTGCCTCAGCCTCTCACTTGCTGGGACTGTAGATCTTTATCATCAGTCTTACCTTGGGGAAGGCTTGCTGGTATTGAAAATGGTTGTGAGACACTGGCCTCTCCCTCTCTCTCTCTATCCCCCAGTGAGGTGAACAGGCCTCCCCTGCTGTGCTGACTTACAAGAGGCCCAGCATTGCCATGGGGCCAAAGCAATAAGGTCAATCATTAATAAAACAAGACCTGCAACACTGTGAGTCAAAGTCAGCCTTTTCTCCACAAGCTGATGGTGTCAGGTGTGAGCTACAGAAGGGAAACTGACCTCAGAGCCAGCACTGCTCAGCCTCTCACCTTCTGTCTGACCTTTGACCCACTGGTTTATCTCCTTCCTTGCATCCTCAGAGGCATGCTGAAAATCCACAGGGGCCAAGTCAGCACCATACATTTTCTGGGTTGAAGCCAAGAACTCCTGATTTTAAAAAAGGAAGTGTCATGAATAATATCTATTCCTTACAGAAGTTTTCTAAAATCTCAAAAAGAAAATAACAAAGTCCTAAAAATTGAAAATGTTTTATTAAAACCTAAGTTTTGGACTTTTCTATTAGGTTGAAAACCACACAACAGTAAATTTACTGTCCTAAGCATTTCCATGTTCCTTCCTTCTTTCCTCCCCTTTACCCTTCCTTCCTTCCTTTCTTCCTTCCATCCTTCCTTTTCCCCTTTCTTCTTTCCTTCCTTTCTTCCTTCCTTCCTTCTTTCCATCCTTCTTTTCCCCTTCCTTTCTTCCTTTTCCCCCCCTCCCTCCCTTCCTTCCTTCCTTCCTTCCCATTCTCTCTCCCTCCCTTGTATTCTCCCCTCATATCTCTTGAGAAAGGGTGTCTCTGTGTACCAGCCCTGGCTGTCCTGGAAATCATTTGTAGACAAGGCTAGACTCAAACACACGGAGATCTTCCTACCTCTGCCTCCAATGTGCTGTGTCCTAGTCGTCAGGTTACAGTGTCATATTGTGAAATATATCCCTTTATATAACATTTTGGCTGTTAATACAAGTTCTTTTTGAATTTTACATTAACATTTTCATAATTGAGGAAATGTTGATTATACTTCAAGTGGATTTTCAGACCCACTTTTGCTTTGTGTGTGTGTGTGTGTGTGTGTATGTGTGTGTGTGTGTGTGTGTATGTGAGCATGGTGTATGTGTGTACATATGACTATATGGGTGTGCATACCTGTGCAATCATGGAGGCCAGAGAAGATGTCAGGGGTCTTACTTTCCCTCTCAGCCTTATTCCCTTAAAACAAGGTCTCACAGTAAACCTGCCTAGGTTGGTGGTTCACAAACCTAAGGGTTTCTCATAGCTCCATTCCCTACAGGGCTGGGGTTACAGGAGAATATTGAGCCATGCCTGGCATTTTTCGTGGATTCTGGGATCCAAACTCAGCTTCTCATGCTCGCACAGGAAGCTCTCTTCCCCACAGAGCCAAGACATCCAGGAAGGATCCTTTCATTAGAAAGACTATGAGATGAAAGTCCCACATGAATTCTTGTCTGTTTTTGTGAATGGTCTACAACATGGCTTTGCCTGGAAAAGCCTGTGTCCCTTCAGGAAGTTTCAGAATGTGAAGCGCTAGGTACTTACATCAAGGAAATTGTAGGTTTTCTCTCCATACAGTCTGTTGGCAAGTTTCAGGGTGTGAGATGCTCCACGCCTGCTCACTTCAGCATTCAGGCTTTGAAAGCGTGAATGAATGTCCTCAACAGAGTCAAAATGAAAAGTCTAGAGGAAAGACATCATTCTTTATATAGTCATTTGTTTTGAAGTTATGAAGTGATTCCCTGTTGTCTACCTCCACCAAATTACTTTTATTTGCTACTGAGTAACTCCAGCCTAATATTTTATTAAGATATCATTGGCAAAGGAAACAAAATGGAACCAAAAATGTATGGCTCAGTGAGATATTATTAAACATGACTTCTAAATAATTTTTAATAGTTCTGCAAATGTGAATGGTTAACAAGCTAAATATTTATATCTGATTTTTTTCCATAAAGATTTAAAATGGTATGCTCATGTTTATATTCTGTGCCATATATAAGTTTGCTAAAATTAAAAATAAAACATCTCAGAAATAAATAAACAGTGTCAATAAGATTCATTCTTACTGTGAGACTCAAAAGGTGGGACAGACTGAGACCTTTCTCTTTGCTTATCTTACTAAGGTCCACGACTCATTCCCTAGAGAAATAACTTCCTTAAGTTTATTCTGGTAAGGGTTTACTTCCTCTTTTGCTAGTTGTAAAACAACAGGCCTCTTATGGTTGTGTGAGGTCTGGGATGGTTACTCACTTCTAGGACATAAAGGACAAAAGGCACACAGGGTCTAGAGTCCATGTTACTCTCTGAGCTATGCTTGTTAGATTGCTGCATGGACACACCTACTAGACTGAAATGGGGAGGGAAAGGCCTTGAGACTCTGGTTTCCTGAAGCTGTCAGCAGTAAAAGCCCTAACACTGAAGCAGATAGAACCTGTGAGACGCACCTAGCAGCAGGTGCAGAGAAGCCAGGCAGGTCAGTTAGGAAACACTTAGTCCCCTCGTGTCTAGACTTCCAAAGGTTGCAGATTCCCCTCTCAGAACTAAGGAACACCAGGAGCAGAAGTGCCCTCCACACCCATTAGGAAGACTAGGCAGCTGTGGGGAGGGGGACAAAGGTGACCTGCTGTCTCCCAGGGGTGGGCTGAGAGGATGTGGGTCCTGTTCACCAGGCCACAGGGACTTTCCAATCCCTCCTCCTGCAGAGCCACAGCCAGTGAAATCAGGCTGGAGAGAGGCACAGGGCTAACCCTGGGAACACTGACAGATGGCTGTCTTTACCTTGTCCTCACAAAAAAACCCCAACACCACCAAGCTTCCTCCTGTAGCGTGTTCCACTGTCATGCCTGAAGGTGATACTGCATTACAGGCATGATTTATAAGTAGTGGTTATCAACACAAAAGGAAAAGACGAAACAGCTCTGGGGAGGTGCAGGGCTGGCTTACACGAAAGCCTGTGACTCACTCTTGTGAATGGGAGAACAAAACCCACAGGTATTGTCATTGTCTTTCTTCACTTTGTGTCCCCAACTGAACAGAGACTCTGCCCTAATCTCATTTAAAGCTGGGAGTGAATGAAGAACTCACTTTTTTGGGGGGGGAGGGTGGGAGGAGGCTTTCTGAACGTCTGACTGCACCGTGTTAGCAGGGATATGGCAGGGGGAGCTGGCCAGTTTTGCTTCTGCTCACCTTAGAGAGCTGGGCTGCAGTGCCGCCTTTGGCCCCCAGAAAGACCATGGCCAAGGCAGAAGAGATGCTGAAGGGAGAGAAGAAGATGTTTCCTGTGGGGCTGCTTTCATTCAGGGTGTGGAACAGCTCCAAGGCGAAGAGAGTGTTGGCTGAACTCAGCTGCTCCATGGTGAAGGCTGCAACAGAGGGGAGATCAGCATTGCCAGCTACAGCACCAGCAAGGCCACCTACCTCAGCTTTGACACCCCCCCTCCCCAGGAGCCTACAATTTGGAATTCCCACCCCATCCTTTTTTTCCCAAGAGGGAAAGCATACTCCTCCAGGTACACAAAGTAGGGGCCAGATTTCCACAGTGACATGGGACCAGGGCCTAGGGTGTCTTATGGCTCTAGCCTTCTGGACAAGTGTGTCTGAAGAGGGACCATGCTGGTGGCCCTGGCACAGTGCCCACACTACACTTCTGTCTGGAGCTCAAGCATCTCTCTCCCTATGGAATGTCAAGTTCTAGTTCATCTGGGCAATGAATCCAGAAAACCACATGGACCTACTTTTTATACAAGTGAATTCTGAAAAAGATAACAATGCAATCATTTTAGTTCCCTGTGGATTCAGTTCTCCATGCCTGAGGTCAAGGCTGCAGTCTCAGCTGGAGGGGAATATGCAAGTCTGTGATTGCCACACTCTCCCTAGTCAGGCTGCAGGTGACGGGTGACAGGGAAGAAGAACTCTCTCCTGTGTCCCTTTTGCAAACAAGCTGGCCTCTGCCGTGGGCAAGCAAGGCCTGCTTGGGGGCCATCTGCTAATCCATCTGGGTCCCAAAGCTCCAGTTTGTCCAAGTATGGGACAATTACCATGTGTGCCTGTGACTGTCCCGCTACCAGGGCCACATCCGGTTAATAGTGAGGATCTAGAATCTCACCAGCTTCCTTCCCAGCCTCCCTGCAGCTAGGATTGACCCCATAGAGTTGCAGGACACTGTCTCTCAGATAAAAGATTCAAAAAGAAAGCTGAGGGAAAGAAAAACTGTGGCAGCTAGGATCACCTTCCCCCCTCTGGCCTGAGGCCTGGAGTGGGGTGTAGTTGGGGATCTACAGAGTATTTCCTGGTCATCTCTTGGGTAAGGGTGAGGTACCAGGAACTTGTTGGTTCCTGGAAGAGGTGCCAGCCACCTCCCTCCCTGCTAGGCCCCCTGAGAATCTTACCTCTTGCTTAACAGATCTGACTCCGCTTGCTGGCTGACCTGGGAGGAAGGGCAGAGCCAGCTTGCCTTTATAGTATGCAGAAGGGGAGTGTCTTACTGGCAAGCCCGAGCTGGGTGGAGAGGCTTTTTCCTTGGTGAGTGTTTAAATCCGAGCTTGAGGGACTGTCAAAATAAAAGCAGAAGATTGCGGGGGCACTCTCAAGGGGCCCTTACTTTCCTCAGTTCCAGGCTTTTCTCTACTTCTCTAAGCAGAGATCCGGGTAGTTATTTCTTCCTCAGCTGCAAACAGCCAAGAGGATAAATGTCCTCTCTTCCAGATCGAAAGATTCCCTTTTGAATTCCACTGTAACACTGCAAAATCGAAAGGAATCCTTTTTGTGAGGTGCGTGGGTAGGGGTGGAGAAATATCTTTGTGGTCCCTTGAGTAAGGTCCCAGATTGCCAGTTACAAGCAATACTCTTGGCTACTCTGCCTTTCAGGTGTCGAGGCTAGCTCAGGGGCCACACCAGGCTGGAGAAGCCCTCAACCCATCATTCTCTACTATTAGACTAAAAGTTTGGACACATGCCCTCACCATGCAACCTAAATTAGAATTGACAAACCCGGGCATCGTTAGCTTGATGGGCTCAGCTTTATTCTCCCTTGAAGTGTCTGGATCTGTAAAGTCACAGACCGTCTTAGCGCTTGTCTTTCTTCAGAAGGACAAAATAAGAATCCTGTTCGTGAGGGTCACAACACCTGGATTGGTGTTTGTTAGACCAGGGAACTAATAAGAAGAGGAGAAAGGAAGTAGGTTTGAGCATGTCTCCTGAATATTGAATATAATGCTCACTGTGGGGTATCAGAAGATAGAAGCTTCGTGTGTGGTGTTTGGGAGGTGGGGGCTTTGAGAAGTGATTAAGATTACACAAGGCTCCCAGGGTGGGGCCTCCTGGCTGAATACGAGAATATCATCCTCATGACCACTAGGTGGCGCGCGCACCCCAGCTGTTAAGGACTATGACTCAGTGCGTGTGGCTTTCCCAGGCCCAGGCTGTTCCTTAGCTGTCAGCACCTCAGCTCTGAATCCTTGAAGGAGGATTTCAGCTCTGAGAAACAGAGTCCCGGTGAGGACTCAGCAGTTTGCTTTTATAAGACAAGAGAGAGATCAGAAGAGAAACAAGAGAAACACCTGTGCTCTGCTCTTTTTTTTCCCTATGATACCTTGACGCCTTCCACTTTTTGGGACCCTGTCCAGATAAAGGCGATTTCAGATGATGAATCTTGAAAATGGAGAATTCATAGTTATTCAGCCTCAATTTTTTTTATAATAACATAAATGGACATAGTCCTTTTCACATACAAAATATATTTATTCCCTGTATCCCAATTTTATTACACTATTACGGAAATGAAATATGATTTCATTTCCCAGTGAGTCTATGAAATCAAATAAGTTAATTCCTTCCGAAATAAAACGCGACCAGCTTAGAACAGAATTTCCTTTTTAAAAATCAATGACAAGGTAGGTCCTACGTCTTTCAAAGCCCAGCATTACAAGTACTGTGACACCTGGAGGCTTGAATACCACCATTACTCCGCCCAGGGTCACAACCGCTGGCTCCAATAAACAGCGCTCTGTGGTGACTCCATGTCTGCCTAGGATCTAACTCATAAAGGCATCCCTTTAAATCCAGGAGAATGTGCCACACTGCACCACCTTACAACCAGCTGGCCTGAGACATATTGACACAGCATCAAGGGCTTCCAGAAGGACAGCAGAACCAAAGAGTGCCATATTATAATGTGGGAACAGTTGTGGTATCCCAAGTCCCATAGTGCACTGGGTCCCTATGTGGATCCCTCCCTTGAAACTCTTGTGTCTGAGGCATTCTGACATATGATAGGCATGGCAATTGGGATAATCCCTTGTTGACTTTGACTCACTCTGGCTTGCAGTAATGAATAGCCTCTGGCTTCTTGCTATTATAATCTCTTTATCAAAGGTTAGTTTTGTCATAGCCTCCATATTTTTTCCTGAGCATGGGGGTTCTTTCTTTAACATGGTGGGCGATTTCCAAAATCCTTAACTTTTATGCTAACTAGCCCTCCCTCTCTCCCTCCATCTTCCCTCTCTCTCCTATGTCTCTGTCTCTCTGCATGTGTGAATGTGTGTATGTGGGGGTGGTGGGTAGGGTGTATGTGTGAGGGGTGATTGAGGATTAAGCCCACCTGTCCTGCCACTGTTATCTGGCAGAAAACACTAAATTATTCAAAATGGCCTGTAAATGACCATCTTCCTGTGTCAGACTCCCAAGTGGTTAGGATAAGTGCATTATCTATGGGATTGCTGGACATTTCCATTTCTGTCTTAGGAGCATGGATTACCATGAGTAACTGAAACCATGAGGAGGGAGACTCCTGTACTCAGTTACTGCTGCTGCCCCAGCCCTTGAGAGCAGAAGTGATTTGTAGACTTTTAAACCTAGCCTATATAATGCAAAATGGTGGCTTTCATGGTTCCATTTTCATACATATATCATATCATCTCACTTTGCTCAGACAGACCCTGCTTCACTGGTTCTTGTCCCCATTCAGTGACAGCATGGGTCCTTCCCAATCACACTTTTGTGTCTTTTTTTTTTTTTCACTTTACATTCAGATCAATGCCCTGTATTTCTGTCCCTCCCTCACACAGTCCCTCACCCCATCCTCCCAACCTCCCTTCCCCTTTTCCTCTGAGAGGTTGAAGGCACCCCCTAGGTATGCCCTCTTCCTGGCACATCAAGTTATTGTAGGTCTAGGAGAATTCTTTCCCCCAGAAACCAGTCCAGTTAGGGGAACTTATCCCACAGACAGGCAACAGCTTAGCAATAGCACCTGCTCCATTTGCTGGGGACTCACATGAAGACCGAGCTGCACATCTTCTCTTTGGTTGTGGTTCAGCCTACGAGAGCCTTCAAGGGCTCAGTTTAGTTCACTGTGTTGGTCCTCCTGTGGAGTTCCTATCCCCTTTGGGCCTGCAATCCTTCTCCCAACTCTTCCATAAGACTCCCCAAAGCTCCACCCTCTGTTTGGCAGTGGGTCTCTGTGTCTATTTTGGTCAGCTGCTGGGTAGAGCTTCTCAGAGGACAGTTATGCAAGGCTCCTGTGTGCAAGCATAACAGAGTATCATTAATACTGTCAGGAATTGGTGCTTAGCAATGGGGTGAGTCTCAAGTTGGGTTGGTTATTGGTTGGCCGTTCCCTGAGTCCCTACTCTATCCCCATCCCTGCATTTTTTGTAGACAGGATAAATTTTGGGACAAAAGTTTTGTGGGTATGTTGGTGTTCCTTTTACTTTGATGTCTTTAAAAAAACACCTGGGTTCCACATTGAGGGACCATGCTATGTTAGTGAAGGGACTCTAGCTGTCTTGAGAATGGTGGGTCTTGCCCTTCTCCTTCATTCCCTCTCTGTGCTTAAAACCTGTTAGATTGCATTCCTAAAGATAGCCACCAAGGTCTTTTGGCCATTTTCTCCTCCTGGGGCTGACTACCAAGTTCCATCTATCAAAGTCTAGCAATCAAAAGTTCCCTTGTGGTTAACCTATTTAACATGCCTAATTAAAATTAAACAGCTCATCCTTACATGGTGTTTCCCCTTTGGCCTTTTTAAGCCATTATCTACTTGTGGCCCGTGTTTGTCTCCTCTCTATCCAGAGGCAGTCCTATGTCTCCCTTCCCCTTGTTCCTTTCCTATTCTTCATAGTCCTCTGGCTCCTGTCTTTGTTTCTTATTCCTTGGCCTTTGTCCTCTGGGGCAAATAAATCTGTTTTGTGATGAGAACTTGGTCTTGGGTGTCTTGAGCTGACTCTAAGAGTCCCTACAGCTTGCTTTTTAAGTCTGGTTTATTTCACTTAGCATGATGATCTCTAGCTCTGTTCAGTGTCTTGCCAAGATATAATTTTGTTCTTCTCTATAGCTAAGTAAAATACCCATCATTGTGCACACATACCACATGTAAAGTAACTATTAAGACATCTCATGAGACTTTCTCCAAGATTGGCCACAGAATTGGACACAAAACAAGTATCACCTGATACCCTCTGTATCACTTTTCTTAAAGTGCAATAACAACCTGCATCCTATGTGATCACCATGGACTAAAGCTGGATATCAACAACAAGAGAAATAGCAGACAGCTTATGAACTTAATGAAACTAAACAATTATTCACTAGTGAGTGAAAATTGGGTCAAGACAGAAATTAGGAAAGAAATGAAGAACTTTTTAGAATTAATGAAAATAAAAAGACTCAGACCCAAACTTTTCAACACAAAGAAGGTAGTTATAAGTGGCAAGTTCACAGCACTACACTAAAAAAAAATAATAATAATTAGGCAGATCTCCTACCAATGGCTTAATGGCAAACTTGGAAGCTACTGAAGAAAAAAGAGAGATCACATCATTTTGGGAGTAGATAAGATATAAACTTGTGATAGAAATAAGTAAAATAATGACAAACAAATGAATAAAAAAACAAAACCAAAAAACCTCAAAAACCACCCCCCAAAGCATACAAACAAATAAACAAACAAAATAAATGATAAAAAGAGTGGTTCTTTAAGAAAATCAATAAGATTGACAAACTCTTAACCAAATTAAACATGGAGAGAGAAGATTCAAATTAACAAAATTAGAGAAGAAAAGAGGGATCTAATGGCTACCAAGGAAACTCAGAGAATCATAAGGATATGTCTTGAGAGCTTGTACTCCACCAAATTGGAAAACCCAAAAGAAATGGATCATTTTCTTGACATATACCACTTACCTAAGTCAAACCAAGACCATATAAGCAATTTCAACAGAAATATCATCCCTAGGGACATATAAGCAGTAATTAAAATCTCTCAGCCAAAAAAGCCCAGGGCCAGATGATTTTAATGCAGAATTTTGAAATATAATTAATGCCAATACTCTTCAAGCTTTTCTACAAAGTAGAAACTGAATGAATACTGTGCAATTCATTTTATCAACCCAGAATTACCCTAATACCGAAACCAATGATGAGCCTACAAAGAAAGAATTACAGATCAAAATTCTTAATTAAACACTTGCAAACGAAATCCAAGAACACATCAAAGATAACCGGCAATGATCAAGTAGGATTTATCCCATAGATAAAGGGATGAATTCAACATAAATAAATTGATACATGTACTAGACTGAAAGACAAAAAACACATGATCATCTCACTAGTTACAGAAAGGGTCTTTGACACAATTCAATACCCCATCATGATAAAAGTCCTATTGTGATAGGGATACAAGGAATATACCTCAACATAATAAAGGCACTATGCAGAAAGTCCACAGTCAACATTGTTGGCTTAGGTTTTTCAAAACCTACTTTAATTAGAGGTTTTGTTTGTTTTTTTACATTTCAACTTCCCTTCTCACCCACTTACCAGAAGCAGAGGGAAAAAATGTTAGTTGAATACAGGGGTTGTGGACCAGTTTAGAAGAAATTCTTTTGGGCTATTCCAAACTTTGCTGTCAGGATATCAGCAGCCCAGTTCAATAGTGTCATCAAACATGAATCATCAGCAGAGGGGCTCAATGCAGAAGAAACAGTGAGGTTCTACCAAATCAGCACAAGTCTGCAGAAGTGGCAAGAAGCAGTTGGAATATTACCAGAATTTCTTTGGTGCATTTCTTTTTACATCACAACAAGCAAAAATCGGCAAAGAAAGAAAGACTAACTAATGCAAAAGCATTGTCAGAGAAGAGAGTGAAATAGTATAAGGTGAACCAATGCAAGAGCGTTATCCATTGTCTGTTGTGTTCTACTCTTTCAAAGCATCATACATCTTCTCAAGAGTCCAGTCCAGCAAAACATCACATGCCCTTTCACAAGATAGCTTTCAGAAAAACACCACGTGTCTGTTCTCAAACATCCTTTCATGTATCCATTTTTGAAACATACTCTCATAAGACAGCGTCTAGGAAAAACATCACACGACATAACTGAGTCTCCAAAGATACCAGAAATTCCCACTTCACCGCATCAACCTAAATAGGAAGAAACTTAAAACTGTAGTGTGGAGTTTAGCTACTCTGCTTTGGCTCCCAGTAGTTTGAGCACTTCCAGCTATCTGCCCAGGAACTCTTTGGCTCTGTGAATGCAAACCACACACATTAGTTTATATTTTAAAGCCTTAACTGCTCAAAGTCTGGATGGTTCTAATCTTCCCACAGCTGGCATACTTTTCCCTCTGGTACTCCTTGCTCAACACCTTCTAAATCTACCTTTAACTTTGTTGCCCTGTTACCCTCTGTAAGGCCCATTGATCTTTGCTGCACAAGATGCTTCTGGACAGCCCTTCTGGGGACCGCGTTTCCTTTCCTCCTACACTTTGGATGATATTTCCTCTGCATCTCTAAATTTGATCTGTCTCTCTCTCTCAAGTCATGGTGATTCTCTGTCTCCTTTTTCCCAGTTACTAGCCTGTGCAAACCTAAAGGTTCCACCCTATGTCCTTTTGCTCATCCATTGGCCACTGGCCTCTATACTGATCAATCAAAAACCAACTGGAAACAAGGACCTTTAGCATTTGGACATGCAGATTCCAGATGAAATCAAAGCCTTACAACCAATCTCCATCACAAAACAATTCATTAAAATCAGGAACATGACAAGGTTGTCCATTCTCTCCCTTCATATTCGATATAGTACTTGAAGTCTTAGCCAGAGCAATAAGATAACTGAAGGAGATTAAGTGAATACAAGTAGAAAAGAAAGAAGACAAACTGTCTTTATTTGCAGATGTTATCACAGTATGCATAAATGACCTTAAAAATCCCAACAGGAAATTCTTATAGCTGACAAACAGTTGAGCTGTTGTAAATTTGTGCACAGGGAATAAGAAAAAAAAAATCATCTTTTCTCACATTGGTTCCTAAATGTTAAAAATCAACATATGGGAAATTTCCACCTTTCACCTTCTGCCCTGGAGAGCTTCCATGTATTATAAATATGTAACCAGTGATTTCTAATACAAATCAATTAAACATGGAGAGTAAAAGTTGGCATTGGGAAGAGTTCTCTCCAGGTATTTGTAGGGCTATGGTCCAAAGACCACTCCCTGTGGTCATCCTCCTGTCCCCCATGGATATAAAGCAGAGGACCAAAAGTACCTTAGATTACAACATAATTATACATATCCTTCTCTATAAGAAGTGAGCTATCATTAAATGATTTGTAATGCTTGATACAATGTACAAACAACTGAAATCATTATGCTTTACTGATTGGGGAA
Source organism: Tokudaia tokunoshimensis (assembly GCA_036184795.1). Taxonomy (NCBI): domain Eukaryota; kingdom Metazoa; phylum Chordata; class Mammalia; order Rodentia; family Muridae; genus Tokudaia; species Tokudaia tokunoshimensis. Next base: position 30,961,246 of record BTHU01000022.1, on the reverse strand, counting down.
TTATAACAAGAATTAATATCTGTATGTACTCAATACAGACACAAATTAAAAATACCTTTCATCTCCAGTTGATTGACTCTATGATGGGGAACTGTGTATCTGGGATAACGGGGATTACACTGGGTTTAGAGGCATAGACAGGCTGCTCTGGGAAACGGATTGATGGTCTTCCTCATCAGAAAGCAGGGCTCATAATGTGCAGGGTGACTGCTAGGCTTTCTGTTCTGTCGACTTCTGACCATCCCTACATATAAACTGTCCTGATTCATTTCTGCAGCATTCCTCTAGAAGGTTTTTGCCTCAGTGTGTCTTCTTACCTAGTTTGTCTTCTTGATAGTCTTGGAAATACTTGGCCTTTTCTAAGTCATGACACAACTATTAGCTGTGCTTGTCCTATTTCACAGGAAAGAAGATGTCTTAATTACTCTTCTGTAGCTGTGAAGAGATACCAGGACCAAGGCCAAGTCACAAAAGGAAGCATTTAATTGGAGGCTTGCTTACAGTTTCAGAGAGTGTGCCTATGACTCATGACCATCATGGAGCAGAGCATGGCAGGAGCAGTAGCTGAGAGATTACATGTTGAGACAATGATCATGGTGCAGAGAGCCTAGACTTTTGGAACCCCAAAGTTCCCCTACTGACACAGTTCCACCAACAAGATGATACCTAATCCTTCCCCAAGGATTCTCCCAACTGTGGAGCAAACATTCAATTATATGAGCCTATAGCAGCTATTCTCATTCAAACCACCACATAGAGGACCACATAAGGGAGCTGATATGGATGTAACTGATGTTGTCTAGTTCCAGATATTAAATAGTGTTTTTGAAATACTGGATCAAAGGCTGGGGAGATGGCTTAGAGAGTAAAGTCCTTATATCACACAGGTAAGGACTTACTTCAGATCCCCAGCATACAGGTAGATATCTATAACCCAAACACTAGGTGATGAAGACACATTGGATCTAGAGAGCTCTCTGGAAGCCAAACCAACCAAGACTGAGAACTCCAGAGGCTGTGAGACACTTTGTCTAAAAATATAAGGTGGAGATCAATAGAGGAAAGAAGAGAACATTTGACATCCACCTTCAGCCTAAACATGCACACAGACAAACAGATAAGAATACATTCACACAAACCACACACACACACACACACACACACACACGCACACGCACGCACACACACACACACACACATACTACTACTACTACTACTACTACTACAGATTTCAAGTCACTGAGTCATGACCACAGCATACCTTTCTATTCACATCTTCGTATTCCTTTCAGTGATATTAATAGTTTTCTATATAAAATCCTAAACATATTTTATTGGACCTATTCCTAGACACTAGAGGAGTGTTTTCTGGTTTTCTCAACTTATATATCATTCAGAATCTAGTCTGTGATCTGTGATTTAAAAATATGTTTGACCCTCAACAACTTACTTGTAGTAACCTCATGGGTAATTTAAGTAGAGTTGTTTAGACTCTTAGGCTTTAGTTTGTGTATGTTGAATAGTATTTAGATCTAAAACAGTGGGTTTCATTGGAGGAATGTGTGAGTCAGCTTCCCATTACCATAACAAGCTTCTTAGAAAATAATCATCACATAAATAACAAAGAAGGATTTGGCCTCAATCTCAGATTCTTGTCTAGGATCACATGTTCTCTGTTGGAAATCAATGAGCAGGAAGTAAACCCAAACTTCTCACATGGAGACAAATCAGATGAAAAAATGAACTTGAGCCATCTATCTCCTTCAGGGACACACCTCAGAATGATCTGAAGACTTTCCTTGAGTTCCACTCCCACCCCACTTCTTAAAAGATTCACCATCTCCCAGTAACACTATGTTGGGAAAAAACTTTAAGACTTGGACTTTTGGGGGATCCAAACTAAAGGAAGCAACCCAAAAGAAAGGCTGCAGAGGCCAAGCCCACTGCTTTTGTCTTTTCTACCACAGCTAGGAGAACCTGGATACAGTAGGTGCTGGTATTTGTGGGGAGAAGCAGGAAGAAAAGGAAGAAACTCTTCCTGATGATCTGTTTCAGTTCTGTTTTGTTCTGAGTGTGAGGTCCTCACTACCATGCACATTGTTAAGGTCAGTTGCCCTTATGAATGTAGCCTTGGCTTGCCTGAGCCAGGGAGAAAGAGGATGGGGATCATCTGGGTTTCAGATTCTAACAAATCTTAGATTTGTTACAATCCACCAGTCTCGTGGAAGGACAAAATGTATAATTCAAAGCCCATCCAAAGAAGTGCATCTGAAAAAGGGTCATACCAACCCAAGAGTCCCCAATCCAACTTCCTTCACAAAACCATCCTATCACCATAGCTACCTTAGTAATGGGGGTCAAGAGACTTTATCAAAAAACCCAGAGAAGCTGATTAATGAGGATACTAACCCTACAGGACAGAATCATAGAGAAGGTATGTCTTCACAAGAAGGGGATCCTTCAGTTGTATTTGTCCCCATGACACACCTGCTTTTAAGCCTGGCTTCAATAGCCAGCCATGCCTTCTACCCTGTCTTCCAAAACTCTTTACAAAAAATAGTGTTGTTTCATTTCACAAATCACAAAAGAGAGTAGGCAGCAATTATTATTTTAAATCCGTTACTTTTATTAGTGCCTTATTATTTATTAATTATTTATTATTTATCTCTTGCAACTGAAGGAGGGATGTAAGGTGACTGACAACCTAGGCTGTAAAGCATAACCTTGCCCATGGTGTAGAGTACACTCAAATAGAGTAGGGAAGAGTGGAATCGAGTTGAACATAGAATAGAATAGGGATACTAATGACACCAACGTGACCATTGAATAAATTGATAAATGTAAAAGTTTGGCACATAGGAAGTACCATATAAATATCAAGCATTATTGTTTACCTATTAGACCAGAACAGAACCGCTTATCTTAGGAATACTGACAATTTCTTTCTTGAGATTAGAGCCTCATTTAATTACAAGCCAGAAAAATACAACTGAAAAATGGACTACATTCATGCCAGTGCATACTCTGTACATTAAAATGACAGCAGGCGTCCTTCTGATTGCAAGTTTAGACTGAGAAGGAGCAAGAGCTAAGCCACAGGGTAGCCTAGGGTTTTTGAGGGAAAACTGTAATCTTCACAGTTTTGTCTACTTCTGACCCTGTCAGGAGACACTCAATCCCCAAAGATATAAATCAATTGTTATTATGATTCCTTTAAAGTTAATTAGGAGACTTTCTGTAAGGGCCCACTTATCACCGTGACCTTTCATATTAAGTCTCTAGATGTTCTCCATCACAGCGCTTCACTGAAGGTGGCAAATGTTCTGAATGTTCATGCTTCTGGTCTGGGAGTGTGACTCAGTAACAGAATATGCCCCTAGCCCAAGGTATCCAGGCAGTGTGAATAATAAATAATAAGAATGATAGTAACAACAAGAATAACAGTAATGATGGTGATGATGATGATGATCAATAATAATAATAATAATAATAATAATAATAATAATAATAGTAACTGTATAAACATGAGGTCTCACACCAGTACTCCTGATGAACAATATGGACAAAAATGGGCTTGTAGTGGCAACAGATTTTGGGTAAAATCTGTGGATGAACAATTGTTTATGGTCCAGTGAACATTGAAAGCAAATATAAACCATGCCATTGAGAGCCAGTTCCCTGCTCAAGACCCGTGGACTAGTCCTCATTGTCTTCAGGCAGCAGGATGACCATGCTAAATTCTCCATCCTGGTAAGGTATCTCCAGCATGTTGCACTTCAGGTCCAGAATGTAACCAAATGGAAGATTATTCTCTTGATATATCATCTTCATTGTTTTTTGTGTCTTTCTGAACAGGCACACAAAATAATCACTGAAATTATTCCCTCTTGTCCTTTAGAGCAGAGGTGAATTTGGGGTCTTGAAGTAGATAGCACAATGATAAAGGCCTGGCTAACCATGGGGGAAGCTCTGTGCTGTATACCCAGCATTCACACTCATACAACCAAGAACATCCCAGGGTGATGGTGTCACTTGACCTTATTCAGTTGGAATGGAGCATCTGTTGTGTCCTCTGTCATGATGTTTTTTTCTGCCACATTCCCTTGAAGTAGATGGCATTCACTAGCACAAATTTGATCATGTTGTCCACTACACCCTCAACCAACAGTTCTGGAATTTCCCTGGAAAGATAAAGTAAGCTGTTTTAATGATCCATATTGGAATTCTAAATTTAAATCAATAACTTCTTAGCTCTAACACAGAAGGCCCACTTCATTTTTTTTAAATTAGTGTTAAGTTAGGAAAGACTCACTTGTTCAATTTTTATTTTAAATAAACCAACTTGTAAGGTACAATGGCCTTGTGCCTAGTGCTCCTGAGACCCTAAGTTCCATTCTTGAACCAGAACAATATCATTAAAATAAGTCAAATATCTTTAAAGGTTTAAACAGGAAAGTTTTCCATTCCCCTATGCAAACAATAACCATTATTTTATGAAAGACTATTCCTTATAAAAAAGAAACAATATTCCTTAGTGGAAATGTTTTTGTCCCTGGTAAATAATGTCTTCAAATCTGCTAAGTAGGAGGCTGTTCTTTTGAAAAGGACTTTGAAAAAATGTCCAAGATTTATCCTAAGGTAAGTCCATTGAAACAGAAGCCATTCTCCCCATAGCCTAACACACTTGTGGGAACTGATAGAATTCCAGACAGGATCCCTGGGTGCCCACTGTCACAGAAATAAGACTGAGGACAGAGCCATTACACAGCTCAATTGAGCCCAGAGGGTGAGTCACTCACTACCCATTATTCTGAGTTACTGGACAAGATGGTGGCCAAAAATATCATGAGTGCAACAGTTTCTAATTACTGACTTCATGGTTCCATGAGGTTTCAGGTCACATTTCTTTCCATATGAGCACTAAACACTTTTGTATAGGCATTTTCATTAATTTTATTATGCATTTTAATGTTGGTTTTAACTTCAATTGTACTTCAGGGGAACCCATAGGCATTCAATGGCTTCCATTAAATCATGTCTGTATTTATCCTCTGATAAATTTCTGACATTTAAAGTTTTCCCTTATTGTAGGGAATAACATCTGAGTGTCAGTGCACATAAGCCAGGATTTGGGAAGTTGAGGAAGGGAGAAAGGAGATGCAAGTGAGAGAGTGCAGGGGATGAGAACCTGTGCATAGCGGCTCTGTTATGATTCAGAGGGGTTCCCCGAAGGCTTCTCTCTTAAAGGGTTCCACTCTGGTCCATCCTCCATTGAAAAGTAGATGAACCTTTAAAATGTAGGACTTAGAGGGGAGTCTATAGATTGCTGGGGATTGAATTTTCTTTTTATTTATTTTTATTTTGAGACAGGGTCTTGCCATGTGTGCTCAAAGCAATCCTCCTGACTCTGTCTCCCAAGTGCTGGGATTGTAGGTCTTTATCATCAGTCTTACCTTGGAGAAGGCTTGCTGGTATTGAAAATGGTTGTGAGACACTGGCCTCTCCCTCTCTCTTTCTATCCTCCAGTGAGGTGAACAGGCCTCCCCTGCTGTGCTGACTTACAAGAGGCCCAGCATTGCCATGGGGCCAAAGCAATAAGGTCAATCATTAATAAAACAAGACCTGCAACACTGTGAGTCAAAGTCAGCCTTTTCTCCACAAGCTGATGGTGTCAGGTGTGAGCTACAGAAGGGAAATTGACCTCAGAGGCAGCACAGCTCAGCCTCTCACCTTCTGTCTGACCTTTGACCCCCTGGTTTATCTCCTCCCTTGCATCCTCAGAGGCATGCTGAAAATCCACAGGGGCCAAGTCAGCGCCATACATTTTCTGGGTTGAAGCCAAGAACTCCTGATTTTAAAGAGGAAGTACCATGAATAATATCTATTCCTTAGAGAAGTTTTCTAAAATTCCCAAAGGAAAAAGTTATAAAAACGAAAGAGTTTAATTAAAATTTAACTTGTATACTCTGTATTGTGTTGTAAAAGAAATAACACTAAATTTACTGTCCTAACTACTTTTTAAGGTTACAGTGTAGTAGTGGCAAGTGTAGTCCTTTACTTAAAGTTCCTGGCGTTAACACAAAGGATACTAATGCTTTTTGAATCTTACATTAACATTTTCATAAATCAGCAGATGTTGAATATACTGCAAGTGGCTTTTCACATCTGCTTTTGCTTTGTGTATGTGCCATGTGTCCAAGTAGCATTCGGATATAACCTGTGAGAAGCACTGAGTAGCAAGTGAGAATAACCAGGCAGATCAGTTAGGAAACACTGTCCACTCCTGTTTAGACTTCCAAAGGTGGCAGATTTCCCCTGTGAGAACTAAGGAACACCAGGAGTAGAAGTCCCCTCCACACCCATTAAGGAAGACTAGGCAGCTGTGGGGAGGGAGTCAAAGGTGACCTGCTGTCTCCCAGGGGTGGGCTGAGAGGATTGTGGGTCCTGTTCACCAAGTCACAGGGATATCCTCATCTCTCCTCCTGCTGAGTCATAGCTAGTGAAATCAGGTTGGAGAGAGGCACAGGGCTAACCCTGGGAACACAGACAGATGGCTGTCTTTACCTTGTCCCCACAAAAAATCCCACCACCCCATAGCTGTCTCCTGTAGCGTGTTCCCATATCAGTTGTGTCTGAAGGTGATGCTGTATTACTGGCATAATTTATGAGTAATGGTTGGCAATGTAAAAGGAAAACAGGAAACAGCTAGCTCTGGGGAGGTGCAGGGCTTACAGGATAAAGCTGTCAGATTCACTCCTGAGAGTGGGAACGGGAGCGCAAAGCCTGCAGGTAGTGTCATTGTCTTTTTCACTGTTTCCTCAGCTGAGCAGAAACACTACCCTATGCTCAGTTAAAGCTGCTAGTAAACCAACAACTGATTGTTCCTGGTGGAGTGGTTCTGAACGTCTGACTGCACCGTGTTAGCAGGGATATGACAGGGAGAGCTGGCCAGTTTTGATTCTGCTAACCTTAGAGAGCTGGGCTGCAGTGCTGCCTTTGGCCCCCAGAAAGACCATGGCCAAGGCTGAAGAGATGCTGAAGGGAGAGAAGAAGATGTTTCCTGTGGGGCTGCTTTCATTCAGGGTGTGGAACAGCTCCAAGGCGAAGAGAGTGTTGGCTGAACTCAGTTGCTCCATGGTGTAGTCTGCAACAGAGGGGAGATCAGCATTGCCAGCTACAGCATCAGCAAGGCCACCTATCTCAGCTTTGACACACACCCCTAGGACACTGCAGTTTGGAATTCTCACCCAGTCTTGTTTTTCACAGGAGGGCAAGAATACCTCTCCAGGCACACAAAGCTGGGGTCAGACATCAGGAAAGGCATGACTTGGGGTGTAGCTGGGATGCACAGAGGCGTTCTGGGCTACTAGCTGCATAAGTGTGTGTGTGTGGGGGGGGGGATAGGTGGATCGGGAAGCATGCAGGTTCCTGGAGGCAATGCAGAGAAGTCTCCCCACATCCTGCCAGCCACCTCCTCGCTATGCCACACAAGTGCCTTACCTCCTACATTGTAGGTTCTCTTGCTGCAAAAGAAGTGCTTAGGGCCAACTGTAGCCTTTATAGTATGCAGAAAGGGGACTGCCCTTCTGGCAAGCACGAGCTGGGTAGACATTCTCCTTGCCTGACTGAAAACTGAGCTTGCAAAGCTGGCCAAATAAAAGCAGAAGATTGCAGGCATTCCCAGGGGACCAGTGCTCTTCTCAGTTCCAGGCCTTTCTCTACATCTCTAAGCAAAGTACCTAATAAATTATTTCTTCTTCCGATGAGAATGGCTCAGAGGATAAACACACTCTCTTATAGGTCAAATGGTTCCCTTTTGAATTCCATGGAATCAATCCAAAACCCACTAGAGATCTTTTCTGTGAGGTGTGTGGGTAGGGGTGGTGAAACACCACTGTGGCCCCTTGGATAGGTTATAGGTTGCAGATTGCCAGTTTCAAGCAACAGGCTTGACTGTTCTGCCTTTCAGATGCCAAGGATAGCTCAGGGGGAGGCTGGAGAGACCCTCAAACCTCCTTTCTCAATTATTAGACTAAAGCGTTGGACACATTCCCCATCCCATCAAATGAAAATTAGAATTGACCAGCACAGGCCATCGTTACCTTGAGGGATTTGGCTTTATTCTCCCTTGAAGTGTCTGGATCTGTAAAGACACAGTTTTCCAGTGCTTCTTGTCTTTCTTCTGAAGGACAAAGGAAGAGTCCTATTGTTTATTAATCTGGGAACTTATTGTTGAGGATAAGAGAAAGGTGGATGGGGAGATGGGTCAGTTGGTACCTCATTTACCTCCCAAGCATGAGGAACTGAGTTTAGATCTCTGAGTGTCTGCAATGTCAGTGCTGGGGTCGGGGTGGGGCAAGCATTCCCTTAGAGGAGCTCAGTGGCCAGCTAGTCTTGCTCACTCAGGGGGCTCCTGGGTCTGTGATAGACCTTGTCTCAAAAAATAAAGTGGAGAATGATAGAGGGAGACTCACAATGATGGCCCCTGGCTTCCATATGCACATGTGTCTGTGCACCTGCCTACACACATACACACAAGCTAGGTGTGTGCTCTCACCACTCACCACAAAGGAAAAGTGCCACAGTCTTAAAACAAACAAGAATCAAACAAAAAAGAAGCAAAGGAAATGAAAACAGAAAGAAAATAAGTTACAGTTGCCATACTTAGTTGTCATGATTTGATCAGATTTGGCAACTTCACTGCTATTTCCAACAAAACTGGAGAACCCCCTCAATGACAGGATGTCCAAAAGACTAAAATAAACATCCAAACACTGAAGTTAAAGACATGGGACAAGAGGTACACCACCTTGGGAATGCAGTTGCCTACCCTACCCGTGAGGCCTTGGGCTCCATTTCCAGCTCAAGCCAAAACCAAGGGAAAACAGTGCTCTGAAACAAACTTTTTTTCTGACACTTTCTATTGGTGCTTACCTAAGATCAAAACTATTTTATATGTATTTTTCCTCCAATTTCATGTATACACACACACACACACACACACACACACACACACACATCCTTTATGTCAGGTTCCAAAGAAGCAAATTGTAGTGCATTTAGCATTTGAAAATTTCATGCTGGCTTCTAGTCTCCATTAGTACCTGTGCTCTCCTCAGCTCTTCTCATCCCCTCCCCTCCCCTCCCCTAAGCCTCTCCAGCCCAGGGCCTTTGTATCTCTTCCTCCAGATTCTCTTTCCTATACAATCCTGCCACTAAAAACAAACAAGCAAGCAAAGAAAGAAAGAAAGAAAGAAAGAAAGAAAGAAAGAAAGAAAGAAAGAAAGAAAGAAAGAAAGAAAGAAAGAAAGAAAAACACCTTGTTGCTGTGCCTTCAACGATGGAAAGTAGAATCATAAAAGGGCTAAATGCATCTTTTATAACATCCCAATCCCACACATAAGGGACCGTTTTAATACTGTTCGATAGAGAATTAACTTTCATATGAAATTGAGGAACAACACATTCAAACCTCAGTATCCCACCCACCAACCCTGCTCTCCTCGAACTCACACCTGCTATAGTTAGGATATGGTTTGAACATGTCTCCTGAGTACTCACGTGTTGGATATAATGCCCACTGTGAGGTATTGGAAGATAGAAACTTAGTGTATGGTGTTTAGGAGGTGGGGGCTTAAGTGGATATTAGCCCAGAAGCTCAGAATACCCAAAATATAATTCACAGACCACATAAAGCTCAAGAAGGAAGACCAAAGTGTGGATACTTTGGTCCTTCTTAGAAGGGGGAACCAAGTACCTATAGGAGGAAATACAGAGAAGAAGTGTGGAGCACAGACTGAAGGAAAGGCCATCCAGAGACTTCCCTGCCTGGGGATCCATCCCATATAGAGTCACCAAACCCAGACACTATTGCGGATGCCAACAAGCACTTGCTGACAGAAGTCTGATATAGCTGTCTTCTGAGAGGCACTGCTAGTGCCTGACAAATACAGAGGGGGATACTCTCAGCCAACCATTGAACTCCATTCCTCAATGGAGGAGCTAGAGAAAGGACCCAAGGAGCTGAAGGAATTTTCAGCCCCATAGGAGGAACAACAATATGAACCAACCAGTAGCCCCAGAACTCCCAGGGACTTAATTACCAACCAAAGAGTACACATGGCGGGACCCATGGTTCCAGCCGCATATGTAGCAGAGGATGGCCTTGTTGGACATCAGTGAGAGGAGAGGCCCTTGGACCTGTGAAGGCTCATTGCCCTAGTGTAGGGGAATGCCAGGACAGGGAAGTGGGAGGGGATGGATTAGTGAGCAGGGGGAGGGGGCAGGAGATAGGGGGTTTTTGGAGGGGAAACGAGGAAAGGGGATAACATTTGAAATGTAAATAAAGAAAACATCTTATAAAAAGAAATAAAAGAATGTTTGAATTTAAAAACAATAACAACAAAAATAAAAAAAAAATCCCAGAGGTCTGCAAGAGCGGAGGAGAGAGGGAGATATCCAGATGGCTTCAGACTTATTTCTGGTGTTTTGGAGAGGTTAGAAATATTGGGATAAGACTTTATCACTGTAAATTGGCATTATGAAATTGGGAGTTTCTTACACATAAATATATTTGGTTAACTATTCAAAAAAAAAAAAAACCCACAAGGTTCTCAGGGTGGGGCACAAGAACATCATCCTCATGACCACTAGGTGGCGCTCACGCCACAGCTCTTAAGGGCCATGAGTCTGGTGTTTGTGGCTTTCCCAGGCTGCTGCTGTTCCTTAGGTCAACACCTCAGCTCTGAAATCTTGGAGGAGGACCTGCCTTTAGCTCTGAGAAACAGTGTTCTGAGGGGATTTAGCAGTCTTTCTCTATTCTCTGTTTTTATAAGGCAGGGAGAGATCAGAAGAGACACAACTGTTCCCTCCCCTCGCCCTTTTTTTAACTGTGATGCCTTGATACCTTCCACTTCCTGGGACCCTGTCCCAACAAAGGTTATTTCAGATGCCGAATCTTGAAAATGGACAATTCATAGTTATTCAGCCTCAAATGTTTTCTATAATAACATAAATGGACATAGTCCTTTTCACATACACAATAATTCGAATATTCTATGTACCTCGATTTTATTCTAGCGTTATCAAAATCAGATATGAAATTCAAAATATTCTTAGTGAGCCTGTGAACTCAAATAAGCTAGTTTCTTTGAATTAAAATGGGACCAACTTAGGATAGAAGTTTCTTTTTAAAAATCAGTGACAGGCAAGGGCAACGTTGTTGGTCTACAGACGTCCGAAGCCCAGCATTAAAAGCATTACGACCACCTGAGGCTTGAGAATACCCCATCAAACCTCCCTGGTGCCACAGTCAGGGAAGGCAGGGTAGTTGGCGGTCCACGGCTCTGGGTAACTTCACGCCTATGACCACTAGATGGCGATCACATAGCAGCTCTTAGAGGCTGAGTCCAGTGCTTGTGACTTTTTCAGGCTGCAGCTGTACTTGCTCGACCACCTCTCTCCCCCCCCCCCCGCCCCCTGCACAGGAATCTTGGAATAGGGCCACCCTTAGTTCCTGGAAACATCTTCCTGGCAGGAACTTTGCAGTGTCACAACCGCTGGCTCCAATAAGCAGTGCTCTGTGGTGACTCCATGTTTGTCTAGGACCTACCTCATAAAGGCATCCCTTTAAATCCAGGAGAATGTCCCACTCTGCACCACTTCACAACCAGCTGGCCTGAGACATATTGACCCAGCATCAAGGGCTACCAGAAGGACAGCAGAACCAAAGAGTGCCATATTATAACGTGGGAACAGTTGTGGTATCCCAAGTCCCATAGTGCACTGGGTCCCTATGTGGATCCCTCCCTTGAAACTCTTGTGTCTGAGGCATTCTGGTGTGTGATATGCATGGCAATTGGGATAATCCCTTGTTGACTTTGACTCACTCTGGCTTGCAGTAATGAACAGTCTCTGGCTTCTTGCTATTATAATCTCTTTATTAAAGGTTAGTTTTGTCGTAGCCTCCATTCTTTCCTGAGCATGGGGTTTCTTTCTTTAACATGGTGGGCGATTTCCAAAATCCTTATTCTCTCTCTCTCTCTCTCTCTCTCTCTCTCTCTCTCTCTCTCACACACACACACACACACACACACACACACACACACACACAAACACAGAGAGAGACAGAGACAGAGACAGAGAGAAAGGGAGGGAGGGAGAGAGTCGTAAACTGGTTACCATAATGTAAACGTGAAAGACCAATGGAAAAAAAAAAGCATAAATAAAGTCAAATGAGACAGAAAAGGCTACAAAAATACCACTGAGTTCATTTTGTGTTGTCCATCTACTGCTGGGCATGGAGCCTACCAGTAAGTGGCATTAAGTGTGGTTGATGCAGCAAGTGAGACTCCATGGGAGACCACAGATCTCTCCTTTGCAAGCAGTTGTCAGTTGGAGACAGCTCCTTGGTGAAGGATGGGCGGAGCCCTTGTCCACTCCTCCTTCTCAGTGCTGGGAGCCTGTATGGCTTGGACCTGTGTAGGACCTGTGCCTTCTGCCACAGTTCGTAAGAGTGCATTATCTATGGGATTGTTGGACATTTCCATTTCTATCTTAGGAACATGGATTACCATGAGTAACTGAAGCCACAAGGAGGGAGACTCCTGTACTCAGTTATTGCTGCTGCCCCAGCCCTTGAGAGCAGAAGGGATTTACTCTTAGCCTGTCCTGATCTCCATGCATGCTGCCTATCCAGTGCTCTGGATTCTCACAGATACCATGAGAGCCTTTGCTTTACACTTTGAAATCATTTTGAATTAGCTTGACCTATTCCCACTCAGTTTAGAAACTGTCTTGTGGTGACTAGTGATACTTTAAATGTATGTGGAATTATAAATCTCACAGTCATGTTTTACTAAATAGTGAAATGTGATAAAATTTTAAACTTTTCTTATGAGACAGGGTCTCTCTGGCTGTTCTGGATCCCCATCTGCAGATCAGGCTAGCCTCCATCTGCAGATCAGGCTAGCCCCCAACACTTTTTTTGTAAACTTTTAAACTTAGCCTACATAATGCAAAATGGTGGCTTTCATTATTCCATCTTCATACATCTTCATACATGTATATCATCATACTTTGCTCAGATCGACCCCTGCTTTACTGTCTCTTTCCCCCCTAAGTGAGAACATGGGTCCTCCTCCCCAATAGTCACAATTTTATGCCTTTATTTCACTTTCCCTGTAGATCATTGGCCTCCCTCCTGGTTCCCTTCCCCCCCCACCTCTGTTACACAGTCCCTTCCCCCATGCCCCATCTCTCATTCCCCTTCTCCTTTGAGAATGTGGAGGCCCCCACCCCCACCCCCCTCAGGTCTAAGAGCATCTTCGCCCACTGAGGCCAGACAAGGCAACCTAGTTAAGGGAGCTCTACTGACAGGGAACAGCACTAGCAATAGCCTTCTTTCTCCACTTGAAGAACAAGCTATATATCTGCTACCTGGGTGCAGGGAGCCCACGTATATTCTTTGGTTGGTGGTTCAGTCTCTGAGGGCCCCAAGGATCCAGGTTAGTTGACTATGTTGGTCCTCCTGTGGAGTTCCTATCCCATTTAGAGCTCTCACTCCTTTCCCCGACTCTTCCATACGAGTCCCCAAGCTTCATCTTATTTGGCTGTGAGTCTCAGCAACTATCCTTGTCAGCTGCTGGGTAGAGCCTCACAGAGGACAGTTATGCCAGGCTCCTGTCTGCAAGCAGAATAGAGTATCATTAATAGTGTCAGAGACTGGTACTTGGCAATGGGATGGGTCTCAAGTTGGACCAGTTATTGGTTGGCCATTCCCTTAGTCTCTGCTCCATCCTTCATCTCTGTTTTCTTATAGACAGGATACATTTTGGGTCTAAAGTTTTGTGACTGTGTTGGTGCTCCTTCTATTTTTTTATTTGTAAAATAAATCTGGGTTCCACATTGAAGGAAAATGCTATGTTAGTGAAGGAACTCTAGCTGTCCTGAGAATGGCTGTGGTAGGCCTTGCCCTTCTCCCCAACTCCCTCTCCTTGGCAAAACTTGTTAGATTCCATTCCTAAAGCTGGCTACCATGGTCTATTTCCTTATTTGGCCACTTTCTCCTCCTGGGCCTGACTACCAAGGTCCAGTTATCAAACTATTGAAGCCCATCAATCAAAAGTCCCCTTGTGGTTAACCTATTTAACATGCCTAATTAAAATTAAACAGCTCATCCTTACATGGGCTTTCCCCTTTGGCCTTTATAAGCCATCATCTGTTAGTGGGCCGTGTCTGTATCCTCTCTATCCAGAGGCAGTTCTTTGTCCCCATTCTCCTTGTTCCTTTCCCATTCTCCCTAGTCCTCTGGCTCCTGTCTTTGTCTCTTATTCCTTGGCCTTTATCCTTCTGGGGCAAATAAATCTCCTTTGTACTGAGAACTTGGTCTTGGGGTGTCTTGAGCTGACTCTAAGTGTCCCTATAATTTGCCTTTCTGAGCCTGATTTATTTCACGTAGCATGATGATCTCCAGTTCTTTTTACTGTCCTGAAAAAGACATAATTTCATTCTTCTCTACAACTAAGTAAAACACCCACCATTGTGCACACATACCACATGTAAAGTGACTATTAAGGCACCTCATGAAAGTTTCTGCAAAATTGATCAGGGAACTGGACACAAAACAAGTCTCACCTGATACAAGAAAAGGGTAATAACAACTTGTATCCTATCTGATCACCATGGACTAATGCTGGATATCATCAACAACAGAAATAGCAGACAGCTTATGAACTTAGTGAAACTAAACAGCTGTTCACTAGTGAATGAAAATTGGGTCAAGACGGAAATTAGGAAAGAAATTAAGAACTTTTTTAGAATTGAATGAAAAGAAAAGACTCAGACCCAAACTTTTGGGACACAATGAAGGTAGTTCTAAGAGGCAAGTTCATAGCACTAAGTGTCTACATTAAAAAAATAATTGGGCAGTTTGCCTACTAATAGCTTAATGCCAAACTTGGAAGCTCTTGATCAAAAAGAAGTGATCATACCCTTTTGGGAGTAGATGTCAAGAAATAAACTTTTGGTGGAAATAAGAGTGGTTTTTTATCACTAAAATCAATAAAATTTCCAAACCCTTAGCCAAATTAAACATGGAGAGAGGAGATCCAAATTAACAAAATTAGAGAAGAAAAGAGGGGTATAACAATCACCACAGAAACCCAGTGAATCATAAGGATATGTTTTGAGAACTTATACTCCACCAACTTGGAAAATCTAAAAGAAATGGATCATTTTCTTGACATATATAACTTACCTAAGTCAAGTCAAGATCGTATAAGCAATTTCTACAGAAATATAATCCCTAGAAACATATAAGCAGTAATTAAAATCTAGCAGCCAAAAGATTCCAGGGCCAGATGATTTTTAAAGCAGAATTTTAAAGTAGAATGAATGACAATACTCCTCAAGTTATTCTACAAAATTAACACAGAAAAAATACCACCCAATTCCTTTTATCAATCCAGAATTAGCCCAATATGTAAACCATATATTGGTCATTAAAAGGAAGAAAATTACAGACCAAAATTCCTAATAAAATAATTGCAAACCAAATCCAAGAACACATTAAAAAGATCATTCACCGTGATCAAATTGGCTTTAATCCCATAGATCAGGGATAAATTCAACATGCATAAATTGATAAATGTTATGCACCATATAAACAGACTGTAAAACAAAAACCACATGATCATCTCACTAGAGACCGAAAGGGCCTCTGACACAATTCAACATGATAAAAGTTCTGGTTAGAAAGGGATAATAGGGCTGTATCTCAACATAATAAAGGCATATTACAAGAAGCCCATAGTTAACATTGTAGGCTTAGATTTGTCAAAAACCTACTTTAATTAGATTTTTTTAGTGTTTCAACCTCCCTTCTAGCCCACCTACCAAAAGTTGGGGAAAAGAAAGGTTAATAGGAAATGGGGGTAGTGGCCCTATTTAGAAGTAGTTCTTTGGGCAATTAAAATCTTCCTTGTCAAGAAACCAGGAGTCCAGTTCAATAGTGTCACCAAACACAACCAGAAGGAGTGGCTTGATTCAGAAGGAGCAACAAGGCTCCACCAAATCAGCAGAAGTCAGTGGAAGCAGCAAGAAGCAGAAGAAATGTCACCAGAAGGTCTTTGGTACATTTTTTTCTACAAAGTCAGGACAAGCAAAGATCAGCTAAGAAAACAAAGTGAACCAATGCGAGAGTGTTTTCAGTGAAGACAGCAAAACTGTGCAAGGTGAACCAATGCAAACAGTCATCCGCTGACTGTTGGGTTATACTTACATACTTTCCAAACATCGCACATCCTCTCAAGAGTCAGATCCAGCAAAACATCACATGCCTTTTCACCAGGCAGCTTCCAGAGAAACACCATGTGTCTGTTCTCAACCAAACACCCTCTCATGTGTCTGCTTCAGCCAAACATGACATGCTTCCAGAAGAACATCACATGACACAATGGAGTCTCCAAAGATAACAGAAATTTCTACATCAACCTAAATTGGGAGAAACTCAAAAACAATTCACTAAAATCAGGAATGTGACAGGGTTGTTCACTTTCTCCATACTTATTCAAAATAGTACTTGAAATCTTAGCTAGAGCAATAAGAACTGAAGGAGATTAAGTGGATATAAGTAGGAAGGAAAAAGCCAAACCATCTTTACTTGCAGATGATATTGTAGTATACAAAAATAACCTTAAAAATCCCAACAGGAAATTCTTATAGCTGATAAACACTGCTGATAAATGGTTGAGCTGTTGGAAATTTGTATACAGGGTGTAAGGAAAAAGTCAATTTCATCTTTTCTCACATAGGTTCCTAAATGTTATAAGACAACAGATGGGAACTTTCTTCCTTTCACCTTCTGCTCTAGAGAGTTTCTGTCTAGCATCAATATGTGACCAGTGGTTTCTAATCCAAATCAATCAACATGGAGGTGAGAATAGTTGTCCCCAGGTATTTGTAGGGCTATGGTCCAAAGACTACTCCCTATGGTTATCCTCCTGTCCCCCATGGATATAAAGCAGAAGACCAAAAGTACCTTAGATTACAACATTTGTATAATTATACATATCCTCCCCTATAAGAAGTTGAGCTATTGTTAAATGACTTGTAATGCTTGATACAATGTACAAACAATATAAATCATTCTGCTTGACTGATTGGGGAATTATAACAAGAACTAAACATCTATATGTGCTCAATACAGACACAAATTAAAAATACCTTTCATCTCCAGTGACTGACTCTATGATGTAGAACCAGGTATCTGGGGCAACTGGGATTGCACTGGGATTAGAAGCATAGATAGGCTGCTCTAGGAAATGGATTGATGGGCTTCCTCATCAGAAAGCAGGGCTCGAAATGTGCAGGGTGATTTCCAGGCTTTCTTTTCTGTCTCACTTCTGATCATCCCTACATATAATCAGTTCTGACTCATTTCTACAGCATCACCCTACAAGGTTTTGCCTCAGTTGTGTCCTCTTACCTAATTTGTCTTCTTGTTAGTCTTGGAAACTCATGGCCTTTTCAAAGTTACACAACTATTAGCAGCACTTGCCCTCTTTCACAAGAAAGAAGATGTCTTAGTTACTCTCCTGTAGCTGTGAAGAGACATCAGGACCAAAGCAATTTATGTAAGAAAGCATTTAATTGGGGGCTTGCTTGCAGTTTCAGAGAGTGAATCCTTGATCATCACAGAGGGGAATGTGGCAGTAGGTAGGCAGGAGCAGTAGCTAAGAGCTTACATATTGAGATAATAATCATGGGGCATATATATATATATATATATATATATATATATATATATATATATATATAGAGAGAGAGAGAGAGAGAGAGAGAGAGAGAAACAGAGAGACACACAGAGAGAATTTATGAACTGCAGACAAAGAGTGTGTGTGTGTGTGTGTGTGTGTGTGTGTGTGTGAGAGAGAGAGAGAGAGAGAGAGAGAGAGAGAGAGAGAGAGAGAGAGAGAGAGGGAGGGAGGGAGAGGGAGAGGGAGAGGGAGAGGGAGAGGGAGAGGGAGAGGGAGAACATGTATGAATTGGACCCCAATGTCACACCCCTATCGACACACCTCCTCCAGTAAGATTATAGTTAATCCTTCCCAGTTCTCCCAACTGAAGACCAAACATTCAATTATATGAGCCGATGTAGGCTATCCTCATATCAACCACCACATAGAGTACAGCAAAAGTGGGCTGATATGGATATAACTGAGGTTGTATAGTTCTAGATATCAAATAGTGTTTTTGAAATACTGGATCATAGACTGGGGAGATGGCTTAGTGAGTAAGGTGCTAGCACCACGAGCATGAGTTCTGATTCCCAACACTAGGGGATGAATATAAATGGATACAAATGACTCTCTGGACAGTGAAACTAACCAAAACAGGGAGCTTCTGATGCTGTGAGACACCTTGTCTCAAAATATAGTGTGGAGAGCAAAAGAGGAAAGAGGAAGACATTTTACATCTACCTTTGGCCTACACATACACACACACACACACACACACACACACACACACACAGAGAGAGAGAGAGAGAGAGAGAGAGAGAGAGAGAGAGAGAGAGAGAGAGAGAGGCAAGAATGAATATACACAGACAAGCACACACACATGTGTGTACACACACAGAAATAAAATACTATAGATTTAAAGTCACCAATTCATATCCAATAATGTACCTCTCTATTTATTCAGAAATTCTTCATATTTCTCTTAGTGATGTTTATAGCTTTCTATATAGAGTCCTGAACATCTTTTATTGGACTTGTTCACAGACACTTGAGTATATCCTGATTAACCTTTAATTTAAAAATCCAACTGTGAAGATTACATGGATATAAAAATTAGTTTTGTAAACTGAACTATCTTACTTAACTCTCTTCAATACTAAGAATTTAAATTTCCTAATAAAAATATCTAAAACTTTATGAACTTTCTAGAATCATTCTTTTATTATTTTATTTATTTACCATTCAGTCATTACCCTCCCTTTTGGTCCCCCTCATACAGTTCCTCATCCCATTCCTCCTCCCCCTGTTTCTGAGAGGACACTCCTCCATCCCCAGGCCTCCCCCATCCCTGGGGACTTAAGTCTCTCAGTAATTAGGTACATCTTCTCCCACTGAGGCCAGACCAGGCAGTCCTCTGCTATATATGTGTTGTGGGCCTCAGACCTGCTTATGTATGCTGCCTGGTTGGTGGTTCAGTGTCTGGGAGCTCCCAGGGATCCTAGTTAGTTGAAACTGTTAGTGTTCTTATGTGGTCGCCCTCCTCTTCCATTTCTTCCATCCTTGCCCTAATTCAATCACAGGAGTCTCCAACTTCAGTCCTATGGTTGGATGTAAGTCTCTGTATCTGTCTCAGTCAGCTGTTGGTTGGACCTCTTAGAGGACAGCCATGCTAGGCTCCTGTCTGTAAAGCACACAATAGTATCTCTACTAGTGTCAGGCCTTGGTTTCTCCCCATGAGATGGATCCCCAATTGGGCCAGTCATTGGACCATCTTTCCCTCAATCTCTTCCCCATTTTTGTTCCTGCGGTTCTTCTAGGCAACTACACTTCTGGGTAAGAAATGTTGACTGTGGATTAGTAACCCTGTCCCTCTGCTTGAGGCCCTGTCTATCTACCCGAGGTGCACTCTTCAAGTTCCCTCTCTCCATTCTTGGGCTTTTCCTTTAAAGTCCCTCCCATCGAGTCCTGAGAGTCTCTGGACTCCCTGATCTCTGGTACTTTCAAGAGGGTCTCCACACTTCCCACCTTCTGAGGCTGCATATTTCCATTCATTCTGCTGGCCCTCTGGGCTTTTCTCATGTCCCCTCTCTCCCCATACCTGATCCTGTTCCCCTTTTTCCCTCCCTCTCCCACCCAAGTTGCTTCCTCCCCCTCCCTCCTCTGATTTTCTGGCCCCTTCTAAGTTTCTGTATCAGATAGACTCTTTATTAACATGCTAGTTTATTGTTTATCAGTTATTATCTTTGTTAATTATTGATCACTGAAAGCATGTGCTCTCTTCTTATTTTGTATACACAATTCTCCTTTAATTTCTTTCTATTTTTTGTAATTTTATTTTGAAGGAATGCTACTAAGCTCATCCAAATATTAAATTTTTATATTTTTCCAGTGCACTGAATCTTTTTCTCATAAAATGTTTATTTCTAGGACTGGAAATTATTTTCGCCTAGTATTAATATAGCTACATCTATCTCTAGTGTTAATGTTTGCAAAGTATGTTAATCAGTGAAACGTTTCCTCTGGAATTTAAGAGACACAAAAGCAGATTGTTCTTTGTATTCAAGATTAGAGGAATTATAGCCATCATAGATGGACAGACAGCAGCATGGCTGGACACTGAGGACAGAAGCATCTGTGTAGAGGAGTAAGGATCCTTGCACATTTTTTAGAAGGAGTTAGGGATAGATTGAAGTGTTTCTCTTTTTAACCCTAGGTTGGCTTTGGTGGGGATCAAGAGAGTACCACATAATTGATAAACACATTTCCCAGGTGGTTAATATGTGGGGCCAATGGGACAGGGAGATGGGAATCTAGAGAAACAAATTCACTGTATCCTAGAAACCAATTGACTATCGTTACTGGAACTGACACAGTTCAACCAAATTACAAGATGCATGTTCCTGACCAGCAGTCAGTTCTCTCACTGTGGCAGCTAAGCTCCTAAGAGGCAGCATAATGGTGGAAGGATGGATTTGTGCTGATGGCTTCAGGGGTTTCATTCCCTGGTTGTCTAGCATGGATGCCTGCCACTACATCATGTCTGGCACATGTGGGGTGGATGGCATATGGTGAGGCTTTACTTCACTTCTGGGTGGACAAGTAGAAAGACAGAGAGGGGTCTAGATAAGACAACAGCCCCCACAACCACACCCCATTGATCTATTTACTCAAGCTTGGCCCACCTTCTAAAGTTTCCAGAAATTCCCTAAATAGAGCAAACAGCTAAGGACCAAGTGTTTTACATAAGAGTAGAGTTAGGGACACTCCCACTCAAACCTATGGAATATCTTTTCCTTTCAAAGTATGTTTCCTTTAAATATTAAACATTTTCAACACAGACTGACCGATGTTGTCTCTTAACTAAACCACTTAGTTTACATTTCAAGTAATTACTTAAATACCTACTTCATATCCCATCTAGTTGTTTCTCGTGCTTCTTCTATCTTAATCTCTTCCCTCCTTCTTGCCTTTGGATTGATTGTATGTTCTTTGTTTCTGTCTGGTTTAATATAGAAGCTGCCAAAGCATTTTACTATTCTTTTAAACCTTAGATTTTAGCATCAATCCACAGCTTATCTTCCCAGACAATGCAAGGACCTCGGATTTTTCTCTAAGGAAATGAAGTGCTAGAGACTGATGTATGCTTGTATCCCACTAGAACATTAAACTCCATCCCATATGCTATGACTTCTTTACTATTATTCATTTCTATTTATTTAGAACTATAGTTTCAATATGTCATACCAGCTATCTTTGAACATATGAGCTCAAGTCATTCTCTTTCATCAGCATCCTAGGAATCTGGAACCATAGACACAACCTCTAAATATGGTTCATCATTTATGTTAAATTCTTTAACATTTTCTATATGCATTGCAAACTACTTAGACACTATTGCTACTGTTTTATATGGTCAATAGTCACTTAAATTTACCACAAATGCACATTCTTCTTGTTCTTTAATATCTTCTTTCCTACTCTGACATTCCTGTGCTTAAAGAAGATTCCTCAGAATAGTTAAGAGGCTAAGTCTACTTCCATCATTGTTCTTGGTATTTTTTCTGTTTAAATATATCTTGAGATGTATTTTTTCCCAAATATGAACTAAGTTGAAGTTGGTAGGGTGTGGAGTTTGCTTTTCCCGGCTCACTGGAAGAGCTGTCTGTGGCCTGGCTTCCAGGGCTCCTATGGCTGTGTATTGCTAGTGTGACTGCCTTGCATCCATTTCATTTTTTTTTTTTATGAACTTTGTTTAAAGACTTCTGCAGGTTTTCTAGGATATTCTTTGTTCTGTTTTCTGTCTAGGCCAGAGTTGTTTTGTTTCCTCTGTAGGGTTTAGAGTGTGCACTGATGTCATTTATCTAGTTTAAAATCAACATTTTGAGTGTTAGCTTATTTTTTTATTTTTTGTGTATTTGTATATGGGGCATAGGTATGTGTTGGTGAGGGTGTACACCTGTGTGGAAGTGGATGTGTCTCCACATGTATGCATATGTACTTGTGGGTATACATGCACATGCATTCATATGCATTGGAGGCCACAGCTCACCACTCTCCACCATACATTTTGAACATTCTTTCACTCATTTTTTTTGAAAGGATAGTATTTTTTTTATTTTGATGTACTTTATAAATATACAAAAATATCAAGAAAAGTACAAAATATCATATACCATTTTACCCAGATTGAAAGTAAGGTTAACATAGCACATATTTAGTTTACATATTTCTTTTTCATCTGTAATTTACAGTGTTACAGTGTTTGTGTTTCTGAAATAATTAAGAGTGAGCTGTAAACATGATACTTTTATATCCCTACGTACTTCAGTGGTCATGGGCTGAGTTTTCTTTTCTTTTTTTTCTTTTTTTCTTTTTTTTTAAATTAGATATTTTCTTTATTTACATTTCAAATGTTATCCCCTTTCCTGGTTTCCCCTCTGAAAACAGACTAAACCACCAACCAAAGAGTACACATGGAGGGACCCATGGCTCCAGCTGCATATGTAGCAGAGGATGGCCTTGTTGGACATCAAAGGGAGAAGAGGCCATTGGTCCTGAGAAGGCTCAGTGCCCCAGTATAGCGGAATGCCAGGTCAGGGAAGTGGGAGAGGGGATTGGTAAACATTGTCTCTTCCTGCACCTGCCTGGACCTAGTGACTGGCAAGGCTAGTTGGCCAATTGTCTCCAGGAATCCACTTGCTTCACAAGGCTAGTTGGCCAATTGTCTCCAGGGATCCACTTGTCTTTGTCCTCTCTTAACACAGTACTGAAGTTACACACGGTTTTTATGTGGGTGTTAGTGATCCAAACTCAGGTCTTCATGACTGCAGGAGAAGCAGTTCACTGACTGAGCCATCTTACTGGCCCAAATGTTTGCTCTTCATGTTATTCTACTCTGTACCCCTACCTATCTCCTCTCTTATGCATCTTCATCATCATCATCTGTGTGAGTGAGTGAGTGTGTGTGTGTGTGTGTGTGTGTGTGTGTGTGTGTGTGTGTGTGTAGGCCTGGCAGTGTTGGAACTCACTCAGTAGACCAGGCTAGCCTCATCCATAGAGGCTGCCTATGCTTCTGCCTCCTGACTGCTGGGATTAACACTGCCTGGCTTCATCCTAACTCTTTCTTTATTCCTTCTGTATTTTCCATACTTACTTTTGATTTTGGAGTTTTATTGACAATATTTGACTTTCTAGAAGAAACTAAAAGCAGTTAATTACTTAATCATTTTAATGGTCTTTTTATCGCACTTCAAAATCCACAAAATCTTTCTCTTGTTTTCTAATTTTTCTACAGAAATAATTTATGTGTTTAATCGCTGGGGTTTCTAGTGCCTTTTCATCCAGACATGCAGTGTAGTTTGTTGGTTTCCAACGGCCTGCTAAAATATCTGACCTCGGATTTCATCAATGTTGTCTTCACAGACTGTTGTTCTCTGGTTTCTATGGGCGGCAGCAGCATTTAGAATCTTCCACGGTTGTCATTCTCTTTTGTTTGTGCTGCTTTGTGTCTCTGTTGCCATGGCTGCCCAGCCAAACAGTTATCTTTGATTATACTCTGGATGTTGTACTTGAAAAGCAGATTGTAATAATGATTTGAGGCTTAAGGCTATTTCTCCTACCTCAGATAGACATGACTTTAGTTAGCGTCTGCAGGGACCCACTATAGTCCGTAAAGATTGAGGATGAGAAAGTGGAGTTGTCCAGAAGTTTCAGCCTAGCTGGGAACTTTTGATGCACACTCTGGAGGTCATGCAAAAGCAGAGGAGGAAAACAGGAGGAAAAAATCCTTCCTTTTGGAAGATAAACTGTTTCTCTTTGCCTTAACAGTGACGCAACCTGCCATTCAGTTCTCATTACCTCCTCTGGACTGGTAAGTGCTGCTGAGGCACAGTGGCCTGATTTGCCCGAGTTTGCAGTTTCTCTTGAATCTTGCAGTAATCCATTCCATCCTATAGCATCCCGTTACTGACTGTGCTTGTTTTCTTGATGTTGTAGTTGTCTTAGGGTTTACACTCATACATACACACACACACACACACACACACACACACACACACACACAGTATATACACACATATAAAAACTAACAATATATACATACATATTTATAGGGATACATACATATTTATATATTTATAAAACATCTGAATTAAAATCTAGTCTGGGCTCCAGTGACTGGGAAGTTGGGACAGCCAGGTTCTGAGACAGACAGGCATAATATCGCTTGGGTCTCGGGCGGCTTGTGTGTATGCGGCTCCCAAGTGCGGGGCTGATCTGCAGTAACCAGCGCGTCAGCTCCGCTGTGGGACTTCTGCCTGGCAGAGGGACCCCGCACTAGGCGGGAGCCTACCAGCTTTCCTTCCGCGACCTCTGTTTCCGCAGACTGCGCTGAAGAGACAGGTACCCCAAGCTCCCTATCCCCAATATAACATCACTTGGGACACGGCCTGTTGGGGCTTCCGTCTGTGCCCGAGAACGGGTCAGCGCTGTGGTCGTCTGGGTGCCAGATCTGCAGGCCATCGCGTCTGCAGGGTGAGCGGTGCCACGGAGAGTGTGCAGATTGCACTCCGCCATCTTTGCTCCAGTGGCCGGGAAGTTGGGACAACCAGGTTCTGAGACAGACAGGCTTAATATCGCTTGGGTCTCGGGCGGCTTGTGTGTATGCGGCTCCCAAGTGCGGGGATGATCTGCAGTAGCCAGCGCGCCAGCTCTGCTGTGGGACTTCTGCCTGGCAGAGGGACGCCCCCTCCCCCCCCAGGAGAGATCACTCACCCCTGCACAGGGCAGGAGCCTACCAGCCTCCCTTTGGCGACCTCTGCTCCAGGAATCCACTAGGCTGAGCCTTTGGAGGTGCAAGGCCTCCCCAATATAAGATCACTTGGGGCAAGGCACATTAGGGCTCCAAAGTCACTCAGGAGCAGGCAGGCCCCAGAAATCGGTGCCAGGGGAATCCTGGCAATCCAGGGGGGGCAGAAATAGCTTTGCAGGCTCACAGGAGGTCCAACCAACAGCCAGTGGCAGCAGGACCAACTAATATCAGAGGTATCCAGATGGCAAAAGGCAAACGTAGGAATGTTACTAACAGAAATCAAAGTAATGTGGGACCATCCGAACCCAACTCTCCAACAGCAGCAAGTCCTGGATACCCCACCACACCCGAAAGACAAGATCTGGATTTAAAATCACTTCTCATGATGCTATTAGAGGATCACAAGAAGGACACAAATAAATCTCATAAAGAGTTACAGGAGACCATGAATCAACGGTTAGAAGCCCTTACAAAGGAAACACAAAAATCGCTTAGAGAAATGCGGGAGAACATGGATCAAAAGATGGAGGCGCACAAGGAGACAACACAAAAATCGCTTAACGAGATGAATCAACGGGTAGATGCACTCACAAAGGAATCACAAAATTGGCATAAAGAAATGCAGAAGAATATGGGTCAACAGACGGATGCCCATAAGGAGGCAACACAACAATTGCTTAAAGAAATGAATACCCTTACAAAGGAAACACGAGAACTGCTTAAAGAAATGCAGGAGACAATGGATCAACAGATGGAAGCCCATGAGGAGGAAACACAAAAATCACTCAGAGAAATGCAGGAGAACGTGGGTCATCAGGAAGAAATCCTGAAAGAGGCAATGCAAAAATACCTTAAAGAAATACAGGAAAATACAAACAAACAAGTGAAGGATCTCAGCAAATCCATCCAGGAACTAAAAAAGGAAGTAGAAACAACTAAGAAATCACAAAGGGAGACAACTTTGGAGATAGAAAACCTTGGGAAGAAATCAGGAGTCATAGATGCAAACATAAACAATAGAATACAAGAGATGGAAGAAAGAATCTCAGGTGCTGAAGACTCCATAGAAAGCATCGACTCAACAGTCAAAGAAAATGCAAAATGCAAAAAACGTGTAACCCAAAACATCCAGGAAATCCAGGACACAATGAGAAGACCAAACCTAAGGATTATAGGTATAGATGAGAGTGAAGATTTGCAACTTAAAGGGCCAGTAAACATCTTCAACAAAATTATGGAGGAAAACTTCCCTAACTTAAAGAGAGAGATGCCGATGAACGTACAAGAAGCCTACAGAACTCCAAACAGACTGGACCAGAACAGAAATACCTCCCGTCACATAATAATCAAAACACCGAATGTTCTAAACAAAGAAAGAATACTAAAAGCAGTAAGAGAAAAGGGCCAAGTAACATACAAAGGAAGACCTATCCGAATCACATCAGACTTCTCACCAGAGACTATGAAAGCCAGAAGATCCTGGGCAGATCTCATGCAGACACTAAGACAGCACAAATGCCAGCCTAGACTACTATACCCAGCAAAACTCTCAATCACCATAGATGGAGAGACCAAGATATTCCATGATAAAAACCAAATTTTCACAATATCTTTCCACAAATCCAGCCCTGCAACGGATAATAGGTGGAAACCTCCAATACAGGGAGAGAAACAACACCCTGGAAAAAATGAGATAATAACCTTCTTGAATCAAACCCAAAAGTAGATAACCACTCAAACATAAAGATAGTGTCAAGAATGGCAGATGGCAATAATCACTATGCCTTAATCTCTCTTAATATCAATGGTCTCAATTCCCCAATTAAAAGACATAGACTAGCAGACTGGATACGTAAACAGGACCCAGTATTTTGCTGCATGCAGGAAACGCACCTCAGTGTCAAAGACAAACACTACCTCAGAGTAAAAGGCTGGAAAACAATTTTACAAGCAAACGGCCCCAAGAAACGAGGTGGAGTAGCCATCCTAATATCGGATAAAATTGATTTTCAACCTAAAGTCATCAAAAAAGACACAGAAGGACACTACATACTGATCAAGGGAAAAATCCACCATCAAGAACTCTCAATTCTGAATATCTATGCTCCAAATGCAAGGGCACCCTCATTCGTAAAAGAAACTTTACTAAAACTCAAAGCACACATGGCACCGCACACAATAATAGTGGGTGACTTCAACACCCCGCTCTCTGAAATGGATCGTTCAGGAAAGCAGAAACTAAACAGGGACACAGTGAATCTAATTGAAGCCTTGGACCAAATGGAACTAACTGATATATATAGAACATTTCATCCTAGAGCTAAAGAATACACCTTCTTCTCAGCTCCTCATGGTACCTTCTCCAAAATTGACCATATAATTGGTCACAAATCAGACCTCAACAGATACAAGAAGATAGAAATAATCCCATGCCTCCTATCAGATCACTATGGAATAAGGGTGGTCTTCAATGGCAACAAAAACAAAAGAAAACCCACGTACACATGGAGGCTGAACAATGCTCTACTCAATGATAACTTGGTCAAGGTGGAAATAAAGAAAGAAATCAAAGACTTTTTGAAAGTTAATGAAAATGAAGGCACAACATACCCTAATTTATGGGACACAATGAAAGCAGTGCTAAGAGGAAAATTCATAGCCCTGAGTGCCGCCAAAAAGAAACGGGAGACAGCATACACTAACAGCATAATGGCACACCTGAAAGCCCTGGAACAAAAAGAAGCAAATACACCAAAGAGGAATAGAAGGCAGGAAATCATCAAACTCAGGGCTGAAATCAATCAAGTAGAAACAAATAAAACCATACAAAGAATCAACAAAACGAGGAGTTGGTTCTTTGAGAAAATCAACAAGATAGATAAGCCCTTAGCCAGAATAACCAGAGAGCACAAAGATAGTATCCAAATTAATAAAATCAGAAACGAAAAGGGAGAGATAACAACAGAAACTGAGGAAATTCAAAAAATCATCAGATCCTACTACAAAAACTTGTATTCAACACAACTAGAAAATTTTGAGGAAATGGACAATTTCCTTGACAGATACCAAGTACCAAAATTAAATCAGGATCAAATAGACCATCTAAACCGTCCTATAACCCCTGAAGAAATAGAAGTTGTCATTGGAAGTTTTCCAACCAAAAAAAGCACAGGTCCAGATGGTTTTAGTGCAGAATTCTATCAGACCTTCAAAGAAGACCTAACACCAATACTCTTCAAACTGTTCCACAAAATAGAAACAGGAGGAACACTACCCAACTCCTTCTATGAAGCCACAATTACACTAATACCAAAAGCACACAAAGATCCGACAAAGAAAGAGAATCTCAGGCCAATCTCTCTTATGAATATCGATGCAAAAATACTCAATAAAATTCTTGCCAACCGAATCCAAGAACACATCAAAACGATCATCCACCACGATCAAGTAGGCTTCATCCCAGGGATGCAGGGATGGTTCAATATAAGGAAATCCATCAATGTAATCCACTACATAAACAATCTCAAAGAAAAAAACCACATGGTCATCTCATTAGATGCTGAGAAAGCATTTGACAAAATTCAGCATCCTTTCATGCTAAAGGTCTTGGAAAGATCAGGAATTCAAGGCCCATATCTAAACATAGTAAAAGCAATTTACAGCAAACCGGTAGCCAGCATCAATCTAAATGGAGAGAAACTTGAAGCAATCCCACTAAAATCAGGGACTAGACAAGGCTGCCCTCTCTCTCCATATCTTTTCAATATAGTACTTGAAGTTCTAGCTAGAGCAATTAGACAACAAAAAGAGGTCAAAGGGATACAAATTGGAAAGGAAGAAGTCAAACTATCACTATTTGCAGACGATATGATAGTATACATAAGCGACCCAAAGAACTCCACCAGAGAACTCCTACAGCTGATAAACGACTTCAGCAAAGTGGCCAGATATAAAATCAACTCAAGCAAGTCAGTAGCCTTCCTATACTCAAAGGATAAGCAGGCTGAGAAAGAAGTAAGGGAAATAATACCCTTCACGATAGCCACAAACCATATTAAGTATCTTGGCGTGACTCTAACCAAACAAGTGAAAGATCTGTATGACAAGAACTTCAAGTCTCTGAAGAAAGAAATTGAAGAAGACCTCAGAAGATGGAAAAATCTGCCATGCTCATGGATTGGCAGGATTAATATAGTAAAAATGAGCATCTTACCAAAAGTAATACACAGATTCAATGCAATCCCCATCAAAATCCCAACTCAATTCTTCATAGAGTTAGAAAGAGCAATTCAAAAATTCATCTGGAATAACAGAAAACCCAGAATAGCTAAAACTATTCTCAAGAGTAAAAGAACCTCTGGGGGAATCAGTATCCCGGACCTCAAGCTGTACTACAGAGCAATAGTGTTAAAAACTGCATGGTATTGGTACAGTAACAGACATGTAGATCAATGGAACAGAATTGAAGACCCAGAAATGAATCCACACTCCTATGGTCACTTGATCTTTGACAAAGGAGCTAAAACCATCCAGTGGAAAAAAGATAGCCTTTTCAACAAATGGTGCTGGCTCAGCTGGAGGTCAACATGCAGAAGAATGCAAATTGACCCATCCTTATCTCCTTGCACTAAGCTCAATTCTAAGTGGATCAAAGATCTCCACATAAAACCAGACACACTGAAACTAATAGAAGGGAAACTAGGGAAGAACCTTGAACATATGGGCACAGGGGAGAATTTCCTGAACAGAACTCCAATAGCTTATACTCTAAGATCAAGAATAGACAAATGGGACCTCATTAAATTACAAAGTTTTTGCAAGGCAAAAGACACTGTCAAAAAGACAAAGCGGCAACCAACTAACTGGGAAATGATCTTTACCAACCTCACATCCGACAGAGGGCTAATATCCAAGATATACAAAGAACTCAAGAAGTTAAACTCCAGAGAGGCAAGTAACCCTATTAAAAAATGGGGTACAGAGCTACACAGAGTTCTCACCTGAAGAATATCTAATGGCTGAGAAGCACCTAAAGAGATGTTCATTATCCTTAGTCATTAGGGAATTGCAAATCAAAACAACCCTGAGATTCCATCTCACACCAGTCAGGATGGCTAAGATCAAAAACACAGGAGACAGCAGTTGTTGGCGAGGATGTGGAGAAAGAGGAACACTCCTCCACTGCTGGTGGAATTGCAAGCTGGTACAACCACTCTGGAAAGCAGTCTGGCGGTTCCTCAGAAAACTGGGCATGACATTCCCGGAGGATCCGGCTATACCACTCCTGGGCATATACCCAGAGACTTTACCTGCATGCAATAAGGACACATGCTCCACTATGTTCATAGCAGCCTTATTTATAATAGCCAGAAGCTGGAAAGAACCCAGATGTCCCTCAACAAAGGAATGGATTCAGAAGATATGGTATATCTACAGAATGGAATACTACTCTGCAATTAAAAACAATGAGTTCACGAAATTCCTAGGCAAATGGTCAGATCTTGAAAATATCATCCTTAGTGAGGTAACCCAATCACAAAAGAACACAAATGGTATGCAGTCACTGATAAGGGGCTATTGACCCAGAATCTCGGAATACCCTAGACACAATCTGCATATCAAGAGATTTCTAAAAAGATGGAAGGAGAGACCCCTGGTCCTGGAAAGACTGGATGTAGGGGAACGCCAGGACAGAGTAACGAGAGGGGGTTGAATGGAGAAAAGAGGGAGGGAAGGGGGCTTATGGGACTTTCGGGGAGGGAGGAAACGGGAAAGGGGAAGTGATTTGGAATGTAAATTAAAAAAATAAAATAAAATAAAAAATAAATAAAAAAAATGGGGTACAGAGCTACACAAAGAGTTCTCACCTGAAGAATATCTAATGGCTGAGAAGCACCTAAAGAGATGTTCATCATCCTTAGTCATTAGGGAAATGCAAATCAAAACAACCCTGAGATTCCATCTCACACCAGTCAGGATGGCTAAGATCAAAAACACAGGAGACAGCAGTTGTTGGCGAGGATGTGGAGAAAGAGGAACACTCCTCCACTGCTGGTGGAATTGCAGGCTGGTACAACCACTCTGGAAAGCAGTCTGGCGGTTCCTCAGAAAACTGGGCATGACACTCCAGGAGGATCCGGCTATACCACTCCTGGGCATATACCCAGAGACTTTACCTGCATGCAATAAGGACACATGCTCCACTATGTTCATAGCAGCCTTATTTATAATAGCCAGAAGCTGGAAAGAACCAAAAAAAGAAAAAAATAAAATAAAATAAAATCTAGTCTGTGATCTGTGACTTAAAAATATGTCTGACCTTTAACTCCTTGCTTGTAGTTTCTTCCCAGGTAAAGAGGATTTGAGCAGAGTTGCTTGGACAGCTGGGATTTAGTTTCTGGATGACGAACACCACTTAGAATGAAAGCAGTGGGTTTTTCTGGAGGTGTGTGAATCACCTTCCGTTTACCATGACAAGCACCTTAGATAACCAGCCTCTTAATAGTAAAGGAGGATTTGGTCTCAGTCTCAGACTCCTGTCCATTTTCACATGGTCTGCGTGGGAAAGCCAGATGACAATGACAAGGAACAGGCAGCAAACCCAAACAGCACACTTGGAGACAGAAGGGAAGAAAGAAGAGACAAGGCCATACATCCCCTTCAGAAACACACCTCACAATGATCTGATGGCTTTTCTTAAGCATCCCCCATTCCCCATCTCCATACCTCTTAAAAGTTTCACCATCTCCCAGTAACACTATATTGGGGCAAAACTATTAAGACATGGGCCTTTGGGGAACATTCCAGATCCAAACTAAAGCAAACAACCCAAAGGAAGGGCTGCAGAGGCCATGCCCGCTGCTTTTGTCTTTTCTACTACAGCTAGGAGAACCTGGGTAGAGTAGGTGCTGGTATTTGGGTTTGGGAATAGGGAGAAGAGGAAGAAAAGCTTCCTGGTAATCTGCTAAAGGCTTTGTTTGTTTGTTTGTTTGTTTTCAAGCAGTTGAGTCCTCACCACATCTGTATTGTCAGGCCAATTATCTTAATGAATGTAGCCTTAGCTTGCCTGAGACCAGGGAGAAAGACGATGGGCATCATCTGCCTTACAGATTCTAACCAATTTTAGGTTTGTTACAATCCACCAATCTTGAGGAAGTTCAAAGTGTAGAATCTCAAGACCCATCCATCTGACAAAGGGTCATATCAACCCAAGAGTCCTCAACCCAACTTCCTTCACATTGCACAAAGTCATCCCATCATCATAGCTACCTGAGTGCTGGGGGTCAAGAGGTTTTAT
Source organism: Tokudaia tokunoshimensis (assembly GCA_036184795.1). Lineage (NCBI taxonomy): Eukaryota > Metazoa > Chordata > Mammalia > Rodentia > Muridae > Tokudaia > Tokudaia tokunoshimensis. The sequence continues at coordinate 30,928,902 of BTHU01000022.1, read as the reverse complement.
CAAAAAAAAAAAACAAAAAACAAAAAAAAAAAAAACAAAAAAACCAGAGATTAATGAGGACACTGACCCTACAGAGCAGAATCACGGAGAAGGTATGTCTTCACAAGAAGGGGACTTTCAGTTGTATTTGTTCCCATGGCATATCTGCTTTTAACAACAGCCAGGGATGCCTTCTATTGTGGCTTCCAAAACTCTGTAAAAGAAATAACATTGTTTCATTTCACACGTCACAAAAAAACTTAGACAGCAATTGTTATTTTGGATCCATTAATTATATTAGTGCTTTATTACTTTCGTTTTTTTTCCTTTCTTTCTTTTTGTCTTGCTCTAATTTTAGACTGAGAAAAAACTGATTTAGGAAAAGCTACATTTTCATGCCTGTCAGGACTGTATGTCAATTGCACAGGTTACCTCATGGTCAGGAAACTATATATCTATTTTATCCCTTGGTCTTTAGACATGACACTGTCCACAGTAACAACAGCATTTTTTTTCCAGTGTAAAAACAAAATAGACACACCCTTGTCAAAAGACATGGATGCAAAAAGCCAACAGAGTTGTGCTCTTACAAAATAAAGTAAAGTTTGGCTTCTGATAGGGATTTTACATTGTCAAGGTCAAATGAAAATAATCACTATTAAAATCTCAGGGAATAAAACTCTAAGCTCTGCCTTGTATCTGTAAAGTCTCCTTCTATGGGGAACAAACCCCGCCAAAGAAGAGCACATTAGCTGTGGGGTTGTGCCGGATGAAGAAAAGGAACGGATGGTCCACTGTGAATTCTTCCTCAGGCAACAACATGCAGAATGTCGCAATGACCTCTGTTCCCTCCTCATTCACTTCCAAAGGACTTGTGGACAATTTTTGGTATGAAAAGATCTCTGGATCCTGACATGCCAGACAGATCAGCCTTGCTACTGCTAACGAGATCCTGCAATCCCAGGCGGACCAAGTTGGAGTTGAGGATGTAGTTTTCTTCCATCTTGAACTTGGGTAATTTTGACATAGACATCAATGTTTTGTAAGTTCTCACATTCTTGCAGTTTTTCCAAAGTTAATTGTTTCTCAGTCTGAAATTAATGTAAAACAGAAAGCAGTTAATTTATTACTGTAACAAGGTACTATTCCAATGAACTGACTCATTATTGCCACAACTCAAAGGTTTCATTCAAATTTTCTACTTAAACGGGTTCCACATAGATTTAATCTTATCTGCCAACTGGTGGAATATAACACCACTATTTTCCAGTTCTTTGAGGGTCCAAGTACAAAAATTTTTACAACACATCTGTCATCTATTCATCCAAATATCTGTTTATCAGTCCATCCATCCATGCATCCATGCATCTATCCATCCATCCATCCATCCTTCCATCCATCCATCCATCTATCCATGATCCATTCATCTATCCAATTCTCTCTGCCACACTCATTTATTCCTTCTATTCTACACCTACTTCAGGCTAGCTCATGTCCATCTTTCCATCCACTCAGGATTTTAAAAACTCCTGTCTCATTGAATCACATGACTGTTTGGGCTATAAGTGGATTATGATCCTGATTGCTTGAAACGTACAAGGGAAATTTTATAAGTTTTTTCTACATATTCTGAGTGCTTCTAAGGTTATAGCAATTTGAAAACTCCACTAGAGGTGAAGAAATCTCTAATAATCCATGGGTAAAAATAAAAGGGACAAAATGTATGGGACTTAGTTCATTTAAAACAAAAACAATGAGCTGACGCGGGGGCACACACCCTGCGATCACAGCATTCAGGGTACTGGAGTAGGGATGTAAGCTGAAGGCCAACCTAGGCTGTGTAGCTTGGGAACATGGAGTAGAGTAGACTCTAGTAGAGTAGGGCAGAGTAGAGTGGAAGAGAGTAGAAACATAAAATAGAATAGGGATGCTAATGACACCAACTTTGTGGCATTGTGGTGACCATTAAATAAATTAATAAATGTTGATAAATGTAAAGGCTTGGCACATAGTAAGTACCATATAAATATCAAATATTGTTGTTTCTCTATTAGACCAGAACAGAACCACTTATCTTAGGGATACTGACAATTTCTTTCTTGAGATTAGAGACACATTTAATTATCAGCCAGAAAACACATTTGACAAATAGACCACATTCATGCCAGTACATACTCTATACATTTGAATGACAGCAGGCTCCTTCCTGATTGCAAGTGTAGGCTGGGAAGGAACAAGAGTTAAGCCAAAGGGCAGCTTATGATTTTTGAGGGAAAACTGTAATCATCACAGTTTTGCCTATTTCTAATCTTGTTAGAAGACATACAATCCCTAAAGATGTAAATCAATTCTCATTATAATTCCCTTAAAGATACTTCAAGAGACTTTCTGTGTGAGGCCACTCATCACTGTGACCTTGACTTTTGAATCTCTACATGTTCCCCATAGCAATTCATGATTCACTGGAGACAGCAACTATTGTGAACATTTATACTTTAGGCCTTTGGGTTGGGAGTGCACCTTAATGACAGAACATGTCCCTAGTCCAAGGTACTTGGGCACTGGGAATAATAAATAATAATAGTGATACTAATATTAACAGTAATAATAAATAAAAATAACAACTGTATAAACATGAGGCCTTAGACAAGTAACTCCTGATGAACTCTATTGACAAAAAAAGGAACTATAGTAGCAATAGATTTTGGGTAAATGTGTGGATGAACAAGTGTTTATGGTGCAGTGGACACACGGGAAATATAAGAAGAGTACAATGAAAGGAAACATAAACCATGCCATTGAGAGCCAGTTACCTTCTTAAGACCTGTGGACTCGACCTCAATGTCTTTGGGCAGCAGGATGACCATGCTAAGTTCTCCACCCTGGTAAGGCATCTCCAGCACCTTGCATTTCAGGTCCGGAATGTAACCAAATGGAAGATAGTTCTTTTGATACATCATCTTCACTGTCTTTGTGTCTTTCTGAATGGTTATAAAAGTAGCATTCAAATTATTCCTTCTTCTCTTGTAGAGCAGAGGTGAATTTGAGGTCTTGGGGTAGAGGGCTAAGTAGTAAAAGCCTGGCTGACCATGGGGGAGGCCCTGTGCTACAACCCCAGCACTCACACACATACAGCCTAGAACATTCCAGGATGATGGTGTCATCTGACTTAGTCAGAATGGAGCATCTGTTGTGTCCTGTGTCATGAATTTTTTCTGCCTCATTCCCTCGAAGTAGATGGCATTCACTAGCACAAGTTTGGTCCACCATACCCTCAGACAATGGTTCCAGAATTTCCCCTGAAAAGATAAAGTAAGCTTTTTAATAGGCCCATATTGGAATTTTAAATTTAAGCAAATAATTTATTAACTCATACATAGACTTCAAACCTTATTTTGTTTTAACTAAGTGTTAGAAAAGACTCACTTGTCCAAGTTTTATTTTAAATAAACCAACTTGTAAGACCAAAAATGTCTAGTGTTCCATGAGGTTCTCATGTCCATCCCTTGAACAGGAAGAAATATCATTAAAGTCAGTCAAATGTCTTCAAAAGTTTGAAACAAGAATGTTCTTCATTCTGGGAGGAAACCTTAACCATTATTTTATGAATGGCTATTCTTTATAAAAAAGAAACAATATTCCTTAGTGGAAATCTTTTTGATCATTGGTAAATAATATCTTCAAATCTGCTAAGTAGGAGTCTGCTCTTTTGAAAAGGGCTTTGAACAAATATCCAAGAGATAAGAAGACTTATCCAACAGTAAGTCTACTGAAACAGAAACCACTCTCTGCATAGCCTGATGCATTGCTGGGAACTGATAGAATTCTGGACAGGATCCCAGGGTGCTGACTCTCACATTAAAAAGACTGAGGAGAGATCTCAAATTGAATTGAACCCAGAGGGGAAGTCACTCCTTACCCAGTATGTCTGAGTTACTGGGCAAAATGGCGACCAAAACTATTGTGACTGCAACAGTTTCTAAATACTGACTTTATGGTTCCATGAGGTTTCAGGTCTCATTTCCATATGAGCACTAAACACTTCTGGACAGGCATTTTTATTAATTTTATTCTGCATTTTAATGTTGGTTTTAACATTAAATTGTGCTTCAGGAGAGCCCATAGGTACTCAACCGCTTCCATTAAATCATGTCTGTATTTCTCCACTGATAAAGTTCTGACATCTTACATTGTCCCTTATTCTAGAGAATAGCATCTGCATGTCAGTGCAGATAAACCAAGTTGTGGAAGAGAAAAAGGAGATGCAAGTGAGAGAGTGCAGGGGATGAGAACCTGTGCACAATAGCTCTTCTATGATTCAGATGAGTCCCACAAAGGTCCCTCCCTCTTTTAAAGGGTTGGTCTCTGGTCCATCCTGCATTGGAAGCCAGAGGAAGCTTTAAAATATAGGTCATAGGTGGGGGTCTACCCACCTATAGATCATTGGGAAATACATTTTTTCTTTTCATTTATTTTTATTTTGATACAGGATCTTGTCATGTGTTTTCAAAGAAATCCTCCTGCTTCAGCCTCCCAAGTACTGGGATTATAGGTCTTCACTATCAAACCTACCTTGGGGAAGGCTTGCTGGTATTGAAACTGGCTGTAAGACACTGGCCTCTCCCTCTCTCTCTCTATCCCCCAGTGAGGTGAACAGGCCTCCCCTGCTGTGCTGACTTGACAAGAGGCCCAGCATTGCCATGGGGCCAAAGCAATAAGGTCAATCATTAATAAAACAAGACCTGCAACACTGTGAGTCAAAGTCAGCCTTTTCTCCACAAGCTGATGGTGTCAGGTGTGAGCTACAGAAGGGAAACTGACCTCAGAGCCAGCACTGCTCAGTCTCTCACCTTCTGTCTGACCTTTGACCCACTGGTTTATCTCCTCCCTTGCATCCTCAGAGGCATGCTGAAAATCCACAGGGGCCAAGTCAGCGCCACACATTTTCTGGGTAGGAACCAAGAACTCCTGATTTTAAATAAATGAGGTGTCATTCATAATGTACATTCCCCGCAGAACTTTTCAAAACTTCCCAAAAGAAAATTAGAAAGTCCTAACCTAGGCCTCTCCACACATATGTAACTTGGTTCAGGTGAGTCCTGAACAATTCGACCAGGGGCTATCCCAAAAGATGTTGCCTGTATTTTGGCTGGCTGCCAGGTCTGGCCTCAGTGGGAGAGGAAGGGTCTAGCCTTATAGAGACTAGAAGTGCTGAGCGGGGTGGGGGGTGGGGAATGGGGGTTGGGGGTTGGTGGAGGGTGAGGTGGGAAGGGGGCCACATAACAAAGGACAGGACCAACTTGCTCTGAGGAGAAGGGGAAGGGGAAAGATTATGGGAGGAGGTGACCAGGAAGGGGGAGTGAATAGGACGCAAAGGGAATAAGTAAAATAAATAGATAGATAGATAGATAGATAGATAGATAGATAGATAGATAGATAAAAATAACAACACCCCTAAGCTTTATACTTTTCTATTAAATTTACTGTCCTAACCATTTAATCTTCATTCCTTCCTCTCATTCTCTTTCTTTTATCTTTCTTTCTTTTCTTCTTTTGTTTTTTGTTTTTTTGGTTTTTTTGAGACAAGGTTTCTCTGTGTACCAGCCCTGGCTGTCCTGGAAATCACTTTCTAGACCAGGCTGGCCTCAAACTCAAAGAGATCTTCCTACCTCTGAGTCCCACGTGCTGTGTCTGAGTCATCTTTGAAGGTTACAGTGCTGTAGTGGCAAGTATATCACTTTATATAACATTTCTGTTGTTAATACAAAGGCTATTTATTCATTTTGAATTTTATATTAATATTTGCACAATTGGGTAAATGTTGACTGCACTTCAAGTGGTTTTTCAGATCCACTTTTCCTTTGTATGTGTATGGGTGTGTATGTGAGTAGGGTGTATACATGTATATGGGTGTGCATACCTGTGCAATCATGGAGGCCAGAGAAGATGTCAGGGGTCTTAATTTCTTTCTCAGCCTTATTCTTTTTAAACAAGAACACACAGTGAACCTGCCTGGGCTGGTGGTCCACAAAGCCAAGGAGTTCTCATAGCTCCATTCCCCACAAGGCTGGGGTTACAGGAGTGTATAGAGCCATGCGTTGCATTTTTCATGGGTTCTGAGATCCAAACTCAGCTTCTCATGCTCGCACAGGAAGCTCTCTCCCCCACAGAGCCAAGACATCCAGGAAAGATCTTTTCATTAGAAAGACTATGAGATGAAAGTCCCACATGCATTCTTTGCTGTTTTTATGAATGGCCTGCAACAGTGCCTGGAAAAGTCTGTGTCCCTTTAGGAAGTTTCAGAATGTGAAGCGCTAGGTACTTACAGCAAGGAAATTGTAGGTTTTCTCTCCATACAGTCTGTTGGCAAGTTTCAGGGTGTGAGATGCTCCACGCCCGCTCACTTCAGCGTTCAGGCTTTGAAAGCGTGAATGAAGGTTCTCAACAGAGTCAAAATGAAGAGTCTAAAGGTAAGACATCATTCTTTATATAATCATTTGTTTTGAAGTTATGAAATGATTCCCTGTTGTCTACCTCCACCAAATTACTTTTATTTGCTACTGAGTAACTCCAGCCTAATGTTTTATTAAGATATCATTGGCAAAGGAAACAAAATGGAACCAAAAATGTATGGCTCAGTGAGATATAATTAAACATTGCTTCTAAATAATTTTTATATTAGCTCCCCAAATATAAATGGTTAACAAGCTAAATATTTATGTCTGAATTTTTTCCATAAAGACTTAAATGGTATGCTCATGTTTATATTCTGTGCCATATACAAGTTTGCTAAAAAATAAAAATGAAACATCTCAGAAATAAATAGACAGTGTAAATAAGACTCATTTCTTCTCTGAGACACAAAAGGTGTGACTGATTTCTTTGGTTATCTTACTAAGGTCCACAGCTCATTCCCTTGAAGAATTAACTTCCATAAATTTATTCTGGTGAGAGGTTAATTCCTCATTGGTTAGTTGTAAGTCAACAGGCCTCTTATGGTTGTATGAGGTCTGGGCTGGTTACTCACTTCTAGGACATAAAGGACAAAAACCACACAGTGTCCAGAGTCCAGGCTACTCTCTGAGCTATGCTTGTTAGATTGCTGCATGGACTGAAATGGGGAGGGAAAGGCCTTGAGACTATTGTTTCCTGAAGCTGTCAGCTGTAAAAGCCTTAACACTGAAGCAGATAGAACCTGTGAGAAGCATTGAGCAGCAGGTGAGAGTAGCCAATCAGGTCACTTTCCCCACTCCTGTCTAGACTTCCAAAGGTGGCAGATTCCCCTCTCAGAACTAAGGAACACCAGGAGCAGAAGTTCCCTCCACACCCATTAAGGAAGACTAGGCAGCTGTGGGGAGAGGCAAAGGTGACTTGCTGTCTCCCAAGGGTGGGTTGAGAGGATTGTGGGTCCTGTTCACCAGGTCAAAGGGACTTCCTAATCCCTCCTTCTGCAGAGCCACAGCCAGTGAAATCAGGCTGGAGAGAGGCACAGCAAGGCTAACAGGGAACACAGACAGATGACTATCTTTACCTTGTCCCCACAAAAAGGCACCACTACCAAGCTCTCTCCTGTAGCCTGCTCCTATATCTGTCATGCCTAAAGGTGACACTATTGCAGGAATGATTTATGAGTAGGGGTTACCAATGAAAAAGGAAAACGGTAAACAGCTAGCTCTGGGACTGTGCAGGGCTTACAGGAAAGCTGTCAGATTCACTCCTGGGAATCAGAGAACCAAACCCACAGGTATTATCATTGTCTTTCTTCACTCTGTGTCCCCAACTGAACAGAGACACTGCCTTATGCTCAGTTAAAGCTGGGAGTGAAAGAACAACTGGCTTTCATGGGGGGATTTCCTGAATGTTTGCACCATGAGTAAGCTACTGCACCCAGTTCACCATGGCTTAGAAAACAAACCAGATGATCTCTGAGGCACAGCTGTTAGCATGGAGATGGGAGGGAGAGCTGGCCAGTTTTGCATGTGCTCAACTTAGAGAGCTGGGCTGCAGTGCTGCCTTTGGCCCCCAGAAAGACCATGGCCAAGGCAGAAGAGATGCTGAAGGGAGAGAAGAAGATGTTTCCTGTGGGGTTGCTTTCATTCAGGGTGTGGAACAGCACCAAGGCGAAGAGGGTGTTGGCTGAACTCAGCTGCTCCATGGTATAGTCTGCAACAGAGGGGAGATCAGCATTGCTAGCTACAGCACCAGCAAGGCCACCTACCTCAGTTTTGACATGCACCCCGAGGACCTGCAGTTGGTTAATCCAGCTCCAGCCCATTTTTCCCAAGAGGGCAAGAATACTCCTCCAGGCAAAAGAACAGGGTCCAGACTTCAGCAGTAACATTGGACCAGGACCTAGAGTGTCTATGGCTCTAAAATTTCAGACAGGTGTGTCTGAAGAGGGACCATGCCGGTGGCCTTGACACAGTGCCCACACTACACAGTCTTCTGTCTGGAACTCACATATCTCTCTCCCTGTGTGGGATGTCAAGTTCTAGTTCATGTGGGCAATGAATCCAGAAAACCACATGGACCTACTCCGCATACAAGTGAATTCTGATAAGGATAACAATGCTATCTATCATTGTAGTTCCCTGTGGATTCAGTTCTCCATGCCTGAGGTCAAGGCTGCAGTCTCAGCTGGAGTGGAATATGCAAGTTTGTGATTGCCACTCACTCTCCCCAGTCAGGCTGTGGGTGACAGGGAAGAGGAAGACTCTCCTGTGTCCCTTTTGTAAACAAGCTGTCCCCTGCAGTGGGCAAGCAAGTCTGACTTTGGAGCCATCTACTCATCCATCTGGGTCCCATCTGCCTTGCTCAGATCTGGCAACTGCTAGTTCCTACAAGACTGGAGAACTCCCTTAATGAGAAGAAGCAAAAACGACTCAAATAAAAGTCCAAACACTGAACTTAAAGCCCTGGGGCAGGAGGTACACCTCTATGGGAACGTCCTTGCCTGGCACACCCAGAAGGCCTGGCTTCCATTCCCGGGGTCAATCCAAAAGAAAGGAAAACAGTGCTCTGAAAGACAAGTTTTGACTCTTTCTGTTGGTGCTCACCTGTATACTAACCCACATGGATAAAAACTATTTCATGTTTGTACACACACACACATTTATCTCCAATTTCATATAATATACATACATATGCATGTATATATGAAATGACCCATATGTCACCTTCCAAAGAAACAAATGACTGTGTTGCCTCTCAGCATCCCAAAGGGCACGCTAGCCTCTAGTCTAATTTAGTACCTGTGGATCTTCTTAGTTGTCTTCACTCCCTTCCCTACTAAACCTCTCCAGCCCAAGGCCCTTGCTTCTCTTCCCCCAATTTCTCTTTCCTGCACAACCCTTGGGTTTTCAGTCACATGCTCTCTTGCCTTGGTTCCCTTGTCCCCTGGTCCCTCCTCCTGATCCCCTCTCCTCTCACCTTGGAGCCTCATCTTATTCACATTATTGACCCGTGCAGCCCTGTAGGGGAAGTTCATATTCTGTACAAATTTGACAGCCCTGGTAATGTCGCCCATTATCAGGAATGACCAGGTGGCCCTGGTGGTACTGATAGAACTGGGCACTTGGCATCTCTTGCCACCCATGGGGTTCCTTGAAGGAAGGCATCAAAGGGGCCTTCATCACCAAGGCAGAGACAGAGTCCCCATCTGGAGCACTCGAAGACCAGAGCTACAAGGAACCCCAAGATGTGCACTGTAAAGGGCAGAGGTGGAGGAATGGCTGGTACACCAAAGCATGACTGTCAGGCAGCTGTCCTGTCCGCCCCTACATCCAGGCTCAGTGCCCCTCCGCACCGCTGCAGGGCACTTCCTTCTGCTGGAGGTGCAGGGCCTGATGTCCATGTGCCCTAGTCAGATGGTGTCATCCCACTAGCAGGTCATTTGATATTCCATCTTTATTACTGTTGGAACCATGTTCCATCCTTCAATAAGTCCATTGATCTAAGAATGGCAGGGTGTGCAGACTCACCATGTTTCATGGGAGTGAGTTCACTGTCATGGAAGGAAAATTATTGTTCCCAGGGAAGGAAGTCCCCTAAGATCTAAACTTATAGGACATAGTTCTTTTTTTTTTTTTTCCGAGACAGGGTTTCTCTGTGTAGCCCTGGCTGTCCTGGAACTCACTTTGTAGACCAGGCTGGCCTCGAACTCAGAAATCCTCCTGCCTCTGCCTCCCAAGTGCTGGGATTAAAGGCATGCGCCACCACCGCCCGGCAGGACATAGTTCTTTTAAGGCTGGTCATGAAGTCCCAACATCCATGTAAGTGACATATGTATGTCTACATAGGACAGCAAGTTGTTGCCATATACTTAAGCGACCCAAAGAACTCCACCAGAGAACTACAGCTGATAAACAACTTCAGCAAAGTGACCAGATATAAAATCAACTCAAGCAAGTCAGTAGCCTTCCTATACTCAAAGGATAAGCAGGCTGAGAAAGAAGTAAGAGAAATGATACCCTTCACGATAGCCACAAACCATATAAAGTATCTTGGTGTGACTCTAACCAAACAAGTGAAAGATCTGTATGACAAGAACTTCAAGTCTCTGAAGAAAGAAACTGAAGAAGACCTCAGAAGATGGAAAAATCTGCCATGCTCATGGATTGGCAGGATTAATATAGTAAAAATGACCATCTTGCCAAAAGCAATATACAGATTCAATGAAATCCCTATCAAAATTCCAACTCAATTCTTCATAGAGTTAGAAAGAGCAATTCTCAAATTCATCTGGAATAACAGAAAACCCAGGATAGCTAAAACTATTCTCAAGAGTAAAAGAACTTCTGGGGGAATCAATATCCCGGACCTCAAGCTGTACTACAGAGCAATAGTGTTAAAAACTGCATGGTATTGGTACAGTGACCGGCATGTAGATCAATGGAACAGAATTGAAGACCCAGAAATGAATCCACACTCCTGTGATCACTTGATCTTTGTTTGACAAAGGAGCTAAAACCATCCAGTGGAAAAAAAGATAGCCTTTTCAACAAATGGTGCTGGTTCAACTGGAGGTCAACATGCAGAAGAATGCAAATTGACCCATTCATATCTCCTTGCGCTAAGCTCAATTCCAAGTGGATCAAGGACCTCCACATAAAACCAGACACACTGAAACTAATAGAAAGGAAACTAGGGAAGAACCTTGAACATATGGGCACAAGGGAGAATTTCCTGAATAGAACTCCAATAGCTTATGCCCTAAGATCAAGAATTGACAAATGGTACCTCATAAAATTACAAAGTTTCTGCAAGGCAAAAGACACTGTCAAAAGGACAAAGTGGCAACCAACTAACTGGGAAATGATCTTACCAACCCTACATCCAACAGAGGGCTAATATCCAATATATACAAAGAACTCAAGAAGTTAAACTCCAGAGAGCCAAGTAACCCTATTAAAAATGGGGTACAGAGCTAAACAAAGAGTTCTCACCTGAAGAATATCTAATGGCTGAGAAGCACCTAAAGAGATGTTCATCATCCTTAGTCATTAGGGAAATGCAAATCAAAACAACCCGGAGATTCCATCTCATACCAGTCAGAATGGCTAAGATCAAAAACACAGGAGACAGCAGTTGTTGGCGAGGATGTGGAGAAAGAAGAACACTCCTCCACTGCTGGTGGGATTGTAAGCTGGTACAACCATTCTGGAAAGTAGTCTGGCGGTTCTTCAGAAAACTGGGCATGACACTCCCGAAGGATCCGGCTATACCACTCCTGGGTATATACCCAGAGGCTTTACCTGCATGCAATAAGGACACATGCTCCACTATGTTCATAGCAGCCTTATTTATAATAGCCAGAAGCTGGAAAGAACCCAGATGTCCCTTAACGGAGGAATGGATTCAGAAGATGTGGTATATTTACACAATGGAATACTACTCTGCAATTAAAAACAATGAATTCACGAAATTCCTAGGCAAATGGTCAGAACTTGAAAATATCATCCTTAGTGAGGTTACCCAATCACAAAAGAACACACATGGTATGCAGTCACTGATAAGGGGATATTAACCCAGAGTCTCTGAATACCCTAGACACAATTCGCATATCAATAGATTTCCAAGAAGATGGAAGGAGAGACCCCCCTGGTCCTGGAAAGACTGGATGTAGGGGAATGCCAGGACAGAGAAGGGAGAGGGGGTTGAATGGGGAAAAGAGGGAGGGAAGGGGGCTTATGGGACTTTCGGGGAGCGAGGAAACGGGAAAGGGGAAATGATTTGGAATGTAAATTAAAAAAAACTTAGAAAAAAAAAAGATTACACAATGTTCTCAGGGTGGGGAACCCGGGCTGAATTCGGGAATATCATACTCATGACCACTAGATGGCGCGCACCCCTGCTCTTAAGGACTATTTCTCCAGTGCTTGTGGCTTTCCTAGGTTGCTGCTATACTTCATCTAATAGCTTTGCAGTTCTGAAATCTGGGAGGAAGTCCAGTCTTCAGCTCTGCGAAACACTGTCCTGGTGTGAACTCAGCAGAGGCACAAAACCTGGCTCCAACGGACATAGCCTTTTGGTGGCTCCTCCTCTGCCTCCATTTTATAAGACAGAAACCAGAAGAAATGCACATATGCTCCCAGTGTTTCTGTTTGGTTGGTTGCTTGATTTTGTTTTTTTCTGTGATGCATTACACTTCCTAGGAAGGCTATTTCAGATGCCCAGTCGTGAACGTAGAGAATTCATAGTTATCCAGCCACAGTCTTTTATTATAATAATATAAATGGGTATAGTCCTTTTCACATACAGTATATATTCATCTCATGCCACTCAACTTTATTCTAATATTACCAAAATCCAGATATGAAGTTCAAAATATTATTCTTAGGGAGGTTGTGAAATCGAACAATCTAGTTTCTTCCCAAATAAAACAGATCCAGTTTAAAACAGAATTTCCTTTTTAAAAATCAGTGACAGGCAAGGACAAAGTGATGAGCCCTACAAACTTCCAAAGCTCAGAATCGCAAGCACTATGAAGGTTTGAGGCTTGAGAATACCCCCATCACACCTCCCTGGTCCATCTCCTGGACACACACTCAGAGAGAGCAGGGCTGTCCACGACTCTGGCGGACCTCATCCCCATGACCACTAGGTGGCGCGCACGCAGACCTCTTACAGGCTGAGTCCAGTGCTCCTGGCTTTCCCAGGCAGCAGCTGTACATTCTCCACCCCCCTCCCACTCCCCAACAGGAATCTTGGAAGATGTCTGCCTTTAGTTCTGGGAAACATCCTCCTGGAGGGAACTTTGCAGCGGCACAACCCCTGGCTCCAATAGCGATGGTTCTGTGGTGAATCCACTTCTGCAGCCATTCTCTGCCTAGGACCTGCCACCCTGGAAATCTATGGGACTGCTGAACACTTCCATTCTGTATTTTAGGAGCACGGATTACCATGAGCATCTGAAGGCATGAAGAGGGAGACGGCTGTACTCAGTTACTGCTGCTACCCCAGCCCTTGAGAGCAGAAGGGATTTACTCTTAGCCTGTCCCGATCTTCACTCGTGCTGCCTATCCAGTACTCGGGATTCTCATAGATACCGTGAGAGCCTTTGCTTTACACTTTGAAAACATTTTCAATTAGCCTGTTCTCCTCCCACTCAGTTTAGAAACTGTCTTGAGTTTCTAACCACTGTGAGTATGGGCTTTAAAGATCTTCATCCAAGCTGCCTGGAAGCCAGTATTCTGTTAGCAGCCTTCAGATGAAGATGTAGAACTCCCAGCTCCTCCTGAACCATGCCTACCTAGATACTGCCATGCTCCCACCTTGATGATAACGGACTGAACCTCTGAACCTGTAAGCCAGCCCTAATTAAATGCTGTCCTTTATAAGAGTTGCCTTGGTCATGGCTTCTGTTCACAGAAGCAAAACCCTGAGTAAGACATTAGAACTGATACTCCCTGTGTCCAGCAAAAAATTCTGAACTCTTTTAACTCTTAGGGGCCAGAGAGAAAAAAAAGGAAAAAGAGAAAATTTACACACACACACACACACACGCACCCCAAGTGGATGTAGCAAAAGGCAGACTCCAATAACTTCATACATACAAATGCATATGTACATACACACATGCATGTATGCATGCATACATATAGACCTACAGACAGACAAAAAACATACATTTACACATAGAATGGACACCAAGTTTCTGACATGCTAGTTCCAAGCATTTCATATACACATGTGTACACATAAACATGTACACACATACACATATATACATACACACACATATATGTATATATATGTAAATATGTATATATATATATATATATATATATATATATATATATATGCACACAAACCTGATAGGAGGATGGAACAAATTTCTAATACATACCCACACAAGCTTTACATACATACATACATACATACATACATATTTGATGGATGGAGCAAAGTTCCAACAACTTACTTTTTCTCTTATAACTTGTATATCAAAAATTTTTCAAGGAGTATAAAATTACAATGTGATTATGTTCTAGTTTTCTTCTAGTGAATGACTGTGAAAAATGTATATTCCCTAATACCTTTACAAAATAAGCATTACATAGTACAGGTAAAACATTTTCAAATTGAACTTTGAAAGCCAGAGACTTCTGGCTTTCTAAGAAAAGGAATGAAAAAAACCACAACCAAATGTCCAGGCAGTCCTCTTTCAATCAGCATAAGACAAAGTTCTTCTGCTCTAGTTCTCAAAAAAAGGAACTTGATGGTCCTCAATCATTTTTCTCAAACTTTGAACTTAGTCTACTTGGCACAGTCTCACTTTGAAACTCTGTATAGGTCTGGCATGGGTCGTGTCTATTAATAAACACCATGGCATGGCAAGAGACTTCTATCAGGAATAACCAGAGAAACTCCCATCACATTGGAAACCCCAGTAGTATTTTAAAGTTTTTTTTATGAAGGTGTGTAAGCCATGGCTCCACACTTACAGACACTCATCAGCAGGACAGACAGGTACACATGCTCAGAGGAATGGGGGAGCTAAAGAGACAGATTTACAATGAGACTTTTGGGGAAGTTAAAGTTACTATCCATCCTGTAGGTCAACTGGCATGCCTGTCAGTGTATAATAAAGACAAGAAGCCAATCACTGGGCAAAAAGGAGGCAGGCCTTCCGGGTCCGAAAGAAGAAGAGGGAAGGCAGGAGGAAGGGACTTCCTTTTGGATGATGGGAGCAAGGCAACCAAGATGTAGGTCAGGGACCATTAGTTCGGGTGGCAGAATCCACCAGGATCTGCCACCAGAAGATTTCTAACATAGAATAGTTGGTGAATTTAGGATTCTAGATTCCACGCCCAGTGATTGTGTTATCTGTTGATTCTAAATTAAGATTGTTTGGTGTTTTCCATCTCTCAGCGATTCATCTGAGCAGCAGGGAAAGGTAACTGCAGCAGAGCATTGGGTTGGTGAGAGTGCACCCCCAACTTGCTGTGGAAATCTGGGAGTGCTGAGCAGGTTTGGTAGCAGTCAGCTCTAGGGAGGAGAGAAAGATTTCAGAACGCTGAAGAGACAGAGATGGCTTTGGTGGGCTTTGGCAAAAGGGAAATATGCAGTCTTGGGCTATTTGTCAGGCTGAGAACACACAGAGATAACCCACATGGATTAGGTTGCTTTAGTTGGATACCAACCTAGCACGACAACTCTCTGAGGTGACTCATGGTTCCTCAGCCATGCCTGGTAAATTAATATCACAGCACAGACTCGGTCACAGAGTATGGTACAATCTTCAACAATGCAGTAGCTATGGTTTAGATAGCCAGCCTGGTAACATGGATTGGAAAGCTGAGTCCCAATTTATCGCTATTGGGTTCTGAAGAGAGCTGTTAGGTCATATGGACTCCGCCCTGATGAATGGACTAATCTCTTACTTTCTGCAGCCTGCTTTTGGCCTCCAGTTTTCCACCATGAAAAGATTTCAGAAGACTGTGACCTGACACAGCCCCTAGAACCCTGGAAATCCAGCTTTTAGAATCATGTACAGATCAGGTTTCTGTTTGTTAGGAGTAATCCATTCTGAGTTAATCTGCTATTATAGCCTAAAATGAACTAAGAAAGAAATGGCTTTATGGCTGAGTCTCATGTCATTTATAACCTCTCCCACTAGAATATGGTTGGCCCCAGGGCCTCCTAAGCCTGTTGCTTGCCCAGGAGACACTTATATGTGCTCAGGTGCCTTTGTAGCTTACCTTCACTCACCTCCCAAATAAACCCGGAGGAAGCAAGACACCTTTTGAATTGCTTGGTATGGAAGGTGTGATGAGTCAGACCCTCAAAGATCGAATCTCAAGAAGAGCCTGCTGCTCATTATACAAAGAAGCTGATCTTGTACCCGAAGCTTGTGTGTTGCAGGGACAGCAAGCTGAGCAGGGAAGATCAGGCCCCATGGTGAGGAGGACTGAGGTTTTCTGTGGGGAATGGTAAGGTGGAAGTGCCACAGAAGGGAAATGAGGAACTGGAGAAGCTGGAATTTCATTAGCTTTTGCTCCTCCGTTGGGCAGGTCAACAGATACATAGTACAACTGCTCTGTGGCTAAGAGGGTGAGGAGCCAGGGATGACTGCAAGGTCTGAGATGCTCTGTGTGGGTTTGTCCTCCCCACTTCCTGACCCTCTCCTTGAATTGGCCAATGGCTTCACCTGAAAGGGACTTGAAAGTACTCCCTAACAGGCAAACCACAGACACCACACTCTCCTAAAATCTAGGAAGGACAACAGAAACTAAAGAACAGAATATCCCCACCCCAAACAAGACAATACCAGACATCAACACCTAAAATTACATTCAACTCTTACAAAGACACCGGCATAAAAACATAATATTTCAGGACAATATGTCTCCACCAGAGCCCAGGAATCGTCTTACAGAAGACACTGAGAAATGCAGTAGAGCTGAAGCACAAGGCAAGGACTCCAAAGTAGTCATCATGAGTGTGTTCAAGGAACTTAAAGAGGATGTGAATAAATCCATGAATGAAATCTATGAACAATCAAACAACGAAAACTGTTCAAGACATGAAAATGGAAATAAAATCACTAAGCAAAGTCCAAACTGATCTTAAACTGGAAATGAAAAACTTAGGAAGTCAACAAAACACTCAAAGGTAAGCTTAACCAACAGAGTACAAGACACACCCTCGGGCATTGAAGAAAGGGTAGAAGAAATGGATACCTTGTCAAAAACATGGTATATCTAAAATTCCAGGTACAACACATTTAGGAAATCTTGGACATTTTTGGAAGATCAAATCTGTGAATAATAGGAAAGTAAGAATGAGAGGAGACCCAGGTCAAAGGTACAGAAAATATTGTCAAAAAATCATAGAAGAAAATATCCCTAACCCAAAGAAGGCACCTCTCAAGGTACAAGAAGCATACAGAACATTGAATATACTGAACCAGAAAAGGTAGTCCTATCAGCACATAATAATCAAAACACTAAATGTACAGAACAAAGAAGGAATACTAAAAGCTGCAAGGAAAAAAGATAAGTAACATATATAAGGATGAAGACTAGATATTCCAAGCAAAGGGGCCCAAGGAGCAAGCATGTATAGCCATTTTACTATCTAGTAAAATAAAACCTAAAACCAAAAGTAATCCAGAGGCATAGAGAACACTACACACTCATTAAAGGAGAAATCCACCAAGGGGGTATTGCTATTCTAAACACTTATGCACTAAACACTAGGGTAACTGAGTTCATACAAGAAACACTACTACAAATAAAATCACATATTGACGCTCACACAGTGATAGTGAAATGACTTCAGTATTGCAGTATTGCCAATAAACAGCCCATCCAGACAAGAACTAAACAGAGAAATGCTAGAGCTAACTTGTTTTAAGTCAAATGGACCTAGTAGATATTTACAAAACATTTCACCCAAACACCAAAGAATATATCTTCCCAGCAAACTCATGAAACTTTCTTCAAAATTGAACCACAGACCACAGAGCACTGAGTGAAATAGACTCTGGTTCAGTCTATTTGATGTTCTATGTGCTTCTTGAATACAAAGAAATCCTCAACAGATATAAGAAAAGTGAAATAACACATGCATTCTATCTGAACACAGGATTAAAGCTGCATATCAACAAGAACAGAAATAACAGAAAGTTTATGAACTCATGGAAATAGAACAGCTACTCAGTACTGAATGAAAAATGGGTCAAGACAGAAATTAGGAAAGAAATTATGAACTTTTTAGACTTGGCTGAAAATAAAAACACTCATACCCAAACTTTAATGACATGATGAAGATAGTTCCAAGATGCAAATTCATAGTACTAAGTGCCTACATTAAAATATTGGAGTAATCTCATATTAGGTTAATGGCAAACCTAAATGTTCTTGAACTAAAAGAAGAGATTGCACCCCAAAAAGCGGATGGCAGGAAATAATCAAATTTTTGTTGGGAAATTAGTAAAAATAGTGACAATCAAAATAATAACCCAAAATCAATGAAATGAAGAGTTGGTTCTTTAAGAAAATCAGTAAGATTGACAAACTGTTAACCAAATTAAACACGGACAGAGGAGATCCAAATTAACACAATAAGAGAAGAAAAAAGGGATCTAACAGTCACTACAGAAACCCAGAGGATCATAAGGATGTATTTTGAGAACTTGTATTCCACCAAACTGGAAAAACTAAGAGAAATGGTACCACTTACCTAAGTCAAATCAGATCAGATAAGCAATTTCAACAGAAATATAACCCATAGTGAAACATAAGCAGTAATTAAAAGTCTCTCAGCCAAATAAGCTAAGGGGCAGATAGTTTTAGCACAGAATTTTACCAGAATTTCAAAGAAAAACTAACTCCAACATTCCTCAAATTATTCTGCAAAATAGAAACTGAAGGAATAATAGCAAATTCCTTTTATGAACTGAGAGTTACCTTAATACTTAAACAATATAAAGACCCTACAAAGAAAGAGAATTACAGACTAAAATTCTTAATCAAATACTTGCTAACCAAATACAAGAACACATCCAAACATCACCCGAGTAGGCATTATCCCATAGATACAGAGATGAATTCAACATTCATAAATTGATAAATGAAATGTACCATATTAACAGACTGAAAGACAAAAAAAAAAACACATGTCCATCTCATTAGATGTAGAAAGGAGTTTTGACAAAATTCAACAGTACATCATGATAAAAGTCCTGCTGCAACAGGAATTCAAGGGACATACCTCAACATAATAAAGAACTTTACAGGAAGCCTATAGCCTATATGAACCTAAATGGGGAGAAACTCAAAACAATTCACTAAAATCAGGGTAAGACAAAGTTCTCTAATCTCTTCATACCTATTCAATATAGTACTTGAAATCTAAGCTAGAACAATATACCCACTGAAGGAGATTAAGTGGATATATATCAGATGGAAAGAAGCCAAATCATCTTTATTTGTAGATGATATTTTAGTATACATAAATGACCTTAAAAATTCCATCAGGAAATTCTTATAGCTGATACACACGTTCAGCAAAATATGAGGATACAAAATTAACTCACAAAAATCAGTAGTCCTTCTGTATAAAGATGGTAAATGGACTGAGAAAGAAATCAGGGAAACAACATCTTTCACAATAGCATCAAGATTATCTTGGGGTAACTAACCAAACAAGTGAAGACTTGTATAATAAAGACTTTAAAACACTGAAGAAAGAAATTGAAGAAGATAGCAGAAGATGGAAAAATCTCCCATGCTCAAAGATAAGCAGGGTTAATATACTAAAAACGGCCAACCCACCAAAGCAATCTACATATTCAATGTATTCCCCATTAAAATCCCAATGCAATTCTTCAAGAAATTGAAAGGACAAGTTTTAGCTTCATATGAAAACACATACAACAAGAACAGCATAACTAAAACAATCCTGAATAATAAAAAAAAAAGTGCTGGAGATAGGAACTTTGTTAATCTCAGACTGCACTACAGAGCTATAGTGATAAAAACAGTATAAAGTTCCCTCAAAACCAGACATGTTGAATAATGGAATCAAGTTGACAACCAGACATAAGTCTACATACATATGGACACCTTCTTTTTAACAAAGAAGCCAGAAATACACACTGCAAAAATATATCATCTTAAAAACTTCAAAATATGATGGCTATATGTAGAAAAAATGTAACTAGATCCAAACTTATTACTCTGCACAAATCTCAACTCCAAACAGATCAAAGACCTCAGCGTAAGGCCAGATACACTGACTCTAGAAGAAGAAAAAATGAGGGATAGTTTTGAACTCATTGGCACAGGAAAAGACTTCCTGAAGAGAATGCCAGTAGTACAGGCACTAACATTAACTGTGGGACCATGAAAGGCAGCCTGTCTTCTGGTTGAGATAGGATTAAACCTCGGTGACCTAGCAGGAGATTATTCTGCAAGGAAAGGAAGGCATTTGCCTGTCAGGCTCCTAGACACCAGGCTCCTGATACAAGGCCTCAACTCCCCATAATTCTGTGGCCATCAGTCACACAGGGCAACTCCCCAAGCTCCTCCACAGGTAGATGTGACCACAGATCACATAGCCTCAAGACAGATCTCCATTTTAATGAGTGACCTAAAGGCCTGTAGGGCTTAGATAATTAAGCTCTACTTCCTAGACACTCCTCCCTGCAAAAGGTATTTAACCTCAGGCCCACCCTGAGAAAGCGGAGCATGGTTTCACTCATCACAACTCTCTACCAACAATAAACGCTTTAAAACCATGGACTCCCTCTTCTCATCTGGATCTGCCATTCTGGAGCAATGGAGCAGATCTTCCTTTAAAGAGGCGTGTCTAATCTCCTTCAGGAGACCTCTCGGGAGGAGTGCTCTCCTCCCACCCTTTTCAGCTAGAGCCAGCTTGAGGGTCCCCATTTCGTTCTCAGCTCTTCCGTGACATCCAGCTGCATCTGGAGATGCAGAGAGGATGGCAGCATCCTTAGCCTCCATGCTGCCCAGGGACCCACTAGCAGGATTCAGGCTTGTCCGCGGGGACCCCAAACTGTGCCTCCCCACTGTGGCTTCTCATAGCCTGATGCCCACCCCAGCAGTGGTGTGGGATGCATGCAGTCAGTCTGCCTGAAGAGACATTATCAAAAATATTTTCTTTCTTTTTAATAAACACCAAATACATATGCATCTGATAGAGGACTAATATCAAAAATATATTAAGAACTCAAAAAAAGAAAAAAAAGCCAAACTGGACATCAAGAAAACAAGTAACACAAAGATGGGGTACAGATCTAAAGAGAGAATTATCAAAATAGGAAACGTAAATGGAAGAGGGTTCTGGGAACCCTTCAGAAGAGGAGGCTGACTGTAAGAGAACACGATGATGGACACCAAGGAAACACGGCCTTGTATACACAGCACGGGCAATGCACATATGACTTCACAGAAACTGTGGGAGCATGCACAGGGTCTGCACGGGTCTGGGCCAGATGGGGACTGAGAGTGCTGAGAGTGGACGTGGACACAAGACCCCATCCATACACTGGAATCTAACTCCAACTAATAATTACTCTCAAAGGGAAAAAATGATTTTCATCTTCAGTGGAGTCTCAGTAGGATACAACTACTCTTAAGGGCAGGACTCAGGCCTAGCAGCAGCTAGATCCACAGAAAACAAACTAAATGCCATTTTTGGAGGGTCTCGG
Source organism: Tokudaia tokunoshimensis (assembly GCA_036184795.1). Classification (NCBI taxonomy): domain Eukaryota; kingdom Metazoa; phylum Chordata; class Mammalia; order Rodentia; family Muridae; genus Tokudaia; species Tokudaia tokunoshimensis. Next base: position 30,907,244 of record BTHU01000022.1, on the reverse strand, counting down.
TTTTATAACTCTTTGTCTGCGCATTTTTTTTCACATTCTTTTTTTTTTTATTTTCTACGTTTTTTTTTTTAATTTACATTCCAAATCATTTCCCCTTTCCCGTTTCCTCCCTCCCCGAAAGTCCCATAAGCCCCCTTCCCTCCCTCTTTTCTCCATTCAACCCCCTCTCCCTTCTCTGTCCTGGCGTTCCCCTACATCCAGACTTTCCAGGACCAGGGGTCTCTCCTTCCATCTTTTTAGAAATCTATTGATATGCAAATTGTGTCTAGGGTATTCCGGGATTCTGGGTTAATATCACCTTATCAGTGACTGCATACCATGTGTGATCTTTTGTGATTGGGTTACCTCACTAAGGATGATATTTTCAAGTTCTGACCATTTGTCTAGGAATTTCGTGAATTCATTGTTTTTAATTGCAGAGTAGTATTCCATTGTGTAGATATACCACATCTTCTGAATCCATTCCTCCATTGAGGGACATCTGGGTTTTTTCCAGCTTCTGGCTATTATAAATAAGGCTGCTATGAACATAGTGGAGCATGTGTCTTTATTGCATGCAGGTAAAACCTCTGGGTATATGCCCAGGAGTGGTATAGCCGGATCCTCCGGGAGTGTCATGCCCAGTTTTTTGAGGAACCGCCAGACTGCTTTCCAGAGTGATTGTACCAGCTTGCAATTCCACCAGCAATGGAGGAGTGTTCCTCTTTCTCCACATCCTCGCCAACAACTGCTGTCTCCTGTGTTTTTGATCTTAGCCATTCTGACTGGTGTGAGATGGAATCTCAGGGTTGTTTTGATTTGCATTTCCCTAATGACTAAGGATGATGAACATCTCTTTAGGTGCTTCTCAGCCATTAGATATTCTTCAGGTGAGAACTCTTTGTTTAGCTCTGTACCCCATTTTTAAATAGGGTTACTTGCCTCTCTGGAGTTTAACTTCTTGAGTTCTTTGTATATATTGGATATTAGCCCTCTGTCGGATGTATGGTTGGTAAAGATCATTTCCCAGTTAGTTGGTTGCCGCTTTGTCTTTTTGACAGTGTCTTTTGCCTTGCAAAAACTTTGTAATTTAATGAGGTCCCATTTGTCTATTCTTGATCTTAGAGCATAAGCTATTGGAGTTCTGTTCAGGAAATTCTCCCCTGGGCCCATATGTTCAAGGTTCTTCCCTAGCTTCCTTTCTATTAGTTTCAGTGTGTCTGGTTTTATGTGGAGATCCTTGATCCACTTCGAATTGAGCTTAGTGCAAGGAGATAAGAATGGGTCAATTTGCATTCTTCTGCATGTTGACCTCCAGTTGAGCCAGCATGTCTGCGCATTTTTATTGTTTTTAATCCCATTTTTGTATGTTTTCAAGTTTTATGTTTTTAAGGAATTCCTGTGTGTGAGTGTGAATGTGTATCTTGTGCTTTTCCTTTGGCTCTTTCTCTTGTTTATTTTGCCCTAGTCCGGTTTGACTTATTTTTATCTTACTATTACTTTTTTAGGTGCCTCTTTCTTTTCTGATGAGAGATAAAGAAAGTATATGGATTTAGGTAGCAGGAGATGTGGCTTGGGAGGGATTGGAGGAGGAGAAACCATAATGAGAATATATTATATGAAACAATAGATTTAGTAAAAGAAAAATGAAAACAGAAATTTCAAGATAAAAAATTTTACGAAAAAGTTTAAAATAATTAGGCATTTGGGAACTCTAATCAAAACTGTAAAAAGATCTTAATTCTATAAAAAATAATTTTTACTGTTGCAATATCTTCATTTTACAAAGTAATTTACTTTTTACTGTGATGTGTACTGCCTACATTTGGTATGAGCACCATATATGTGCCTAGCCTGTAAAGGCCAGAAGACTGCATCTGAAACTGGAGTTACAGACGGTTGTGAGCCACCGTGTGGGTAATGGGACCTGAACTTGTGTCCTCTGGAAGAGCAACTAAGGTCTATAACCTTCCAGTCATCTCTCCAGCCCTGCAATGTCTTCCCATGAGAAACAGGTTGTTTCCCTCTGTGAATGTCTAACTTCCTTTGTCCTTTGCTTTTTCAAGTTCTATGTGAAGATTCTCTGCCTTTCAGGGAAACCAGAAGTCTCTGCCAACTCAAACAAAACAGTGCACTCCACCTCTTCCCTGGCCTCAGAAGTGCATAATAACATGTGCACACACTGGGGGACAGTTTCTGTATCTATCAGATTCTAGCAGTGTGACAAAAATACTGAAATAAGTGACTACAAAGACAAAGGTTTATTTTGGCTCATAACCTCAGAGGTCCAGTCAGTAGTTGCTCCTTCATATTTTCTTGGGCACTATCTTGAGACAGTGCATTATGGCAGTGAGTCCGTTGTATGTTACACTCCTCACTCTGTAGAGACTAGAGAAAAGGATGCAGAGTGGAAGGGTCTGGGTGGCAAAATCCCCTTCCCAGGCATGCCCCATTCACTCCCCCACCCCATAAGTCCCTGCCTCCTAAACTTTCCACTGACTTCTAACATTACTGTCTCGGAAAGAAATACTCCAGCATATGCTTGGAAAAAACATTTAAAATATGAAACAATAATCTTTCCCTGGTTCCTAAATGCTGATGTCCCTTATATATGGCAAAGTAAATTCAGTTCGTGAGTCCCCCATATCCTCAACAGTCCCAACAATGTGCAAAGTTCTAAGTACATAGTCTACTCTGAGAGTCAAGGTGCCCTTATTTTTGAAACTGTGGAAAACATAAAACAACATTGCACAAGTTTGCAATACACAACCACAAGTGCACACTCCCCTTCCAAATAGAGAGAATGGGAAACTGTAAGGAGGAAACAGACTGGTGGAAGAAAAAACCCCAGCAGAGCATAGGTTAAATCCATTAGCTTTGTCTGGCATCCAGAGTGTGTGAAGGCAGGATCAGGCTCTTAACAGGTCTGGGCAGTCCCAGTCCTGTGGACTGAATGGCTGCAGTTCACCTGATCTCGCTCTTTAAGGTTGAATCAACTCTTTGTCTATTGCTTTTCTACACAGCAGAAGTTGGAGTTGTGTGGAACATGTTCCACTCTTACATGGATCCTTCCACACATTGGCCTCCCTAGCTTTCTTTTGAAATCTAAGCAGAAACCTATATCACCCCATCTCCCCTCATATGTACAATGCCAGTCAGCAGTAGAGAGAAAGGTCCACTTGCATTGTGCCTGTGGTAACCTCTGCGTACCTGGATAGCTAAAACCTGAGAAAATGAACCCTGAAGAAAAACCTCCCTAGGCAGCTCTACTTTATATGGTTTGTGGCTCTCATGTAGGGTGTCATTTCCCTAATTTCTTTCTCAGCCTGTTTATCCTTTGAGTATAGGAAGGCTACTGATTTGCTTGAGTTAATTTTATATCGATCAATTTGCTGAAGTTGTTTGTCAGCTGTAGGAGTTCTCTGGTGGAGTTTTTTGGGTTGCTTAAATATACTATCATATCATCTGCAAATAATGATAATTTGACTTCTCCCTTTCCAATATGTATCTCTTTGACTTCCTTTTGTTGTCTAATTGCCCTAGTTAGAACTTCAAGTACTATATTGAATAAATATGGAGAGAGAGGGCAGTCTTGTCTAGTCCCTGATTTTAGTAGAATTGCTTCAAGTTTCTCTCCATTTAGTTTGATGTTGGCTACCGGTTTGCTGTATATTGCTTTTATTATGTTTAGGTGTGGGCCTTGAATTCCTGTTCTTTTCAAGACCTTTAACATGAAAGGATGCTGAATTTTGTCAAATGCTTTTTTAGCATCTAATGAAATGACCATGTGATTTTTTTTCTTTGAGTTGATTTATGTAGTGGATTACATTGATGGATTTCCATATATTGAGCCATCCCTGCATCCCTGGGATGAAGCCTACTTGATCATGGTGAATGATTGTTTTGATGTGTTCTTGGATTTGGTTGGCAAGAATTTCATTGAATATTTTTGCATCGATATTCACAAGGGAAATTGGTCTGCAATTCTCTTTCTTTGTTGGATCTTTGTGTGGTTTTGGTATCAGCGAAATTGTGGCTTCATAGAACAAGTTGGGTAGTGATCCTTTTGTTTCTATTTTGTGGAATAGTTTGAAGAGTATTGGTGCTAGGTCTCCTTTGAAGGTCTGATAGAATTCTGCACTAAAACCATCTGGTCCTGTGCTTTTTTTGGTTGGGAGACTGTCAATTACCAATTCTGTTTCTTTAGGAGTTATGGGACCATTTAGATGGTCTATCTGATTCTAATTTAACTTTGGTATTTGGTATCTGTCTAGGGAATTGTCCATTTCATCCAGATTTTCCAGTTGTGTTGAGTATAGGCTTTTGTAGTAGGATCTGAAGATTTTTTTTTTTAATTTCCTCGGTTTCTGTTGTTATATCTCCCTTTTCATTTCTGATTTTGTTAATTTGGATACTGTGTGTTCTCTGGTTAGTCTGGCTAAGGGTTTATCTATCTTGTTGATTTTTCTCAAAGAACCAGCTCCTCATTTGGCTGATTCTTTGTATGGTTCTTTTTGTTTTTACTTGGTTGATTTCAGCCCTGAGTTTGATGATTTTCTGCCTTCTACTCCTCTTGGGTATATTAGCTTCTTTCTGTTCTAAAGCTTTCAGGTGTGCTGTTAAGCTGCTAGTGTATGCTCTCTCCAGCTTCTTTTTGGAGGCACTCAGCGCTGAGTTTTCCTCTTAGCACTGCTTTCATTGTGTCCTATAAATTTGGGTATGTTGTGCCTTCATTTTCATTAAATTCTAAAATGTCTTTGATTTCTTTCCTTATTTCTTTCTTGACCAAGGTATCATTGAGTAGAACATTGCTCAGCTTCCATGTGTATGTGGGCTTTCTGTTGTTTTTGTTGCTATTGAAAACCACCCTTACTCCATAGTTATATGATAGGAAGCATGGGATTAGTTCGATCTTCTTATATCTGCTGAGGTCTGTTTTGTGACCAATTACATGGTCAATTTTACATAAGGTACCATGAGGTGCTGAGAAGAAGGTATAATCTTTTGATTTAGGATGACATGTTCTATAGATATCTATTAAATCTGTTAGTTTTACTGTGTCTCTGTTTAGTCTGTGTTTCCCTGATATGTCCATTGGGCAGAGTGGTGTGTTGAAGACACCCACAATTATTGTGTGAGGTGCAATATGTACTTTAAGCTTTAGTAAAGTTTCTTCTACGAATGAGGGTGCCCTTGTATTTGGAGCATAGATGTTCAGAATTGAGAGTTCTTCTTGGTAGATTTTTTCCTTTGATGAGTATAAAGTGTCCTTCTGTGTCTTTTTTGATGACTTTTGATTGAAAGTCTATTTTATTGGATATTAGAATGGTTACTCCAGCTTGTTTTTGGAACCATTTGCTTGGGAAATTGTTTCCCAGCCTTTCAGTCTGAAGTTCTGTTTGTCTTTGACACTGAGATGTGTTTCCTGTATGCAGCAAAATGTTGGCTCCTCTTTATGTATCCAGTCTTTTAGTCTATGTCTTTTTATTGGGGAATTGAGTCCATTGATGTTATGAGATATTAAGGAATAGTGATTGTTGCTTCCTGCCATTTTTGATGTAATTTTTATGTTTGTGTGGTTATCTTCCCTTGGGTTTGTTGAGAGAAAATTAATTTCTTGCTTTTTCTAGTGTGTAGTTTCCCTCCTTTTGTTCGTGTTTTCCATTCATTATCCTTTGAAGCGCTGGATTTGTGGAAAGGTACTGTGTAAATTTGTTTTTGTCATGGAATATCTTGGTTTCTCCATCCATGTCAATTGAGAGGTTTGCTGGATATAGCAGCCTGGGTTGGCATTTGTGTTCCCTTAGGGTCTGTATGACATCTGCCCAGGCTCTTCTGGCTTTCATAGTCTCTGTGGGATGTCTGGTGTAATTCTGATAGGTCTACCTTTATATGTTACTTGACCTTTTCCCCTTACTGCTTTTAATATTCTTTCTTTGTTTAGTACATTTGGCATTTTAATTGTTATGTGATGGGAGGAATGTCTTCTCTGGTCAAATCTATTTGTAGTTCTGTTGGCTTCTTGTATATTCTTGGGCATCTCTTTCTTTAGGTTAGGGATGTTTTCTTCTATAGTTTTGTTGAAGACATTTACTGGTCCTTTAAGTTGGAAATCTTTACTTTCTTCTATACCTATAATACTTCTCATTTTGTCCTGGATTTCCTGGATGTTTTGGCTCAGGAGCTTTTTTCATTTTGCATTTTCTTTGACTGTTGTGTCAATGCTTTCTATGATATCTTCTGCATATGAGATTCTCTCTTCTATCTCTTGTATTCTGTTGTTGATGCTTGCATCCATGACTCCTGACTTCTTTACTAGATTTTCTATGTCCAGAGTTGTTTCCTTTTGTGATTTCTTTATTGTTTCTACCTCCATTTTTAGATCCTGGATGACTTTGTTCAATTCCTTCACCTGTTTTGTTGTATTTTCCTGTAGTTCTTGAAGGGCTTCTCCCTGTTTACTTGTGTTCTCCTGTATTTCTTTAAGGGAGTTATTTATGTTCTTCTTGAAGCCTTCTATCAGCATCATGAGCTGTGATTTTAAATCCAAATCTTGCTTTCCTGGTGTGTTGGGGTATCCAGGACTTACTGTTGTGGGAGAATTGGGTTCGGATAGTGCCATGTTACTGTGATTTCTGTTAGTAAAGTTCCTACGTTTGCCTTTTGTCATCTGGTTATCTCTGGTGTGAGTTGGTCCTGCTGTCTCTGGCTCATGCTTGTCCCTCCTGCAAACCTATCTCAGCACCCCTGTGTGACTGGCTTTCCCCTGGCACAGAGTGTTATAGCACTGCCCAACTCCTGGGTACAGGTTGGGGCCCTGGTCGATTGAGTCCCAAGTGATCTTACACTCCAGTGTTCTCTGCATTCCTGGCTGTAACAGACTGCTCCAACAATACTACTTTTAATGCAGTAGTTGTTCTCTATACGTATATGACTGGCCTGCATAAGTATACCATGGAGCCCATTCTGTCGCATACCCTTATATTTGTTTTGGTATATGTGATGGAGTTGGTGTGATGATGTCATCACACCAAATGCTCATCTGTAGGTGTATCTTCATGTTGGCAAACCTGCCTGGAGGCAGATTGGGGAGTGTTGTCTCAGTCACTAAATCCATACATCAGAAACATGTGTTTTCTGACAGTCTAAGCAACTCCTCTGAAAGTACCAGGCAACCATCCAAAGGACCTTTACCCAAAGGTTGAGAACCTCTTCTAGAGGGATGTGCAATATCTATAATGAGGGGGAGGCCATGTACTGCAGCATGGTGGCATCAAGAGGAAGCAGAATGACCACATTATCCAAACACAGGAAGCTGAGAATCTGAAGAGAATAAAGCTGCAAACCCTGAAAGCTTGCCCCCAGTGAAGAATATCCTCTAGCAATATTCTACCTTCTAAAGCTTATAATCCCCAAAGAGCCAGTTGGGACCAAATGTTCAAATACACTGAACAAGGAGGATAAACTGCCACATCCTCTCTCTAATGGTCAGCCCTCTCTATCTCTTGCCACAGCAAAATTTTAAGTCTACTTTCTTGGAAGGAGCATATGGATATAAAGGTATCTCTTCAGATAGGAAAAAAAAAAGGATGATTTGGCTAAAACTTTGGTAAATAAGTGACATAAAGAAATGCCTGTGCATTTTGAGGGATAATATAATCAATGGGAACATTACAGAAAAACATTCAGCACTTCCTTCAAACCTGAATTGGGATCCAACAATCCTAGTCTTAACTGCATAGCCAAAGTTAATGAAACAGTATGACAGGAAGATGGCTCCAGTAACATCATTCTGAGGAAACCCTGCTGTCATGGGATGCAGTCTCAGTTAGTAGGAGCAGACAGTGAAGAGTATGTGACTCTGGGTCTCAGATTTAAGAAGATCAAGAATACCTAAGAAGGTCAAGAGCCTGGTCCTGGTAGGGGATGGTGGCCTTCCTCAGGAAATGGCACTCAAGATATTAGACAGCAGACACAAACAAGGGTCTGTGAAAGATTTTCCTGTTTTCTTTTGGGAAGAAGAAACTGAAACAGAGCAGATTTCATCTGCAGAAGCTGGAAGAGAGACTCTCTCTGAACAGGAATGTGCGTGGGGGAAGGAGGGTGTTCCTTAAGTCTCTGGTGTGTTTATAACCAAGGAGTCAAGAATAAAGAGAAATAGACCTTAAATTCTCATCTACCATATCCTCCCTCATTGACCCTCTCTCCCTCTTGCCTTCTGGATTTGCTTCTTTCATCAGACAACTAGGAAAGTAATCAGTTCCATTTTGAGGCCTACACTTAGCTTCACTGACTGCATGGAGTTCTTTGTTAAAGCTGTTGAGATTCCATTCAGTAGGTGTGTCACATCCTTTTCTATCAGTTTCCTGTTCCTACATTTTTGCCTCTGCTTCCTAGATGCCAACTGACCTTTTCCCACTGTAGTCATACGGAACCAGCATGTGAATTGTTTATTCATTAAATACTTAAGCTGGCGTGCCAGATAATAGGCTGTGTCCTGGAAATGGGGATTGAAACTGTCCCAGACTTCAAGGAGGGTGTGCAGTGACCCTGATCACACACTGGCAATTCAGCACAAGCATAGTCTGTGTCCCCTGTCCTTTTGTCTCCCTACCTGAGTCTGAGTGCAGACAGCTCCCCTCTGAAGCTTGACTCCTCTTGGTGCCTTTCTTATTGCATATTTTCAGATGTTCATCCATCAGCCCATTCACTGAGTTTGGAGTTGAACTTCCTTCTTTGTCTTCTGAGTGTATCTTCACTATCAAATGCCTGAACTTATATCCCAGCTTTTACTTCAAATTCATATGATTCTACACAAGTGTTTAATTTGGTCTACATCAAGTTATCTCCTTTCACCCTCCAGATCCACATATATAAAATACAAACAAATAAACAAACAAACAAAAACACGGTGATGAGTCCCGCTTTGCTAGTGGTTTCAAGTTTTTATAAAAACAACAAAGACAGTACGAGAAGGGAGAGTTTGTACAGTATACAATGTATACTATGTGAAATTGTCCTTACCTTGCACAGTACTATGTAAATGAATATATACAATGAAAGTTTTAAATGTATAAGTAAATAAAAAATAAAACCTAAATAATCAAGATAGTATGTTTTCAGAAGGACTTAAAGAAACCCTTATTCACTGTTTAAGGGGACACAAATCTGTACAGATACTATAGAAAACAACATGGGTGTGCTCTAAAAATTGAAGGTGGAGCCACCAGATGGTTCAACAATCCCATTGTTCCCTATATAGCTAAAGGAAATGAAATCTGTAAGTACAAGTAAAATCTGTATGAACAAAAGATGGTAACACCCTGTTTTATTTTTAATCACAATGTTAATCCTAACAGCCTAGTTAGAGATTTGCCTGTGTCCACCAACAGATAAACAGGAAAATAGAGCATGACATGTGTACATAAAAACAATGAAATTCTTTTCAGCCTTAAGGAGAAAGAAATCCTTCATTCTAACACCATACATGGACCTAGAAGATACCATGCTAAGTTAAATCAGAAAGTCAAACACTGTGACTTAAAAACTATGTAGAATGTTAAGATTCTTAAAAACAATTTAATCAAGTGTCTATTATAGTAGAATGAACATGACACTTTACATCTCTGTGTGCACAAATCACAGTCCAAAACAAACAGCAAGGGGAACAGGAAACCTCCCCAACCAAAGGTCAAAGGCAAACCAACAAATTTACTTCTGAAAACTTGACTTGTCTTATTTTTAAGATAGAATCAGACTAAACTTCCATCCATAATATAGAATAAGTGATTCCTGATGTCTGTGTCTGTCCACTGGAGTTTGTGGTGAAAGGTAGGCATGCACTCTGGTATCCACTGAGGTAGGAATTAGTGTCTTTAAGGAAGTAAATGAAAAGGTCCACATTTAGACCTCAAGTGGGCACATAACTGTGAGAACAAAGAGAGCATAGTTCAAAAAACAGCCAGCAAGTCGCCAACAAGGTCAAAGACCAGGAAAATCTGCAAGACATTGATTAGCGATGTCTTACAGCAGGCAGAGAACCAAGATCAGCAACTAACAGAGCAATCTAGAGACAGGCAGAACGGGGCTTCAGTGTAGACAACTTTGGATGAGCAGTGAGTAAACAACCCCTGATCATCATCCTGCCTGGACCAAGGGAATGTGCACAGAGTCTGTGGATCTATATCAGCCCCACCCATGAGATGCCCAGAGAACTCTAATCTCAATACAAATTACTGTAGTCTGAGTGGTTGCTGTCATAAGCACCCTCCTAAATCCCCTAGATAAGCAGCTCAATGTTTTCTCCTCTGTTTGGAAGCCCTCCCACTCCAGAGCAGTTAATTTTTTCCTTGGTTATTTGCACAAGTGTGTTTGTCGGTGTGTGTGTGTGTGTGTGTGTGTGTGTGTGTGTGTGTATGTGTATGTGTTCATTCTTAATCATCACTAGCGGCAGACAACACACTCAAACCAACTGCCCAGGGTGACTTTTGGTGACAGTTGATGGTCTTGGTACCTGAGTTCTTGAGTGAAGTAGAGCTTGGCTGAGGAGGAGTCTTACTCTCAATGATCTGCATTTCCAGTTGTAGAAATGCTCTGTGTGCCTGCTGTGTGGCTTATATTAAAGACAGGCATGTTTTCCTTTTGAAATAGACAGCATACTCTTTGAAGAATGGCATGTTCTAAATACCTTGATGTTTTGTATTGTTCCTCATTTCCAAGAGTGTTGAGATCATTGCTGGAGAAGTGTACTGGCTGGTTTTGTGTGTCAATTTGACACAGGCTAGAGTTATCACAGAGAAAGGAGCTTCAGTTGGGGAAGTGCCTCCATAAGATCCAGCTGTGGGGCATTTTCTCAATTAGTGATCAAGTGGGGAGGGCCCCTTGAGGGTGGTACCATCTCTGGGCTGGCATTCTTGGGTTCTATAAGAGAGCAGGCTGAGCAAGCCAGGGGAAGCAAGCCAGTAAGAAACATCCCTCCATGGCCTCTGCATCAATCAGCTCCTGCTTCCTGACTTGCTTGGGTTCCAGTCCTGACTCTCTTTGGTGATGAATAACAATGTGGAAGTATAAGCTGAATAAACCCTTTTCTCTCCAACTTGTTTCTTGGTCATGATGTTTGTGCAGGAATAGAAACCCTGACTAAGACAAGAGGTCACTTGAGTTCTGGCAAGCTGGGCAGAGGGAGACAAAGAACAAGCTAAAGAAAGAAAAAACACAAAACTAAGAGGTGATTAGTCATTTCAAAGTTATTTTCCTGATAATCCAGGTACAGAGTGAAAGAATAATAGAAAATTAACTGGCTGGCTAACCCCAGTGCTAGGGTTTGGCCCAGGATTCTCCCACAAAGTTCAATGTGGTAAAGGCTTAGTCACCAGCCTGTGGCGCAACTCAGAGTTGACAGTATCTTTAGAGCAAACAGTTTTTGGAGAAAGCTGGGTCATTGCAGGTGGGGGTGGTATGTCCTGAAAGGTCTGTTGGATCCCTGAGCCTCTTCTTAAGCTTCTTGGCCAATGGGGGGGCAGCTTACTACACCTTACACACTTACTGCCATGATGTTCTCCCACACCACAAAACCAAACATGACTGAAACAATCAACTGTGGGTCCAGACATCTGAAACTCTGAGCCACAATGAGCCCAGATTTCAAATACAGTGTTGTTGCTGTCATTGTTATTTTTATAGTTATTATTGTTGTGGTGGTGGTACTGCTATGGTTGCTATTGTTATTGTTGTAGCTGTTCTTTCAGGGATTCTTCCCAGGAGAGAAAGCTGACTTTAGTAAGAATCAAAACAGAGGGATCTGTGTGTATTTAGACAGTTTGGCTTTTCTCTTTCTCTCTGATTTGTCTGAAGTTGAGATGACAACTTAGATTTGGCTTGCTATCTTCAGTTACTGTGACAGAGTCCATCTAGATTTTTTCCTCTGCTCTGTGAAGTATGGGGACTGGAGGAAGTCTTGAGTGAATGAATTTCTGAATGAATGTGTATTACTGGTATGGGTGTGGCCATGTGTGGAGGACTCCAATGCCTCAGCCCTAGTGACAAAGTCTTACCTGGATGAGGCTCAGGGGGATGGCAGAACCTTCCTCAGGGGCCTGAGCACAAACACGACACCAGACATCACTGCTTCAAAAGCTAGCAGCTGCTGCTTCCTCATCCTGGGTGATTACAGCCAGAGACTGCTTGCCTACAGAGACCTCCTATCTACAGTAGCGATCCTCCCATGTGCTGTACATAATAAACATACTGGGATTCTGGGTGGCCACAGTTGTAGGTATAGCTCCACAGCCCTCTGGACACTAGGTTTCTGAACATCTGTCTATGTCTATGTCCTGTCTTCATTCCCTTGCAGCCCCCAGTATGGGTTTCTGGATCCAGGTCATTCAGGTAGGTAATAAGGATCCAGACCAAGAACTTAAAAAAGAACTCCAAAAGCAGCAACCTGGAATTTTATTAGCTGCTAACTAACCTGTGACAAGAACTTTCCACTCTAACCCATGGAAACTATTTTTCTCTTCTGGATTCTGCACATACTTTCTACATTTCCAATTGACTCTCTAAGTCAGGCCTAGCCAGAATTCTTAAGTGTTCAAATATGCTCCCTAAACTTTTAATGTCCTTTGCTGAGGTCCAACCTCAGTGTGAGCAAGGTCTTGAAGAGGCAGGAATAGAAATAGTGCTAATTCAATAACAACTAGGAGTCAGTAGTGGATCCTAGCTGTCAGCTCAAGTACTCTGTTTCCCAGGATTCTCACCATCCTTCCTCCTGCTTTCTCCCTTCTCATTCTTTTGCCTTCTCCTGACCAGAAAGCCTGAACCCAGTCTTTTATTTAGTAAAGTTATACCATGAAAGTTTTGATCATTAAATTTAATAATATTTTTAGAAATCCTTAAATTTCCACACGTTTTATGAATCCTGAATAATTGATTCCAACCTCTGCTTCTTTAAAACAGATATTAAACCAAAGCAAAAGCACATTGGCTTACGGGTTTACAGCCTGTTATTCATGAGTAGCTGGGCACAGATCTTGTGGTTTCCTGGTACAGCAGAGAGAAGTCTTTAGTGACTTCTTTCATTTAAGAATAGAAAGGTGATAGACTACTAAGGTTGAAATGATTTCTCAGGAAGTATTTTTATGTACATTCCAGTCTTTGCCCTTCTTCTGGATTCCCCCTCCCACAGTTCCTTGCCCCACTCCTCCTCCCCCTTGCTTTGAGAGGCCCTCAACAGGCCTGCCTCCCCCTTCCCTAGGGCCTCAAGCCTCTTGAGGAATAGGTGCATTTTCTCCCACTGAGGCCAAACCAGGCTATCCTCTGTTCTATATGTGCTGGAGCCTCTGACCAGCCTGTATGCTCCCTGGCTGGTGGCTCAGTCTCTGGGAGCTCCCTGGGGTCTGGGTTAGTTGAGACTGTTGGTCTTTCTGTGAGGTTGCCCTTTCCTTCAGATTCTTCAGTCCTTGCCCTAATTCAACTATAGGAGTCCCTGACTTCAGTCCAATGGTTGGGTGTTAGTATCCGTGTCTGTCTCAGCTGCTGGTAGGGCTTCTCAGAGGACAGCCATGCTAGGCTCCTGTCTTCAGTCTCTTCTTCATTTTTGTCCCTGCAGTTTTTTTAGACAGGAACAGTTCTGGGTCAGAAATTTTGACTGTGGGTTAGTAACCACTTCCTTCCTCTAGAGGTCCTGTCTATCTACTGGAGATGGACTCTAGGAGTTTCCTCTCCCCATTGTTGTGCATTTTGGCTAAGGTCTCCCCCATTGAGTCCTGAGAGTCTCTCACCTTCTTGGTCTCTGATACTTTCTAGAGTGTCGCCCCACCTCCCACCCCAAGGCTACACATTTCTATTCATTCTCCTGGCCCTTTGGGCTTTTCTCGTGTACCCCCACTCCAATACTTAATACTGTTCCCCTTCCCCCCCTACCACCTAGGTCCTTCCTTTCCTCTGCCTCCTGTGATTATTTTCTTCCCCCTTCTAGGTGGGATTGAAGCATCCTCTCTTGGGCCTTTTGCTTGTTATACTACTTATGGTCTGTGGGTATATCCTGGGTATTCTGTAGTTTTTGGCTAATATTCACTTCCTATATGTCCTTTTGGTTCTGGGTTAATTCACTCAGGATGACAGTTTCTAGTTCCATCGATTTTCCCGCAAAATGCGTTATGCCCTTGTTTTTTTTTCTTTTCTAATTTTTTTTTTACTTACATTCCAAATCATTTCCCCTTTCCCGTTTCCTCCCTCCCCGAAAGTCCCATAAGCCCCCTTCCCTCCCTCTTTTCTCCATTCAAACCCCTCTCGCTTCTCTGTCCTGGCGTTCCCCTACATCCAGTCTTTCCAGGACCAGGGGTCTCTCCTTCCATCTTCTTAGAAATCTATTGATATGCGAATTGTGTCTAGGGTATTCCGAGATTCTGGGTCAATATCCCCTTATCAGTGACTGCATACCATGTGTGTTCTTTTGTGATTGGGTTACCTCACTAAGGATGATATTTTCAAGTTCTGACCATTTGCCTAGGAATTTCGTGACTAACATCAGAGGTAACCAGATGTCCTTGCTTTTAATAGCTGAATAGTATTCCATTGTGTAAAGGAACCATACTTTCTGTATCCATTCTTCTGTTGAGGGACATCTGGGTTCTTTCCAGCTTCTGGCTATTACAAATAAGGCTGCAAATGAACATAGTGGAGCATATGTCCTTGTGGGCTGGTGGGGTATCTTTTGTGTATATGCCCAGAAGTGGTATAGCTGGTGTTCAGGTAGAGCTATTTTCAATTATCTAAGGAACTGCCAGATTGATTTCCAGAGTGGTTGTTCCAGTTTGCAATCCCACCAGCAATGGAGGAGTGTTCCTCTTTCTCCACATCCTTGTTAGTATCTGCTGTCACCTAAGTTTTTGATCTTAGCCATTCTGATTGGTGTAAGGTGGAATCTCAGGGTTGTTTTGATTTGCATTTCTCTGATGACTAAGGACTTTGACTATTTCCTTAAGTGTTTCTCATCCATTTGAGTTTCTTCTGTTGTGAATTCTCTGCTTAGCTCTGTACCCCATTTTTAATTGGGTTATTTGTGTTTTGGGAGGTTAACTTCTTGAGTTCTTTATATAGTTTGGATATTAGCCCTTTATTAGATGTAGGGTTAGTGAAAATATTTTTCCCCAATCTGTAGGTTTCCAATTTGTCCTATTGACTGTGTCTTTGTCTTACAGAAGCTTTACAGTTTCATGAGGTCCCATTTATCAATTGTTGATCTTAGATCCTGAGCTATTAATGTTCTGTTCAGGAAATTTCCCACTTTCTCTTTTATTAGATTCAATGTATCTGGTTTTACCTTGAGGTCCT
The DNA here is from genome assembly GCA_036184795.1 of Tokudaia tokunoshimensis. Classification (NCBI taxonomy): domain Eukaryota; kingdom Metazoa; phylum Chordata; class Mammalia; order Rodentia; family Muridae; genus Tokudaia; species Tokudaia tokunoshimensis. Next base: position 30,891,932 of record BTHU01000022.1, on the reverse strand, counting down.
TGATTCACGTGGACTTGAGCTTTGTGCAGGGTGATAAATATGGATCTATTTTCATTCTTCTACATACAGGCAGCAAGTTAGACCAGCACCATTTATTGAAGATGCTTTCTTTTTTCCACTCTATGGTTTTGGATTCTTTGTCAAAGATCAAGAGACCATAGATATGTGGGTTTATTTCTGGGTATTCAATTTTATTCCATCAATCAACATGTCTTTCTCTGTACGAATAACATTTAGTCTTTATCATTATTGCTTTGTAGTACAGCTTGAGGTCAGGGATGGTGATTCTCCCAGAAGATCCTTCATTGTTGAGAATTGTTTTGGTTATCTCAGATCTTTTGGTTTTCCATGTGAAATTGAGACTTGCCCTTTCCATATCTGTGAAGAATTGTGTTGGAATTTAACTTTCATGGGGATTGCATTGAATCTGTAGATTCCTTTTGGTAAAATGGCCATTTTCACTGTGTTAATCCTAGCAATCCATGAGCACTGGAGATCTTCCCATCATCTGAGGTCTTCTTAGATTTTTTTCTTCAGGGATTTGAAGTTCTTGTTCTACATATCTTTCACTTGCTTGGTAAGATTTACACCAAGATATTTTATACTATTAGTGGCTATTTTGAAGGGTGTTGTTTCCCTACTTTTTCTCAGTCTGCTTTTCATTTGTATAAAGGAAGGCTACTGATTTGTTTGAGCTAATTTTATATCCCACCACTTTGCTGAAGTTAGTTATCAGCTGTAGGAATTCTCTGTTGGAATTTTGGGGGTTGCTTATGTATACTATCATATCATCTGCAAATAGTAATAGTTTGACTTCTTCCTTTCCAATTTGTGTCCTCTTGATCTCCTTTTGCTATCTAATTGCTCTAGCTAGAACTTCAGGTACTATGTTTCATAGATAGGGACAGAGTGGGAAACCATGTCTCTGATTTTAGTGGGATTGCTAAATGGATTTCTCCATTTAATTTGATGTTGGTTGTTAGTTTGCTATATACTGTTTTTTACTATGTTTTGCCATGAATCTGTGATTTCTCCAAGACTTTTAACATGAAGGGGTGATGCATTTTGTTGAAGGCTTTTTCAATATCTCGTGAGATGATCATGTGAATTTTTCCTTGAGTTTGTTTATATAGTGAATTAAGTTGATGGATTTTCATATATTGAACAAGCCCTGCATTCCTGGGATGAAGCCTATTTGACTGTGGTGAATGATGGTTTTGATATGTTCTTGGATTCAGTTTGTAAGAATTTTATTGAGTATTTTTGCATTATAGGTGAAATTGGCCTGAAGTTCTCCTTCTTTGTTGGGTCTTTGTGTGGTTTAGGTATCAGCATAACTGTGGCTTCAAAGAATAAATTATGTAGTGTTCCTTTTGGTCCTATTTTGTGGAATAGTTTTAGAAGTATTGGTATTAGGCCTTCTTTTAAGGTTTGAATTTCTAGAATTTCTCACTAAAACCATCTGGCCCTGGGCTTTTATTGGTTGGGAAGTTTGTAATGTCTGCATCCAGTTTCTTAGGGATTATAGGACTGTTTAGATAGTTTACCTGATCTTGATTTAACTTTGGTATGTGGTATCTGTCTAAAAAAAATTATCCATTTCATATAAATTTTCCAGTTTTATTGAATGTAGACTTTTGTAGTAGGTTCTTTTGTTTTATTTAATTTATTTAGTTACTATTGTTATGTTTCCCTTTTCATTTCTGATTTTATTAATTTGGATACGCTCTATGTGCCCTTTAGTTAGCTTGGGTAAGGGTTCATTAACTTGTTGATTTTTCGCAAAGAACCAACTCTTGGTTTTGTTGATTCTTTGTATCATTCTCTTTGTTTCTGAATGGTTGTTTTCAGCCCAGAGTTTGATTATTTCTTGCTACTTTTCCTGGATATGTTTGCTTTCTTCTGTTCTAGTGCTTTCAGGTATGCTATGAAGTTGCTAGTGTGAGATCTCCAATTTCTTTATGAACACACTTGGTGCTATGATTTTCCTCTTAACATTGCTTTCATTGTGTCTCATAAGTTTGGGTATGTTGTGTCTTCATTTTCAATGAATTCTATAAAGTCTTTGATTTCTTTCTTTACTTCTTCCCTGCCTAAATTATTATTGAGCAGAGAGTTGTTCAATTTCCATGAGTATGTTGACTTTCTGTTGTTTCTATTCTTGTTGAAGTCCAGTCTTAGTCTGTGGTGATTTTATAAAATGCTTGAGATTATTTCAATCTTCTTGTATATGTTGAGTCTTATTTTGTGTTCAGTTATATGGTCAATTTCAAGGTTTCATGAGGTGCTGAGAAGAAGGTTTTTGTTTTGAGGTGAAATGTTCTGTAGATATCTATTAAATCCATTTGGTTTATAACTTCTGTTAATTTCACTGTGTCTTTGTTTAGTTTCTGTTTCAATGACCTGTGCATTGGTGAAAGTAAGGTGTTGAAATCTCCCACTATTAATATATGAGTTTCAATGTGTGTTTTGAGTTTTAGTAAATTTTTTTTTTTATGAATGTGGGTGCCCTTGCATTTGAGGCATAGATGTTCAGAACTGAGACTTCCTCTTGGTAGATTTTTTCCTTTGATGAATATGAAGTGCTCTTCTCCATCTTTTTTGTTAACTTTTGGTTGAAAGTCTATTTTATTGGATATTAGAATGGCAACTCCAGCTTGTTTCCTGGGACCATTTGTTTGGAAAAGTTTCTCCCATCTCTCTTTACTCTGAGGTAGTATCTGTCTTTGTCACTGTCTTTTAAGCAGCAAAATGCTGGATCCATTTATGTATCCAGTCTGTTAGCCTGTGGGTTTTTTTTTTTTTTTGAGGAATGCAGTTCATTGATGTTGAGAGATATTAAAGAGAGATGATTGTTCATTCCTAATAATTTTGTTGCTAGAGGTGGTATTATGTGTATGTGATTCTCTTCTTTTGGACTTGTTGTGAGATGTTTAATTTCTCCTGTTTTCTTAGGTATAGTTACCCTCCTTGTGTTGTTTTCCTTCCAGTATCCCCTGTAGAGTTGGATTAGTAGAACAATATTGTTTAAATTTTGTTTTGCCATGCAATATCTTGGTTTCTCCATCTGTGGTGATTGAGAGTTTTGCTGGGTGTAGTATCATGGGCTGACATTTGTGTTCTCTTTGGGTCTGGATGGCATTTGTCTAGGATCTTCTGGCTTTTAGAGTCTCTTTTGGAAGTCTGGTGTAATTTTGACAGGTCTGCCTTTATATGTTACTTGGCCTTTTTCACTTTCAGGTTTTAATATTGTTTCTTTGTTCTGTGCATTGTGTTTTAATTATTATATTAAGAGATTGTTTTCTTTTCTGGTCCAATCTATTTGGTGTTCTGCAGGCTTCTTGAACATTTATGCCCATTTCTTTCTTTAGGTTAAGGAAGTTTTCTTCTATGATTAATTTGAAGATGTTTTCTGACTCTTCGAGTTGGGAATCATCACCCTCTTCTATTCCTATTATTCTTAGGATTGATCTTTTTATTATGCCCTGAATTTCCTGGAAATTTTTGGTCTGGAGCTTTGTCCACTTTGTATTTTATTTGACCAATGTGCCAATATCTTCTAAGACTGAGATTCTCTCTTCTATCTCTTGTATTCTGTTGTTGATGCTTGCATCTGAAGCTCCTCATCTCTTTCCTAAGTTACTTATCTCCAGGGTTGTCTCTGTTTGTGTTTCCTTTATTATTTCTATTTCTTTTGAGGTCTTGGACTGTTTTGTTCAACTCCTTCACCTGCTTGATTGTATTTTCTTGTATTTTTTATAAGGGATTAATTTGTTTCCTTCTTAAGGGCTTCTGTTTTTGTTCCTGTTTTTTTTTTTTAAGGAGTTATTCATATCCTGCTTAAAGGCCTTTGTCATCTTTATAAAATGGGATTTTAGGTCAGAATCTTCAGGTATGTTATTGTATCCAGGGCTTGCTATGATGGGAGAACTGGGTTCTGATGGTGCCAAATTACACTGTGTTCTGTCCCTTATGTTCTTGTATTTGCCTCCCGCCATCTAGTTATCTCTAGTGTTAACTGGCCTGGGTGCCTCTGACTGGAGCCAGCCTCTTTGGAGGCAGATAGAGCTCTGTGATATGTGTTAGAACTGGTCTCCTGGGAGGCAGGCAGTCCTGTCTCTGGTTAGCAGGGAGTGAGGTGGCTGGAGCTCCTGTGTCCTTGGTTAGAGCAGACCTCCTGTGTCACTGATTAGGGTAGACTTCCTGTGTTCCTGGCCAGGGTGAATATCCTGGGAGACATGTAGGCTCTGGTCTCCAGGGGCAGGATCTGCCCCAGTTACAAATGGAGATGAAAACTGGATTGTGCCCCTTATTAATGTAGACCTCATGAGTCACTGGATATTGTAGACCTTCTGAGAGACAGGAAGACTGTGTCCCTGGTTATTGCAGATGTCCTTGGAGACAGGTAGGCTGTGGTCCTGGTTACTGTGGACCTCCTGGGAAGCAGGCAGTTTGTAGGGTATGGGAGGGTATGGGGCTACTGATCTGGCCATGGTGGGGAAGCAGACCAGAAGGAAGGTGGAACTTGGCAGGACGGGTTGGTCCAGCCTCATCTGGGCTCTGTGGGTGTCCCAGCTGGCATGAGAATTTGGGTGGGAGTCTCACCAGTATCTCTGGTTACTGTGGACCTCCTGAGTGGCAGGCAGGCTATAGGATGTGGGAGTGTATCAGGCACACTGATTTGGCCTCTTATGAAAATTTATGCAAGTAAAGCAGCTAAATATCTCTATTATCTCTCTTGATATGGTCGTTTCTAATCCTTCAAGTAACTAGGAAAACAAAGTACTAACATTTTGTATGCTTATACATCATCTTTTAATTCTTTAATCTTTGTTTCCTCATCCTATCAATTTCATGGCCTCATATGCTTTCCTTCTTATACTATTTGTTTCTAAATCATATACAAGCCTTTCTCCTTTAAAATAAACCCATCTATCACTTGCTTGCTTTCTATAGATTCCTTCTTTTCCTAACCATGCCTTTTCTTTTTGAGATCACTTTAACTGTCTATCCTTGATGGCCCCCCAAGTTTAACCTGGCTAATTAATACAGCAATCACTGGACCGGAGGGTCCACGTATCTCTTCATAATTCCAAATTCAAGGTCAAGACTGGCAATGGACCATGTAGGTTTTTATGGTCTCGGGGGTTATGTTGTCTGGATCATTTCCCATGGCCCTCGAGGCCAAGCAGAAGGCCTGTTTTTCATCTTCCACAGCTTTATGGCCACCTCCATTCCTCATTCTGGAGAACCCCATCTATTTCATTTATTTTGGTGTGATTACCTCTGAGTAATGGGGGGAAGTATATTCCTCAGAAAGAGAGATAGGAAGTAAAGTGGAAGAGAAAGTAGATCAGTTTCAGGCCAGCAGCAACCATCAGCACACATGGGGATTGTGGGGATCAAAGGCCTGGTGATGCTCCAGGGGCAGGAACTGTGTGTCACAGCTCCCCTTACGCAGCCATGCCAACTCAGCAGTACTTAGCGGTTTACCATTTTTGTTTAAAATCACACCATGCCTAATCTTCATGAGAAGGCTGTGTTTCCCAGGGGCTACACAGGCATAGTGCTAAGCGAGTCTCTCCTTTGTTGGGGGACAGGAAACCTGAGCCCCTTGACAAGTCATCTGTGCCCAAGGGCTCTTCTCAATGGAAACAAAATATTACTGACAACAGATGACGGGAAGGAGAAGGCAGAAGTTCAACTCACTAAAAATACAAACTTGACTCAGAATACTCACATGATGTCACAAAAGAGAAGTTCTCCTGCCTGTTGTAGGTGGCAAGGAGTGAGGGAGGGGAGAGTCACATGTTCCCTTTGCCAAAGCCATGCTACATCTGCTCTCTCTCCCTCACGCCCTCAGAGCTGACTCACCTCCTCCCTTGCCCTTAGAGTCAGATGTACTATGCTGCCCAGGTGAGGGGCAGGGCCAGGTCTCCCGAGTGTGGTGGCTGGCAAGGGGTGGGGCCAGCTCAGCACAGTGATGCATCTACATGGTCCTTAATGGTAACAGCGACCTGTGCCATCACAACAGACCCTGACTTCCCTGGGACCATGGACCCAGACTAGGCCCCCAGCCGCAGCATGGGTTTGGATGTCTCCATGGCCTAAGGTGGGAGCATGGGCTACTCAGATCACATGTCCTCTCATGGCAACCTGGCTCCTAGACACCTATAGGGTCTCTAGTTGCAATGCAAACCATGGACATCTGTTTGGCCTTTGGTGGTAACTCAGGCTTACCACAGACATAGACACAAACTCCAGATGCAACAGAGCTATGCACTCAAACATGGTCCTTGGTGGCAGCTCCAGCCAGCTTCTCACCATGGCCTTCTCATGTGTGCTTGTCTCACTACTTTCCAGTTTCCAGTTCCACATTTCTTCACAGTGTACAAATCCCTCAGCTTCACATTCTGATCCATCTCTCCACCGCTTACTCCATATTGCCTATCTCTCCATCACACATTCACACATTGTAGTGGTGCCCACAGGTGCTTGAGTATCTCTCCCAGCTGCCCATGGCTATGTTTGTTTAGAGTTTTATATATATGAACACACTGTCACTGTCCTCAGACACACCAGAAGAGGGCATCAGATCCCATTACAAATGGTTGTGAGCCACCGTGTGGTTGCTGGGAATTGAACTCGGGACCTCTGGAAGAACAGTCAGTGCTCCTAACCGCTGAGCCATCCTGGGCCTCCCTGCTCATATGTAGCAAGTTAACCTTCCTGTGGATCCTGAACAACTGGAGCTGTCCCTGGCCCAGGTCCCTGTTATCAGTAAGGACTGAAAGCTCTTGCCTGTACATGGGGTATGTTCTACTAGCTGGGCTGCCTTGTCTGGCCTCAGCGGGAGAGGAAGTACTTAGCCTTGCAGAGACTTGAAGTGCCAGGGTGGGGGAGGTACCCAGGGGAACTCCAAATTGCTCAGAGGAGAAGAGGAGGGGGCAAGGATTGTGGGAGGGAGTGACCAGGAGGGGCACAATGAGTAGGATGTAAAGTGAATAAGTAAGAATGAATGAATGAATGAATAAATAATCAGAACCTTGAAATAGTTTCAGTTGCATCTCTGTCATGATTAAGTATGTTCCAAATTTTCACAAGTATTCATAGGCTGCTGCTGTTCTTACTTTAAAAACAAACAAACAACTTTGTTCAGTTCCTTAGTGTATTCTGAAGGCAATCTCTTCACTTTCTCCTCTAGCAGTTTCAGAGACTCAGGTTTTACACTAAGGTCTTTGGAGTTTATTTTTGTGTAAGGTCAAAGAAGATGTCATGTGTCCCCAGCACTATCTTTCTCTCATGTATACTTTGGACATCTTTGTAAAAAAACCTGTCGCTTATGTCTGAATATTTTATTTTGTTGGTGGATCTCCCTGTCTGAAGGCAATACCATCCTGTCTGTTGTAGTATGGCTTGAAATTAGGAATGGTGACAGAATTACTGCTTTTCTCAGGATTACGCTGATTATCTGAGGGCTTTTGCAATTCCAAATTATTTCACTTTTTTCTTATATTGCTATGCCGAATGGCATTGGTACTTTGATGGACATTGCAGTCCCTCTGTATGGTTCACTTACTGAGGGTGGCCATTTCACACTGTTGATGCTCCTAAGCCATGAGCCTGGGAGGAGAGGAGGATCATTGCTCTTCTAGTGTTTTCTGCAGTTTCTCTGATTGTTATAAGGTTCTCATTAGAGAGGTCACTCATTTCGTTGGTTAGGTTTATTCCAAGGCACTTTATAGGCAATTTTGAACAGGATTGTTTGCCTGGAAAGACTGGATGTAGGGGAACGCCAGGACAGAGAAGCGAGAGGGGGTTGAATGGGGAAAAGAGGGAGGGAAGGGGGCTTATGGGACTTTCGGGGAGGGAGGAAACGGGAAAGGGGAAATGATTTGGAATGTAAATAAAAAAAACTTAGAAAATAAAAAGAAAAAGAGAAATTAGTGAGATTTCATACAACATACCTGAAAGCTCTAGAAAAAAAGAAGAAAGGATTCCCAAGAGGAAGAGATAGCAGGCAATAACCAAACTGAGGATTAAAGCCAATAAAATAGAAACAAAAAGAATAATGCAAAGAATCAATGAAACACAGAGTTGTTTATTTGAGAAAATCAACAAGAGAGACAAACCCTTATCCAAACTAACTAAAAGGCAGAAAGATAATATTCAAATTAACAAAATCAGAAATTAAAAGAGGGACATAACAACAGAATCCTAGGAAATCCAAAGAATTATTAGGTCATACTTCAAAAACTTTTTTTTAAATTGAAGATTTTCATTGTAAATAATACACATATAATGGTAAATATAAAGAACATCGCTAAATTAAGTGAAATGATATGTAGAAATATTTTATGATAAAATTGGAGATTTATATGGATTGTATTTCTGATAAAATTGAAGAAATATATAGAAAAACGTTAAAATTGAAGATTATCATGGAAAATTATACAGATAAAATGGTAGACATAAAAAACATTTCTAACATAATTGACAAATGAAATAGAAACATACTTCTGGTAAAACTGAAGACTTACATGGAAAATATTTCTGATAAAATTGAAAAAATATATAGAAAATTATGGGGTTTTTTTTGTTTTTTGAAAAGCATGTTCATTTATTGAAAAAGGAAGTAAAAACTTTTCATGATAAAATTGAAGATTTACATGGAAAATACTTCTCATAAAATAGAAGAGATATATAGAAAAACACATAAAAATTGGCAATTTTCATGGAAAATTAAAGAGTAAAATGGTAGATATAACAAACATTGCTAAATTAATTGAAAAAGAAAGAAGAAACACTTTATGATAGAATTGAAGATTTACATGGAAAATATTTCTGATAAAATTGTAGAAAAATATAGAAAACGTTAAAATTGAGGATTATTATGGAAAATTTTATATAGATATAATGGTAGGCATAAAAGTATTTCTAAGTTGATTGAAAGTGGAATTATAAACATTTTCTGATAAAACTGAAGATTTACATGGAAAATATTTCTGATAAAATTGAAGAAATATATAGAAAAACATGTTAAAATTGAAGATTATCATGGAAAATTATACAGATAAAATGGTAGGCATAAAAATAATTCTAAGTTGATTAAAAGTGGAATTATAAACACTATCAGGTAAAACTGAGGATTTACATGGAAAATATTTCTGATAAAATTCAAGAAATATATAGAAAAACACATTAAAATTGACTATTTCATGGAAAATTATACAGATAAAATGGTAGACATAAAAAACCTTTCTAAATTAATTGAAGGTAGAATTAAAAACATATTGTGATAAAATTAGAGATTTACATGGAAAATATATCTGATAAAATTAAAGAAATATATAGAAAAACATGTTAAAATTGAAGATTATCATGAAAAATAATGCAGATAAAATGGTAGACATAAAAATTACTAAATTAATTGAAAGGAATTACAAACATTTTCTGATAAAGTTGAAGATTTACATAAAAAATATTTCTGTTAGTCTATGCCTTCTTATTGGGGAATTGAGTTCATTGATGTTAAGAGATATTAAGGAAATATGATTGTTGCTTCCTGTTATTTTTGATGTTAGTTTTATGTTTATGTGGTTACCTTCTTTTGGGTTTGTTGGAAGAAGATTACTTTCTTGCTTTTTCTAGGGTGTAGTTTCCTTCCTTGTGTTGGTGTTTTCTATCTATTATCCTTTGTAGGGGTGGATTTGTGGGAAGATATTGTGTAAATTTGGTTTTATCATGGAATATCTTGGTTTCTTCATCTATGGTGATTGAGAGTTTTGCTGGGTATAGTAGTCTGGGCTGGCATTTGTGGTCTCTTAGGGTCTGTTTGAGATCTGCCCAGGATCTTTTAACTTTCATAGTCTCTGGTGAGAAGTCTGGTGTAATTCTGATAGGTCTGCCTTTATAAGTTACTTGCCCTTTTCCCTTACTGCTTTTAATATTCTTTTTTTGTTTAGTACATTTGGCATTTTAATTATTATGTGATGGGAGTACTTTCCCTTCTGGTCAAATCTATTTGGAGTTCTGTAGGCTTCTTGTACATTCATGAACATCTTTCTTTAGGTAAGGGACATTTTCTTAATTTTGTTGAAGATATTTACTGGCCCTTTAAGTTGTAAATCTTCACTGTCCTCTATACCTGTAATTCTTAGGTTTGGTCTTCTCATTGTGTCCTGTATTTCTTGGATGTTTTGGGCTACAAGCTTTTTGCATTTTGCATTTTCTTTGACTGTTGAGTCAATGTTTTCTATGGTATCTTCAACCTGAGATTCTTTCTTCTATCTCTTGTATTCTGTTGTTGATGCTTGCATCTATGACTCCTGATTTCTTTCCAAGGTTTTCTATCTCCAGAGTTATCTCCCTTTGTGATTTCTTCATTGCTTCTACTTCCATTTTTAGATCCTGGATGATTTTGTTCTGTTCCTTCACTTGTTTTTTGTGTTTTCCTATAATTCTTTAAGGGATTTTTGTGTTTCCCCTTTAAGGGCTTTTACCTGTTGACCCATGTTCTCCTGTATTTCTTTAAGGGATTTTTGGTTTCCTCTTTATAGGCTTTTACCTGTTGACTTATGTTCTCCTATATTTCTTTTAGGGAGTTATTTATGTCCTTCTTGAAGTCCTCTATCAGCATCATGAGATGGAATTTTAAATACAACTCTTGCTTTTCTGGTGTGTTGGTGTGTTGGGACTTGCTGTGGTTGGAGAACTGGGTTCTGATGTTGCAAGTAGCCTTGATTTCTGTTGGTAGGGTGCTTGCACTTGCCTTTCGCCATCTGATTATCCCTGGTGTTAGTTGGTCTTGCTGTCTCTGACTGGAGCTTGTCCCTCCTGTGAACCTGTAAGCCTGTGTCTGTATTCCTGGGAGACCAACTCTCTTCTGGTAGGGTCTGTACACAGAAGGCTTTGGAGCTGCATGGCTCTCTGGTGCAGATGATAGCCGGAAGAGTCCTGTCCCAGCTGCTCTACTGATCGTATGTCCTGTGAGCTCCTAAGTGTTCCCCTCCAGAGAGAAGGTGGAGATCTCACCTCCTTGCTCAGAAGTGAAAGCACTGCTGGGAGATCACTCTCTCGGCTGGCTGTGCACAGAAGGATGTGAAGCTACCTGGCTTCCTGGTGCAAATGGCGGCCAGAAGACTTCTGTCCCAGCTGCTTCCTGGATCTTCATATCTATTCCATTGATCTACCTGCCTGTCACTGTACCAGTGCCATCCAGTTTTTATCATGATTGCTCTGTAGTACTGCTTGAGGTCAAGGATGGTGATTTTGCCAGAAGTTCTTTGTTAAGAGTAGTTTTTCATCTATTATCTTTGGAAGGGCTGTATTTGTGGAAAGATATTGTGTAAATTTGTTTTTGTCATGGAATATCTTGGTTTCTCCATCTATGGTAATTGTGAATTTTGCTGGGTATAGTAGCTTAGGCTGGCATTTGTGCTCTCTTAGGGTCTGTATGACATCTGCCTAGGATCTTCTGCTTTTATAGTCTCTGGCAAGAATTCTTATAGGTCTGCCTTTATATGTTACTTGATCTTTTTCTCTTACTGCTTTTAATATTCTTTCCTTGTTTTTTTGCATTTTGATGTTTTGATTATTATGTGACAGGAAGAATTTCTTTTCTAGCCCAATCTATTTGGAACTCTATAGGCTTCTTGTATGTACATGGGTATCTCTTTCTTTAGGTTAGGGAAATTTTCTTCTATAATTTTGTTGAAGATATTTACAGGCCCTTTAAATTGGGAATCTTCACTCTCTTTTATCTTTAGTTTTGGTCTTCTCATTGTGTCCTGGATTTCCTGAGTGATTTGGGTTAGGAGCTTTTTGCATTTTGCATTTTCTTTGACTGTTTTGTCAATGTTTTCTATGGTATCTTCAACACCTGAGATTCTCTCTTCTGTCTCTTGTATTCTGTTTGTGCTGCTTGCATCTATGACTCCTGATCTCTTTCCTAGGTTTTCTATCTCCAGAGTTATCTCCCTTTGTGATTTCTTTATTGTTTCTACTTCTATTTTTAGATCCTGGATGGTTATGTTCAATTCTTTCACCCATTTGGTTTTGTTTTTCTATAATTCTTTAAGGGATTTTTGTGCTTCTTCTTTAAGGGCTTCTACCTGTTTACCTGTGTTCTCCTATATTTCTTTAAGGGTGTTATTTATGTCCTTCTTAAAGTACTCAATAAGCATCATGAGATGTGATTTTAAATCTAAATTTTGCTTTGCCTGTGTGTCCTGGTATCCAGGACTTGCTGTGGTGGGAGAACTGGGTCCTGATGATGTCAAGTAGCTCTGGTTTCTGTTGGTAAGGTTCTTACGCTTGCCTTTCTCCATCTGGTTATTTCTGGTGTTAGTTGGTCTTGCTGTCTCTGGCTGGAGCTTGTCCCTCCTGTGGGCCTGTAAGCCTGTGCCAGCACTCCTGAGAGACCAGGTCTCTTCTGGCAGGAACCTGTGTACAAAGGGCTGTGGAACCATGTGCACCAGCTCCTGGGTGCAAATGGCAACCAGAAGGATCCTGTCCCAGCTGCTCCACTGTTCCTGTGTCCTGTACATTCCTAGCAGGTCCCTCTCTGGACAGTTATTTGAGAGAAAGTTGAAAGCTCACCTCCATGCCCAGGAGTGAGAGTACTCCTGGGAGACCAGCTCTCTCCTGGTGGGACCTGTGCACAGAGGGCTGTGGACTAGCCCCCACTCCCGGGTGCAGATGGTGACCAGAAGAATCCTCATAAAATCTACTTTAATTCAAATTACCCACTAATTCACATGAGATCTTAATCACTCGTTTTCAATATTAGAAAGCTATAATTACTGCTTAATAATGTAAGTTGACCAATAATTTAAAATGATTATTTTAATTAAAATACTATTATAAAAATTTTTGTATATTTCTTTCTACTCTGCCTCATGTGCTACACATTTTTTAAAAGATTTTATTTATTTGTTTTATATTTATGACAAGTACAGTGTAGTTCTCAGAAACACCAGAAGAGAGCATCAGATTCTGTTACAGATGATTGTGAGCTACCATGTGGTTGTAGGGAATTGAACTCAGGACCTGTGGAAGAGCAGTCAGTGCTCTTAACCGGTGAGCCATCTCTCCAGTCCTTTATGCATGTTTTATACTACCTTACCACCTCAGTTTTTTCTTTAAGGAACTTAAAAGGAAACTTGTGTTTTTAGAGTAAGGTTGCAACAAAGATGATGAGAAATTATCAGAAGCTGTAAGAGTCATGATCTGTGCACAAACTTATACAGACAGCAAATACTTCTTATTCCTATCATTTCTCTACAGAGTTTAACCTTTCATTCAGAAACATGAGTCGCAAATGGTTTTTGTGCTTTCCAGATTTCTTTCTTCTGAGCTGAGTGCCAAGGCCAGGGCCCCACAGAGGTTTTGCAATCTCTAACTCTGAACCCTGACTTATGCATTCATGATAATTTTCCATGAAATTTCTTCATTACATTGGCATGAAGTTCTAGATACTGTTCCTTACCTTGTTTATTTTAAATTGAATTTCCCTGGTGGATTCTTTGCAAAACTGACGATCCCACCTCCCTTTGAAATATAAGGCATTGAGGAGAACCAGTCTGGTCTGTGAATCAACTGGGTCATCTGACAACAACTCTGGAATTTTGCCTTTTGAGAAAGCACTGAATTCATTCAGGTTACTTTTATATACATGTGAGTCATAAATAGATGAAACATGTGGGCAGATCTAAACTTCCTGTGTTCAAATTTGTTGAATTTAGATAAATATGTTAAAAAATAAATCAAAACAAACACCATGAAACAGCTTTGACAGGAGGTCAGGCCCACTGGAGGAACATCAGCAAGCTGAGGATGAGGAAGATTTGTATCTCCCTCAGGGAAGGCAGGTTCAGGAAAAGCAAACAAGCAGGAGCACCCAGATGTGCCAGGACTCCCAAGAACTAGACCATAAACCAAGGGGTACACATGGCTCTAACCAAAAGTGTGGCAGAGGAATGCCTTGTAGGGCACTGGTGGGAGGAGAGGTCCTTGGTCCTGTGAAGGCTCAATAGATGCCCCAACAAAGGGAAATCGAGGGGGGCAGGGAGGTGGAAGTGGGTTGGGTGGAGGGGCATGTACTTGGAGGCAAGGGGATGGGAGGAGGGGTTGGGGGTTTTCAGGGAGTGGGGAAACCAGGAAAGGTTTTAGCATTTGAAATGTAAATGAAGAATATATTCAATTAAAAAAAAACAAGAAAGAAATGAGGGGAGAAGTCTGAGGCAGTCAAATTGTCAACTGTAGGCACTGAGAGGAAGCATAAAAAGAGGCCTGTGGAGAGGCTGCCAACACCTTGGAGCACCTAGACCTGACTTGAGGAGGAGCCAACACAACTTAGATTCCCCACGCCCAGGATCAGCCTCACTGACACTGGCCAGCTGGGCTTCCTAGAGGAGTCTCCTTTTTAAAATGCCCACCACACACCACCTCCCAGTTGTCTCTCCCTGACTCTGCAGTCCTGGGTTTCCCTCCTGGATTCAGCCTATGCATTGTTATACTGACCTTTGGGGTCCCACAGCCCCAGCCTGAGCCAGACCCCAAACCTACCAGAGTAGCTGCTGATCAATGTAGCTTTTGCAGCCTGGATGTCCCCTGTAGCTTACCACAGCAGCCTTCCAGATACAGCTGACCCTTTTATTCATTCACTTCAGGGCAGGGATTTCCTGTTTAGCATATCTGGTCACCTACAGTGAGACAGGACACCTTCAGCTCTGGCCTCTGCAAGAAGAGGACTGGTGGGCCTTAGGGAAAAACTGGATCCTTAAGGAAAGGGAAAATAGCAGGAGCTTTTGCTGTGTGCCAAAGGAGAGTCATTGCTGGATTTTAATAGCGCTCTGGGGTAGGGGTGGGAGGTGGGGATGTTGAGGGTACCCAGTATCAAAGCCCATTTGTTCATACTCACCCTCCTCTCTTGTCAAACACTGATCTATTTTATGCCTTTCCCCTCATTCATGAGCATTTCTTGTGAACATAATATGTGTTCAAGTGTATGGTCTTCTATTACTTAGTTAGAAACACTAACCTGGTATTTTTGAGGCTCAGCCTTTAGGGTTCAAGGTGGCAGTGACTGGGGCACAGGCAACAGACTTGCCACATAATGCCATCTGTGGTGTTGGATTATGGTCAGAAATCTCAACTCAAGGGAAACCACCATTTCTGACTTTGCCACAGAAAGGAATTTCAGGAAGAGACAGTATGAAATGGAGTTGGATTTATTCAGAAGCAAACACAAATATATTTAAAGAGATTGATACATAAAGGGAAGAAAAGAAGGAAAAGAGAAGATGAGACACACCTAAGCATGCAGGGCTCTGAGTGAGAGCACGGCTTCAGTGCCTCAGCAGTAGCTACATGTGTGGCCTTGGTGGCTCTCAGATGTTACATGTTACAAAGATACTGAGAAATGCTCATTCTCCTTTATCATTAGTAGAGATCCAGTATTTATTTGTTTATTCAAGACAAGCTTTTAAAACTACAAAGAACGAAGCTATATGAGGTCAAAATGCATACTCAGACCTTCTACATAGAAAGAAGTCTTGCTGGGAAACAGGAACATTAGGAAGACTTCACAGACACAGGAAAGGCTCATCCTGTCTGTGGTATCATTCATCTAGTTCTCCTGGGGAATATCAGTTTTTAGTTTGACTGAGCTTGAGAGCTAGCTCAATTTCAAACTGTGGTGCATGCAGTCTCGATAAAGCTTTCTTCTCCATCTGCTCTCTTTATGGCTTCTAGATGGGCAGCTTTCTCCAGTCTCTTCCTCCCTGAAGCTTGCTGGGGTGCACTTTGGATGTCTCCAGGGTTCTCATCTTCTCTGCCCAGGGCCATTTCCACAAGAGGCTGCTCATACCACTTGTCCTCCAACCCCTAACCCAACGGGGAGTGAGTGCAGCTGCAGGACCTTTAGCCTGTGGCTTTCTTGCTCATCTTGCTTGAAGAAAGATTTGGCTTCCTTACAAGCAACATCTGCTTCCTCTGTCCCCATCTGTCCTCCACCAGCAGAAGGGGATTCAACCTCCTGTTTCTTTATATTTCTCTTATGCCCTCTGCTTTGAACAATAACCAGTCTGACCATCTTCTGTCTTAAGTCATATTCTTGGGGCCACTTTTCAGTTTGGTCCCACATCACTGAAGCAGCTGGCCCATTGCTATCCTCCCCTTTGTCCTTGTATCTTCTGACACAGTCTCTCCTTTCTGCTCTGCTTCTCCTTCCTCACCCCTGCTCCCTCCAGAGATATTCCTGTCAACCTCCTTTCATCTTACAAAAATAGGCTGTTATTTTCTCTTCTTAGCTGTGAAGCTCTGTCTTTTATTCCACCTCCAGCCCCTCAATTTTATTTTCTCAACATAGTCTGTTTCAACATGAGGCTGCCCTTTAAAACAGTGCCCACTCTGCAGAGCACAGATCCCACTGCAATACTTTTCTCTATGGAATTCATCTCCCTTAAGAAAGTTACTGTCAGCATCTTCTGTGCACTTCCTGCTTGATAGCATGCTAGCATGGGCCCTCATTCTTCTCACAGCTGCAGAGTTTTTGGAGTAAAAATTTTCCGTATTTTTGCTGCTTGGGGCTTCTAGTCCAGGGGACTACAGTAGCTGTCCCATATGCCAAAGCTCTCTTCCTTGTTTTTCCTGAATAAATGTGACTTCAGGTGAACCTTGCATAGATATTATAATCAGGAATGACAAAGCTTGGCTTATCAGGCTGCTAAGGCATCTCTTGGACTATAAGTAGTTTTCTTGTAAGATTCCTAGGAATCTGCATATTTACATCTTGAAAAGGAGAATGATCATGCTTGCTTAGGCTGGAAGCATGATTGCTGTTATACTCTTCTTTTGGAAATATTCTTATATAGAATGGTTACTGTATGCATATCAGCTACCTTCACAGTACTGGAATGGCAAGAGTCATAATCATACACATGGCTAAAGGGCTTCATTCTTTTCCCAAATCTCATTAAACAGTCTTGCTCTCTCTTTGCTACCTCAGCACAGTATTGTCAGATATTAGTTTCTTGGCCTGAGTAAGGATATTAATAATTATATCTAGAATAAGTTGTTATTCAATTTGTCAGCATTAGATTGTTTCTATCTTTTATCTGGTACTAATTTTACTACGAAAATTTATGTACAAATTTGTGTATAGACATATACTCTCTTGGAGTTACCTAGGGTATAGCCCAAGGAATTTCTGGGTCATATGACAACTCTACATTTCACAGTTTGAAGAACTACCTAATGAGTTTGAAGCCTTCTATGCGCTTATATGTACCCATCAGCAAAGTGTGAATTTCAGTCTCTTCCTGTGCATGGTTTCTCTTTTCTTATTTTAGCCAATCAATGTGATGGGATTACTTATTATGGTTCTGAGTTTTCCCTGATGGGTAGTCATGTCAATCACAAACTCATGTGCTCACTAGTTCTTTAAAAATCTTTCTATAAAATGGCCTGCTCAAACTCCTGCTTATTTTTATTTGAGGGTTCATCATCATCAACATCGTTGTCCTCTTCCTCTTCCTTTTCCTCCTCCTCCTCCTCATCATCATCACCATCATAATTCCAATGAATCTCATGACACAGAATTCTTAACTGGGCTCTCTGGTTACATTTTCACCTCTATGGTAAATTTTAAGTCCTCCCAACAGTGAAGATGCTTACACCTTGTGCATAAAGCAGGTGGCTATGCTATCTCTGTGAGACATGATTCATGGAAAGTTCCTCCTAGCCATAGTCACAGCCCTGGTCTACCTCTTCCTAGAACCTGTGTGGCCTCTTTAGGAAAACTCCCTTTCATGCCTCCATAGCTCTCCCTTAAGCCCCTTTAATCAGACACAATCATCTGAGAGTTGATTGGTTCACTGTGGACTCTTTCTTGCGGTTGACTGGGTCCAAAGACTGAAGATGCTTTCCCTTTAGAGGCAAAATTTTTAAAACTCTGTTCAGAAAATGGCATGTCCTAACCTAGGCTTCTTTCTGTTCTTGTAGATGGGTGGCTGGAGCCTAAGTCTGCCTTCGCCTGCCTGTGTGTAGGTCTCTATCCCTACTATCCTGTGGTTTGTTTACTCCACTGTCTAGGCCTGTGATTTCCTGTGTTCTGTGCGTGTCATTATGTGGCTAGGTGCCTTCTGGAGGCTGCCAGCCTGGTGGTCTTCATCTACAGTGAATAAATATGTCTTATTTGCCATGGCTACTCACATTTTTCAACCTCTAGCCTCCACTGACACCCTCCTATCCTAGAATCAGAATGTAGACTGCATGGCGGCAGGAAGGTAGCAGAGGCTGGAAAGTGCTCCTGACTTTCATGGTTAGAAAGAGAGTAACTGAAAGAAATGCTATGTGAGAAACAATACAGGAGAGTTCCATAAACTTCAAGTGAGAGTTGAGCTATAAAGGCTTTGTCCAACAGTCTGTCAATTATGAATACCCAACAAGAGTCATTATCAGAGACTTTCAGTATGGTGAACAATTAAATCAGCTACATCTGGATGTGCTGGTACACATGTTCAATGTTAGAATAAAGACACAGAGCCAAGCATATTGTGGGGCAATGGACCATACCACTAGACAGAAAACTTGGTAAGGTCGAGTGGATTCAGAAACCCTGGTAATTCTCCTGAGAATGGTGGGCATTCAAATTTACTCCTGATCAAGTTCCTGCCACGGAACATGTGACCACAACAACCCATAGAGAGGACTGTAACAATTAGTCATGTAGGAGCAACCTTCAAAGCTCCTCCACATGCAGATGAGACATTCCTAACATTTCAGAGCAAGCCAAAAGAAAGCATCTGCCTTTACACGCCAACCCACCCCAAAATGCATATAAGACCTTAGCCAAAAGGAATAACGTGAATGAGTTATTTCACCAAAGATTGTTTGAGAGTGTCTTCCTTATAGAATATTCTCTCAGGAAGCTTTCATCGAAGTAACTTCCTGCATGGTGTCCCTGACTTTGGCTTCAAGCTGCCCATTGCAGTGGCCTTGGAAGATGCCTGGCAGCTCGACTTGCTCTGGATTCCCCTCCCTCTCTGAGAGCAGCAATTTTTTGGCCCCTCTGGCCAGACCAGAAACCCACAGATCCTCTTGGATTGTTCCCTGTACACAGACCTAGGCAGCATAGGTTTGTGATTTCAAAACCAGTCTAGTCTACATATCAAATTCCATGCAGGCTGGACTACAGTGTGAAACTCTATTACAAACACACAAAGGAACAACAACAATCATATCAATCAACTGTTAGGGTCAGAGCCTGGGCTCTTGCAGTCCTAACATGCCTGTCTTGGCCAGCTGTCCTTAAAAAGCAAACTTAAAAGAGGCAAATCCATAGTGAAAGGAGGCTTAATCAATGTGGCCACATAGAGGAGAGGTACCAAGTTATCATTGTTCCATTGCTGTCTGACTCCACTCTGTCTTGCAAGGTGGTCAGAGAAATCAGAAATATCTCTCTCTGGAAGACATTTTTCCTCTGGAAGTCTCTGGGATTTTGCATCCATCAGAGTGGTGTTCCTAGGTAAATGGAAATTCACTGGGGGACACTTTAAATAGTTTTTAGCCAAATGAAGAACAAATGTCCCTTTAGAGTTTCTTTGTTCTTTGTCAGGCAGGCTAGAAACAGTTCTCCACTTGGTTCTAATACCTTAGCTGTAGCATATAATAGGCCTTTGAACAAATGCCATTAAAGGAATACAAGTGGAGACCAAGATTAGAATACATCCAGTTACAGTCAGAAGAGCAGACATTAGAAATACTAGTCTATGGCTTCTTGGCTTTGGTCACTTAGGTAAGAGCTTTCCTGAGCAACACCTTTTTGGTTTGAGGTGAGGTGTCACCTTGCCTAAGTTGGACTTAAAAGTATGATGCTCCTAATTCAGCTTCTACCATGATCCAGGTTCTACCATGATCAGAGATCACAGGTCCTGAACTATCTCACTGCTTTATCCCTCCATTCAGTTTTAATCTATAAAACATAGATTGTTATCATAATGGCTACTGAAATGTGATAAACCATGAATGCATGATAATGAGAACATAAATCCTACAATTCAGTAACACTTCCAAACCATGTAAGAGGCTGAAATACTCGACATGTCATTCAGTCTTAGGGAAGAACGGTCATAATGGAGAGTATGGAGCACAGAGAATACCTTGTGGAATTGAGTCTGGAGAAAGTTTTTGCTTTCTTTTTCCTAAGACATGTCACCCCGAGCTGCTCTAACAGAGTACACCCCATATCTAGACCCTAAAAGGACTGGAGCTAAAGAGAGAATAAGCTCACAGCCATTTCCATGTCTCCAAGCGTCTACTGATTTTTTTTTTAAAACAACCAGAAAACTGCAAATTGTTAATTTAAAATGATTAATGAAACTAAGAACTATTGGGGATTTTTAATTTTAATTTATTTATTGTTTTCAAACCTTATGAACCTTCCCAAAGGTAGGCATTTTAATTTAGAGAGTACAGGTGTTCCACCACAATCCAGGAGACCTAGCTAGACCACTGCAATTGTGATTCTGACCACCCTGAGAAGGAGTCCAAAGATTTTTGTTGCATATAGGGGCATATAGAGGAGCATTCTAGGACTGATGAGGGCAGAGTCCTTCAAGGGTGCAGTAAATGTTCTTAGTCTCAAACTTCATCCATTTGATCCTTTATTATGACCCAAGGTTTTAATGCTTGGTACAGCTATTAAACACACACACACACACACACACTGAACACAGTCATTAGGCCATTCAAACCACTACAAGTTGATTTTATAAGGTTGAAAAGAAGACGAGAAAATAAGAAAGCAGAATGCCCAGGAATGCCTCTGCTGTATATGCGTCAGGGATCTCAGACAGCCAGTGTACACTCCTGTTTGGTGGCTCAGTCTCGGGGAGCTCTCTTAGGTCTGGGTAAATTGAGACTGCTGGTTTTCCCAAGGGCTCACACTCCCTTTCACCTTCTTTAATTCTTCCCCTAATTCAGTCATAGGAGTCCCCAACTTCAGCTCAATCATTTGAGTGTAAGTATCTGTTTCTGGCAGCTTCTGGTAGGACCTCTCAGAGGACAGCCATGCCAGGCTCCTGTCTGTAAGCACATCATAGCATCAGTAATAGAGTCAGGCCTTGGTGCCCTCCCATGGGATGGACCCCAAGTTGGGCCAGTCATTGGGTCACCTTTCCTTCAGTCTCTTCGACATTTTTGTCCCTACAGTTCTTTTAGACAGGAACAGTTCTGGGTCAGAAATGTTGACTGTGGATTAGTAACCCTATCCCTCAGCTTGAGGCCCTGACTATCTTCTGGAGCTGTACTTTTCCTCTCCCCAATGTTGGTCATTTTGGCTAAGGTCACTACCACTGAGTCCTTAGAGTCTCTGGTACTTTCTAGAGGGTCCCTCTACCTCCCACCCCAGAGGCTGCTTATTTTCATTCATTCTCTTGGCCCCCCTGGGATTCTCTCCTGCCCCCCTCCCCATACCTGATTTTGTTTCCCTTTTCTCGCCCCACCCCCACCCATCTAGGTCCCTCCCTGCCTCTGCCTCCTGTGAGTATTTCCTTCTCCCTTCTGAGTGGAATTGAAACATTCCCATTGGGCCTTTGTGCTTGTTATACTTCTTATGATCTGTGGGTTGTATCCTAGGTATTCTGTACTTTTTGACTAATATCCACTAGTCAGTGAGTACATACCATGCATGTCCTTTTAGGTCTGGGTTACCTCACTCAGGATGCTATTTTCTAGTTCCATCCATTTGCCTGCAAAATTCATAGAATAACCCACATTTGAGTTTCATAGTCAGTATCTGAGGCATACAACAATAGCCCAATAAAGGAAATCACTTTTGTTTCCAATAATGGGTGAAAACACAAAAAAATATAATAGTGGTATAATGTCACAACTGTGCCGTATACACTGTGATGACTGAGGAATCCCCATTGTACCAGGTAGACTCGTAGTAGCCATGGACTTTTAACCTAACCTTCTGAAAGATGGGCTCCCAAGAATGATGACCTGCTATGAGATAATTAACCTTTCCCTGTTATTTTGAAATAAACCTGCTTGTTGCTGTGTAACAGGGAGTGAGGCAGCTCCTTTATCACTGTGTGTAGGGGAGAGAGGCAGTAGCTGAGGGGAGTGAAGCAGTTTCTCATCTCTTTAAAAGCAGTTCCTCCATCTTTAAAACCTTCCCCCAGTCCCTTCTGGGAGGCACATTTCTGATTTGGCTTTAAGGCTCTCATCCTGATATCAGTATTAATAAATTCATCTAATTAGGATTTGGGTCGAGTCTGTGGTCTTTTCAAGATGGTGTCAACTCCATAGTCCATAATGAACGTTCATTCTAAAACAAATATGCTTAAAATGTATCAGCTATCACTTAGTGGCTGCTGGAAGTCAGATCTATCTGCCCTTGTTCAATCTCCTGTCTCACCTTACACTTGAGAAAATAAAAAGCTAGGGGACGAGCAAGGTTATTTAAGGAGCAAGCACTGGACCCAACTGAAGACGGCAGGAATAAAGGAGACATGAGTAAAGAGAAGTAAAATTGAGGTCATAGTCACACCAATAGAATTTAAATTTGTTGCCTCTGAGAGTGACGGCTTTGCTATTCAGATGAGTCAGGCTTACACCTGGGCTGGTGTGTATGTGAGAGGGAATGCGTGTATATGGATGTGTATGTGTGTGTTCTATGTGAATGTATACATGTGTATGTAAAAGCACATTGTCTACAGTCTGATGACTATAATTTCCTTGAAATTCTTCAGACACTTTGCTCCCTCTTTATACTCTTCACCATAGATTCCAGGATTGAAACCCTTGCATAGAGATTGCCTACAATTGTCACTTAGTTGGCCAGATACTAGCACATTTGGAGGAAATTGGGGTTATACCCCTCTGTCAGAATATCTCTCTCTCTCTCTCTCTCTCTCTCTCTCTCTCTCTCTCTCTCACACACACACACACACACACACACACACATACACACACACACACTATGGCTTTTGAGTCCCAGCTCACACTGACAGATGGGGCTGACCCATGATAATGTTAATGGAGGGTTACAACAAACAGCCCAGGTTTGGGAGTCACAATAAGTGAACTACAGTAGAAGCAGTCATGGGGGATAACAGAGAAATGGAGATTTAACCAACACAGCCACACTGGGGAAAGCAACAGAAAAGGGGCTCTAGTGACCTCAAACCCTCTTCAGGACACTGACAGGAGCCCTGTTTAAATGGAAGGAACTGAAACACGAGGTCCACATAACTTATCAATTCTGCCTTACGTGCATCCAGCTGATCTTTATCTCCAGTCTGCTTCTAGAAGCTGCCTCAGGAATGTTCTCACTGCTTTAGGCAAGCAGCAACTGTGTCTGGTCCAGGTGCAGCCTCACAGTCATGGATAATTGAGGGCTCTGCCCTTAGAGGCTCAAGATTGGTTGGATGGTTTCAGTTCCTTGTCATCAAGATGTTTAGTCATCCTGCTGTTTCTGGAGTCCAAGGTAACTAACTGCATGCTTGAGACAATGACTAAAGGCCTTCGGGAGTCATTTGCAGTTCTAGAACAGGATATCCTAAAAGCTGATAGTAAGTTGCTGCAGTTGACGTAAGTGGAGCTGTGACATAGATGGTGTTATCACGATCAAGCGCTCTTTGTATTCTGCATTATTGAGTCTCTACTATACTAGTACTAATGCTGATTGTACCACTGGAGTTCCATGACTCTACTGTATAAACTGAGGACATGACTGCTCCTTGGTATGGTTAAGGGAAAGACATTTACTGTATGTATGGAAAGACAACATCAGAGCCATCTAGAAGATCTAAGAGATAAATTAATATACTAAATATGAACAAGACTCACCTAGTCATGAAAGAAGCAGGAGGAGAGAGAGAGAGAGAGAGAGAGAGAGAGAGAGAGAGAGAGAGAGAGAGAGAGAGAGAGCAGAGAGAGGGAGGAGGAAAAAAGAAAGAGGAAAACCAAGAGTGCATATAAAGAAAGAGCATAGCCGAAAACCAGGGTTAAGGAGAATAAGTAGCTGTGGTGAGAGACGTTCCTGTTCTGGAGTTTAGAGTAAGGGGTCGGGGAGAAGACCTGAGAACAGCCAGGATGCCAGCCTGGACTTTGGAATGTATAGCAGGTACTGTGGCACTGAGGGATCGTGGAGCCCTGAATGTGCCTTGGTGTACTAATAGGCACTACAGAGAGCCATTTGTCCCTTCTGTCTTTCAGAATTTGGAAAAATGGAGTTTTCTGTGGACAGGACATTGACAATGTCTTTTTGGTTCAGCTAGAATGACTACTTCTTCCTGATGATTTTTTTTTATGTCTTAATTTTGGCATGTCTCTTGGCCAATCTTTCCCACCGATAACTCCATGTTCATCACAATCAAGATCAGAGACCATCACTTGTCTGTCCTTACAGAAATAACGGCAGAGTCAGTCTAGAAAGTCAGCCTCTGCTTTAAAGTATGGGCTCCTCCTCCTAGAAAATGTGGAGGCCCGTAGAGCCAGACTCTAGCCCTCTTCACAGGAACACCTCTTAGACTGCCATTCAAAGGGCACTTATATTACAGAAGATAAAGTGACATGCCCCGGGTTCAAATGTGGAGGTCCCAGGGAATGATATCCCACTTATCAATATTTGCTTGGGAGTCAGCTGTGTTCTCACTATGTATGGCAAATCCAGTAGATATTGAACTGAGAAAGAAGTTTGTGTGGCTCTCTGGTGGTGAGGCCAGATGGGGAGCCTCAGAATGCTCAGTCATTCAGACAGGAAATAAGAAATTGAACCTCTCTATCCACAGATTGCTGTCACAGACCACAGTCACAGAGCAGCAACTGACAGAGAGCAGAGAAAACACCGTGTAGGAGAGGCAAGTCGATAGGATTGTGTGATTAAGCTTTGTCAGTGTACCCTACTCTATATGCGAAACGAGGATTTCAAGCAGGTCTTTCTTTTTACAAAGTTGGGTTCACGTTAGATACAAATACTGAGGTCAAATGCCTGTGTCTTGTCTGTGCACATATATACCACGTTGTTACCTGAACTTACTCTGGCCATCCTTACCTCGGTGGTCCATCATGTTGCAGGCCTGTAATCCCTGCACTTGGAAGATAGAGGCAGGTAGATCAGAGGTTCAGGTCATACTCAGCTACAAAGCACATTTAAGTTCATCTAGCTAGTTGAGACTAGCCTGAGCTGTATAAGTCTCTGTCTCAACTCATACACAGACAAACACACACACACACACACACACACACACAAACGGTGTGAGGGGTGGGGGTGGAGACAGAGAAAACAGAGAGAGACAGATATCTGAAAACCAAAAGAAAAAAACCAACCAACCAACCAACCAACCAACTAACCACCCTACCAAAACAATCTGGGAAATATTAGACAAGAAAAGATACTCTGTTCTTAATTTTCTAAAAGATTGTAATATGGAAACCATTACTAATAATCATCAGGATGAACAATGGGGTAGTGCGATGGGAGACAGAGATTGGGGTTCAGTTCTTGGCACGTATGCACATCATGTAATCTATAGCCAAAGAGCAGGCAGGTGGTGGTAGGCAAATGTTTACTAGGAGCAAACACCGCAGGTGACTGGCATTCTCATCCCTGCTGAAGACAGGCCAGGGTGATCAGATGCTGTCTGGGAGGCATGGTTGCTGGTCAGATATCAAGACTGATCAGGCATAGAAGAGGGGGAGTTTTGGCTAGCTAACAGAAGAATTCTTGTAAAAACTGGATTTTACAGGTATGCATGAGGGCTATCAACAGTGGGGAGATGGAGGCAGAAGGTCAGAGTTTGAGGCCAATATAGGATATATAGTGAAACTATTTCAAAACAAGACAACAAATATATGATTTTTTTTTACCAGGAAGTACATACATAAGTTGGAAAAAGATCCAGAAGACTGATTGGAATTGGACCCAGCAGAGAATCTTTATCAGGTACTGTCCCTATGAGGATGGATTCCACAACTAACTAAAAGTTCTGTATATTTATCATTTTATGGTACTGTCCTTTTAGGAATCTGGATTCATTCCAGGGTATTTTTCTATCTCAGGACTCAGTTAATTGGAATGCACACACTGACACCTTGCTGGATAACTCTGTGTGAATCATTGATGGGAACTTAGCTGTAGGCTAGTTATGACAACATTTGAGATGGTCTAAAGTCGAAACATCAATCAAGATACACACAAAGGAATTCAGGGAAACCAGGAATGGAAATAAGAGAGAATTCTGTGCAATTTTTAGAGAGATCACCCAAACATTTTTAAATAACAAGTTGTAGATCTGTGGGAGAGAACTGAAAGAATGCTCTCTGTTGATGGTAAATGGGAAATTAGTTATACAGAGAACTCTAATGTGCACATATACAAAGACTATGCTCTCTGTAGTCTCGGGAAAAGGTGGGCTGGAAGGATAAACCAGAAGCAATAAAGCTGAGGTAGAAAGAATAAAGAGGCTAAGTGGATCATTCCTTTCTGTAGGTCAAGAGTCACATCTCAGCTGGTGTGGTGGCGTGGTCTGCTACTGACATCTAGAAAGGCCAGGGTGGTGCTGAACATTGTATAAGATGCTACAGCTTAGTCACAGCCAAGACACACCTAACTTAAATGTCAGTAAGGTCAGTGTTGAGAATGAAGGAGGCAGAAAAGAATCTGAGGTTTCCAGAATTTCCCAGACTTTTAAGCCTGACCAGCACTCTCCCTGCCAGGTCTTCTTGCTCAACAGGAGAGATGTGAGATGTCAGAGTTGCCCTCGCCATTTATATAATATTTATATAAAATGTCAGTACCTGAGGGCTGGAAGAGTAGTGAAGTCTTGGACACAGTGATGACAAGGGAGGCTTCTGTGGTTTTCTGTGCGTATGAGGCAGGCACTTGGCCCCTGGCTATAATCCTAAAAGGAACTCCCAAAATTCCTGTTTAATGCTCTTTCATTTATTCCGGTTGAGAGTTGGCACATTTTGGTCATTGAGGCCATGACCCTCGTTGCACACACACACACATGAAGGGAGGGAGAGAGGAGAGAGAGAGAGAGAGAGAGAGAGAGAGAGAGAGAGAGAGAGAGAGAGAGAGAGAGAGAGAGAGAATGCCCTCTAGTGAACACCCTCCTAATTGCTTTAATTGCTTTATCCAGGTGATTTGGTTAAATCCCTTGGTTTTTTTAGTTCGTAGTCAGAGCAAACAGTACCAGTGGGGACCCCTGATCTAACTAGACCGCTCTGCAGTAAGCCGCTGGACCCGACTGCAGGCAATGGTCAAAGTGCAAAGACCCTTTCCCGGCGGCTGCTCTTACTTTTCACCCGGACAGCCCTCTGCCCCTTCCCCCCAGGACTTCCTGACTCTGAGAGCTCCCCACCCTGCGCCCTGCAGCTATTTGAGGCCAGAGCACAGACTCTTCCTTCTCTAGGTTATGCTTGCTGCCGGCCTGAACTCCAGGGTAAGCTCTGCTGTGAGAAGGCTGAAGGGGTTGGGGTGAGGCCCTGGGGTCGCGCGACCAGGATGGGAGGAGCTAACTTGGCGTGCAGAATGAGAGGTGACATCAGAATCCTGGAGGGATTGGTACCAAGAGGTATGGGAACTAAGAGGGACCACTTAGTGGTCTGCCCAGGGCAGCAGGCTTTGCCACCCTTGTGGCCTTTTATTGGCTGGCTGAGCCTGGGTCTTAGAGACAGGGCTGGGCTGTTCTCAGGGGGTTGCCCATACCCTCAGTACTTTTAAGCTAGGATTGATACCCTAGGAATTGTCCAGAAGTGTTGTTTGTTTGTTTTGCTGTTGTTCTTTTGTTTGTTATTGTTTTATTACCCTCACAGCAGTGGTGGTGGGGTCGTGCAAGATTTGATGTCTGTGGGACTGTAGGACATAGGCAAAGTTTTGATAAGGTTTGTGTGCCAGATGAAATTGGAATGAATGCTCAGGCTTTCCTCTCTTCCTTTGTTTCGTTGATGGACCCTAAGCCTGTTCTGCCGAACACTTGTTTAGCCCCAGAGCCAAAGGTTTGCTGCTCCTCCTTCTTGTCTTGAATCCATATTGAGAATCAGAAGTATGGAAACCTAGCATTCGTGTGCTGGCAGGAAGCTAGGTGAGGTTTGGTTCTTCTGCACTGCTTTTAGAGTGCATGGGAAACAGCTGCTTGTGAGAGCATTGTACCTGAGGCTGCCCTCTTCCTTGCACCTGTGATTTGTGTGTTTGTGTGTGGGGGGGGGAAAGCTGGGGGGGGTCTGACTATCAAATACCCTTTGAGTTAAAATCCTGTGTGCTGTCCTGGGGTCCAGTGATATGAATATGGTTACAGGAATGGCTGCTGTTCGTGTTTGAGAACTACCCTGAGTAATTGTACCTACTATGGCTTCTGTGGTCATGCAGAGAGGATGCAAGGTTCACATTTGGCTCCTTAAAGCAAGTTTGCTTGGATCCCAGTGTCTTCTTCCATGGATTTCACACCTAGTCAGCCAGACTCAGCATATAGAAGTCAACAGCAGATAGAAACTATTTTTGGGAGAAGCTAGATGTTCTGTAGGTAATTCCAGCATTCAAGAGACTGAGGCAGGAAGATAAGAGTAGGAGAACAACCTGGGTGACACTATTGTAAGACTCCAATTCAAAACATGAGTAGACTGTTTTTCCTTTTCTGCTCTAAATAGTATGGTATAAAGGCTGGTTTGTTTGGCATTTCCATTGTAATGTAGGTTATTTACAGATGATTTAGAGAAGACAGGAAGATGCAGATTGGCTATATCAAATACTATACTATTCTATTTTTTAGTTTAAGTGTTTTGCATATCATGTGTGTTTCCTTGAGTGGGTACCTGTATGTTCATATGTGAATACACGTGTGTGATGCTTGGCATCTTTTTTCTTATGTTTTCTACACCTTATATTTTCAGGCAGGGTCTCTCAGTGAACCTGGAGTCAGCCATTTTGGCCACTTTGGCTAGCTAGCTTGCTCACAGGAAGACACTGCCTCCTCCGCCAGTGGATGGGATTGCAGATGGATGCTGTACCCTCCTGTCTTTTATGTTGTTTCTTGGTCCTGGTCGTGAGGCAAGACATTACCTTCTTAGCCATGTGCCCAGACTACTATGTTAATATAAAGGAATTGAGCACCTAAGGATTTTGATATCTTCAGATTCCAACTAAAAGTCTTCAGACACATGGGTATGAATATTTATATTTACACCAGGACAATTGCAATCAAAGGCATCTTATTACAGTTCAGTGAATCCCAGCTTGCTCAATACAGAAACAGTAGATGGAATCCAAGCAGGGTCAACAGTTTTCCCTTGATCTAAAACAAAGGCATGCAAGTGGATGCTGTATAATCTCATTAAAGACCATAAGCCCCTGTTTCCAAGCTTGTTCGATCCGGGCCAAAAAGACGTCAGAACAAGACAATAGTGTGTCTAACCCCTGATTTATTTCATCTACTTTCCTCTCCTTGCATAGGAAAAGAAATGTGAACCAAACAAGGGCCCAACTTCTCATTAAACCAGCATTTAAATGGTCCCACTGTGTGGGGGAAATGAAGGCATCCTTGAGGAGATAAGAAACATAATGGTGACTCCTGCCTTACTAGCTTACTAAGTTTTATCCATTGACACAGCCAGTGCCTAAATATGGTACTGATGCTGCAAGGGAAATGATCTCAAAATGACTCAGTAGACTGATGATTAAAAAGTCAAAAAAAATTGTGCAGTACTAACACATCAATAACATGTACTATGTTGTTATTAAAAATGTTTTCATTTTTAATAGTGATGTGATTTTTAACATGTTCTATGTCAGTAATTAAAAATCATTTTCATTTTTAATAGTGATGGTGATTCTTACTGTGCAATGCTAGGTTTGACCTCAGAGCCTGGGGCACACAGGCAAATGTTCTATCACTGACCTGTATTGCCCACTCCTGTAATGGTACTTGTACAGCAGTGAACATTTTCAAATTACGCAATGATTTATGTGCATTCAGGGTGAGCATGGGATTTATTTTTAGCCTTTGACTAATTGACTCTTGAAGATTTATATATTGCAAACTGAAAGTGAAATTCTTTTATTGTTGTTTAATAGGTTATTTTCAAATGCATGTCTCTGGACAATTTCACTCAAGGTTTCAACCTAATCCACCAAAACAGGGAGGAGGTGGTGGAATAAAAATATATGGACTTTAGACATCCAAGGATTTAGGTTTTATGATCACTGAAGTGCTTTGTCTTCTGTACTTTATCTCCCTGTTCTCCTAGAGCCATGCTAAATTGACAGTTGAGGAGGCTTTTAAGCCATCATAGCAAGGTCAGGTCAAGAGAGGGATGAACAGGACATGGACAGGAGAAGCCTGCAGACATTTGGAATGAGAAGGTTGCTGGAGGAAGTTTCTGTGTCAGTATGGGAAGAAGAGCTCAGAAGTTGCCACACGAGCTGTCTTAGAGGAACAAGTCCCTCAGAGTCAAGGGTGAGTTCAGGACAAGGGAAGAGTAGATCTGGGGTCAAATGTCAATAAGACTTCTCAATGGCAAAACTGATGACTGAAAGCAGTTAAGCAATGACTCAAAGATTCAGATATAAAAATCACACCCAGACTACTATAGACCCTGGTAGCCTCTCAGTGGAATGGAAGCATGCTGATCATATCAGAAAAATGATAAATCAAAATATCTGATTGGACAGCTTGAGCCATCAGAATGAGGGCATGAAGCAGGAAGCTCCTTGGTCTGAGAACAGATAATACTGGCAAAGGGCCAGAGCTGTACAGCACTTACAGAGCAAGCATCCAAAAATGGAGTCCTGTGGACAGTGTGGTCCATGGGCACACCCATGGACACACCCACGGACACACCCACAGACATGCCCATGGACACACTTGCACAATGAAACCTAAGAGTCATGAGCTGAGCGCAGGTGAATGACTGCAAGTGTGTCTCGGAAGAGTCAAGTGCTAAGGAACTTCCAAGGTGGCCTCCACTGCATGGTCCTCTTGGGCCGTGGAGGAAGCTTGTTTCTGATGTGCCTGATAGCAGCAGCTGGGTTTTCAGTTCCTAGACTCAGCTGTACTCACAATGGTTCTATTAACAGAAAGCAGGAGAAAAGCAATATTATATCCTTGAACTAGATATGCTAAACAGAGGGTGTAAGGTGCTTTTATTGCCACAATGTCAGGATGTTTGAGACCAACAGCTCAGGGCAAAGTATACAGTTTAAGGAGATCCTTATTAGCCAATAAGAACAGTTCTGAATATAAAGAAAAAAATACCAGTTAACTGAAATACTCTGAACAAGGTCGTGAGTATATATGCTCAAGGGTTTGGGGCCTGATGTATACGGTCAGTGTCCTCGTCAGTCTGACCACAGTGACAGCTCTGTGTCTCTTCACATGCCCTAGAGCTGGGTTCGATACTTTCTTTCTTCATTTCTTGCTCTACCCGTTCTCACACACTACTCAGGGGACTCATTGGAGCATTTTAGAATGGAAGGCTGTTTGGCTGGGGAAACAGGACTTTGGTTACTGTATGTGAGTGATGTCAGAGCAGACAGGCCATGCTTCCAGTCTCTGATGATGTGTCTGCTGCTTGCTAGTGAGTCTATTCCTGCTCTTTGTCCTCTCTCCTGACTCCTTGTGGCTCTTCGTGTAATTAAAGATTCCTTGCACATTAAAAAGGCATGGCCCTGGCCTTGAATTAGCCGGTCTGCTCCCAACGGGGCTTATCATTTAATGAGTGTGACCTTTACCTTCCATGCTGTGTGTGTGTCCCTTTGTGTACTGAGTCACAGCATCACAGTGTCAGTGACAGTGAAGATGCAGGTTACACATCAGCCTGTCTGTATTAATGTGATGTTTATTGTAATCCCTCATCCCAGGCTCGCCATCATGGATCCTCTGCTAGAAGCAACTGGAACCTTTGCCTTAAACCTTTTGAAAGCACTGGGTGAAGACAGCTCAAAAAATATACTTTTCTCACCCATGAGCATCTCCTCAGCCCTGGCCATGGTCTTCATGGGGGCAAAAGGAACAACTGCAAGCCAGATGAGTCAGGTAACCAACCCCATTTCACGGCAGCTAAGTATCACTGATGGTCAGTTGAGCTAGTTCAGATCTCAAAGTGACTGCTCTTGATGATCAACTGGTGGTGATATAGGAGGGAAGGATGGGCTACCCCTGCTGGGATCCTGGCACGAATACCTTGAACAGTTAGTGCTGGTGGGGTGGAGGTTTTCTATTCAGGCTCCATTTCACCCTAAATTATAGTACAATCAGCCTTGGCCATGACAGATGAATCCTAAGTCCTTAGCATTGGGGAGGGAACACCAGGGATGAAAAAAGACCTCAGGGGCGTATGAGAGTGATGGGAAAGACTCACAAGAGAGGCTTCAGCAAGAGACAGCTCCTTTAATGGGGGGTAACAAAGTCTACTTAAATTGGGGGGTAAGTGTACGTCATTGCCTGGGGCCAGGGTGCTAGGGATGCCTCATTTGGGTAAGGAGGAATTCCAGGTCCTGCAGAACATGACCTTATAAGGGGAGAGAAAGTCTAACCCGGCTACTGGCTACCTAAACTCCTGGGGTGGGGGCAAGGTTGATGTGGCACTGGTCTATGTGTGCTGGGACATGCAGGCTCAGGGCGGGGCAGGGGGAGTAGTTCTCCTCCTGCAATCTCAGGATGAGATTTCTAGGGTTTGAAAACACCTTGACCTCACTTTTACTCTGGGCCAGCTCTCCCTGGCCTGTTCTTCATGCAGGATGCACGTTGCGTCATCTTGCTTTGAAGCCTGTCAAGACAATCCTCATTCTGACACTGGGGATACCAAGGGTTTACCCTCCTTAGAATGAGGAGACTCAGATCTAGTCAAGAACACCTTTCTTCCTGTGCAGTGCAGCTGACTGTGATTTTTGGCATCTATAGGTAGCCAACAGTTCAACAGGCCACTCGTTTACCCACCTGAGCACAGAGAGTTGTGTGTTACAGCTCAGCTCCCTTTTAGTCTATCCCAGAACTCCCCATCCCCATGGAATTTGGGGTGTTAATCGGAAGGCTGCAGATCACTTGGAGCAGGAACACCAAAAATTTTGCACCAAGTCTACCCATGACTTCACTATCTGTTCTCTGGCTCCTCGTGGGACTCAGTCTTCCAACAAGCCAGGTGTAATAGGCTGTTCCCAGAAGTTTCTTATCACATTGGGCCAGGTTTGACTGGGAGACCTAAGACAGAATCAGCTGAGGCTCTTCTTGGGAGCAGTGCTTCAGATATATTTGACATTTATGGTTTTTGTTGGCCCATACACGGCAGCTACTCCCTGTGTCCTCACCGTGTGTTTCCTGTTTGCTGTGACCAAATGTCCTTTTTGATAAGGACAATTGTCAGACAGGATTAGAGTTCATCCTCATGACCCCATTTTAACTTGACTCTTTCCTTACAGGCCAATGGTAACAATTATTTAGACAGATACCAACGGTCACGGGGGCAATATCTCATATTTCTTTTCACCACAAACAACTATTTCTGCCAATATTTACCACAACACAAACCCTATTCTCCAGGTTCCAGTTGTTATTATTTCATTTTTCCCCCATCCTTTACAGCTATTATTTCCAAAGCCAACACCATGAGTTCGATTTCTGGGTTACTGTGTGCCTCATCTATATCTTTAGAACTAGCCATCCTGGCGTGGGATGAGCAGAAGCATTGTTGGCATTGTTTCTCAGAATCTGGGGTCCATGAGAAGCTCCTCTGCTCACTGGGAAACCAGATCAACTGCCACTGATGGGCTTTGAGATCTCATATATATGCTCAAGTCTGGTCAGTGTGACAGAGCCTCCTCCTAGCTACCTGCAGAAGATAGTCCCTGTCTGCTGTCCGTTGGACAAGATGTAGAACCTTTGGCTTCTCTAGCACCATGTCTGTCTGCAGTTGATGGGCTCTTGGAGCAGCATCTGAAGGCTCAGTGAGGCTGATCTCATGTCTGAGGTACCAGCTACTGGCTAGGACTGTGGTTCTCTTTCAAGCCATGTTGTGTGACAGTACTGACTTCAGGAGTTTCCATCTGGTATGCAAAGGATTGTTTGGGTTTGCTTCCATGAGGTTGATTGAAGAAAAAAAATGGCACTGTGTATTTGAAGGCCCAGACCTGGAACACTAGTACCTCTGAATACTGTTGGTCAGTGCTTTACTTATTGCTGTGATCAAACACCATGACCAAAGGATCCTGGAGAGGAAAGGGCATATTTTACCCAGAGTTCCATAAACAGCTCATCATCAAAAGCAGTGAGGGCAGGAACTGACACAGGGGAGGAATCTGGAAGCAGGAACTGGTGTAAAAGCCATGGAAGGGTGCTGCTTACTGACTTGCTCCACATGGCTTGCTCAGCCTGCTTTCTTATAGAACCCAGGATCACCATCCCAGGGATAGTAGTACTCACAATTGTCTGGGTCCTTCCACACCAATCACTAAGAAAATGTCCTATATAGACCTGCCCAATCTTATGGAGACTGTCTTAGTTAGAGTTTCATAGCTATGAGTAGATACTATGACTGAGACATCTCTTGTAAAGGACATCATTTAATTGGGACTGGCTTACAATTTCAGAAGTTCAGTCCATGCATGGCAGTGTGCAGACAGACACGGTGCTGGAGAAGCCAAAGGTTCTACATCTTGATCAATGGACAGCAGAAGGGGGCTGTCTTCTGCAGGTAGCTAGCAGGAGGCTCTGTCACACTGACCAGACTTGAGCATATATATGAGACCTCAAAGCCCCACATCCATGTGACACACTTCCTCTAACAAGGCCATACCTCCTCCAATAAGGCTATACCTCTGAAGAGCGCCATATCCCATGAGCCAAGCATATTCAAACAACCCTCTTTTCAGAGGACTTTACTTTGTGTCAAATTGACATAAAACTGTCTAGCACAGTCAGACAGTGGTAGGGCCAGCCTTGCCCAAAGGGCAGAGGAGAGACTGCTGAAGTTGAAGGTCAGGGGCTGCCTGCTTTGAGTCGGTAGTTTGGCAGCCATGGTTTTATCCAGGGAATAGATAGTGAGCATGAAGAATTGAGGGGTTTTGAAGGTCCATTTCTGCTCCTTTCAGGGCTGACAGGGCACAGGGAGGACCCTAGGAAGGGAACATTCATGGTATTTGCACTTGAGTGTCAGCAGGGATCTGTAAAATTCTGAGGATAAGTTTAGTGTTGACTCTTTTCCTTCATCAGTTGGGCCTGATGAAGTTGTGTTTTTAATCTGTTTTGATTTCAGGCACTGTCTTTGGGTAAATGTAGCAGCAATGGAGGTGGAGATGTTCACCAGGGATTCCAGTCACTTCTCACAGAAGTGAACAAGACTGGCACACAATACTTGCTCAGAACAGCCAACAGGCTCTTCGGGGAAAAGACTTTTGATATCTTAGCTGTAAGTCTTCTTAGTTTTCATGAAGCAAAGTAAGAAAGGAATTATGTGATACACCAGAGAGTGTGTGTTCTGGGAGTTCCCCCAGCTATTTGGACACCAGTGCAATTCTTGTATATGTTCATGTGCATTTGTGCTGTAAAGAATTGTACAGAATACAAAGTTAGCAAAATGTGAGCTTCCTCTATCTGTTTTCCAGTTTTCATCTCACCCAGGATAAGAGAGTTTATAGAGTTGATATTTGTCTTCCTACAGATACAGAAATTTATTTGTGACTATTTTTCCCTGCATATGGACATCAGACCATATATATCATTCCATAATTTGTTTCTTTCATTTTTTTGTATTTATGTTGTATTATAGATTATTATATCATCATTTATTACTACCCTATTACTATTTATTGTTATTATTGATGTTGGGATTGGAACCATGACCTCACACATGCTAAGCACTCACTTACCCACTGAGCCACAGCTGCAGGCCTGCTTACTATGATCTGTCATCATCTGATAGTCCTGAGTATACTTGAGTCATGGCATGGAAAGTCATTTGCCTGTGGATGTATTATAACTTGTATGCTGTCTGGGCCATTACCAATCTGATATTGTTGAATGTGATTTTGCACTTTTTTTTGAACTCCCAGATGTGTTTGTAAAATGAAGAATGTGAAGCATTGAGATTGTAATATGTATTGCTAATTGCTCTCCCAATTGGACCTACAGGAACCCTCTGAGACACAGCTATGGCTGGCCATTTCTTACACCTAAGGAGAATTGTGAAGTTATAGTATAAAACTAGCACCCTGAAAACAAATGAAATATGTAGCCCCAAGCTGTTTGACAGGAAGACTAGAGAATCATTCCATATATGTTGTCAGCATAACGCACGTTTCAGCCCAGTTGTGCTGTATCATCTTCTGTTCTAACATGGTTGTTTGTAGGTAGTCATTATATCGCTGCCATTTTGTAGCATGTGTCAGGAACATAGTTTGAACATATGTTTGTGCAGCTGGAGATCAAACCAGGACCTTGTGCATTTTAGGCCAGTTATCCCTATTAAAATCATTCACTAGATTGTGTCCCCAGTCCTAATTGCTTTTTTGTGAGTTTCTCACTTCTGAAGCTGAGCCACCCA
Organism: Tokudaia tokunoshimensis; assembly: GCA_036184795.1. Taxonomy (NCBI): domain Eukaryota; kingdom Metazoa; phylum Chordata; class Mammalia; order Rodentia; family Muridae; genus Tokudaia; species Tokudaia tokunoshimensis. The sequence goes on along the minus strand of BTHU01000022.1, from coordinate 30,855,383 downwards.
GTGTTGTAACCACTAGGCACATGTAGCAATTCAAAATCCAAACCAATGGGTAATAAAATAAAATAAACAGTTGTTTCCTCGCTTCACTTGTCATACTCAAGCACTCTATGGCCATAAGTGACACTGTGCTCTTATGCAGCTTCTGTCTCAAGGAAGCCGTGAGGGTGGATGGTACAGAGTGACTTCCCAAGTCCTGTGTTCCCTATGACACTGCACAACACTATTGTAGTTCCTGTGGGGCCAACCCTCCCTTTGCACATACTACAGTAACTCCACCCAAGGGTCTTCCCAATGACCTCAGTCAGCCACAGCTAGTCCCTAGAGGATCTGCTGTTTGTGGCATTTTAAGATGGTTCTCTTACCTCACTCAATAACTAAAATTCAAAAGAGTTGAGTACAGAGAGATTTATTATAGGTTCCAGCTCCCCACCTTTTTAACAGCAGGTACATTTGTACATTATTGAATTCTTCCTCTTCACATTAGGAAGGAGGCTGTTGGTACTAATCACATTCACGGCTGTATAATTATGTTGCTCTGTCTCAGTCTTTTAAAGATTCCTGCCGCAAGTTCTATGAAGCAGAGATGGAAGAGATGGACTTTAAGGGTGCTACAGAGCAGTCCCGACAGCACATCAACACCTGGGTAGCCAAAAAGACAGAAGGTGAACACAGTCATTCTGTTCTGTTTGGTGGGTTGGATAGTTTTGGTGCTGGGACCCAGGGCCCTGAACATGCTCAGAGAATCTCGATTACTGAGCTACCGCCTAGTCACTGTCAGCCAGTTAGCCTACTTTAGTAGTCTCATTGTCTTCTCCTTCTGAAGGACATCAAGTGTAAAGTAGAATAGCTCTTTGCTTTCTAAGGTGATGCTTCTCTTTTATTTTATGGTTTTTCCATGCTAGGAAGCAATTCCAGGGCTTCATGCATGCTAGGTAAACACCATACCACTGAGCAATAGCCCCTGCCTTAAATCAGAGCCTCTTGAACTTTTCCCATCTGTGACTCCCTTACACTTAATACATTCTTATGTGATTAAACAACACCATGTACCACATGAATAAAAAATTAGATTGCAGAACAATTATTTGGTATACATATATTGCTATTATCATAGCAATGAGATTGCAGTGCTTGCCCAACTCAACATGATCCATATATATATATATATATGTATATATAATTGCGTACTCACTGAAAATTACTATAGAAAAATATTTTTGTCTTTTATGATTAAACCATTCTGTTTGGAAAACAGCAGAAACTGTGTGCAGGAAAACATTGTAGTTCCCAACTTACAAGAGTCTTGAATCTGAGCCACAGTGTTCCAGACAGTGTGAATTAGCATTATAGGAATGACAGGATGCACAGTGCAAATTCATATGTGTACTCGAAACCATGGCTACAGAGAACTCATGTGATGCATGCAGTGCAGCCCTTCGATGCCAGAACCACCCCAGGATCAGTACATATTTGATTTCAAAGTTTCATTTTAGTTTTTGCCTCTTGTGCGTTCAAATTTCTTTCACTTTTGCAAAATTTTTCCTTCCTACCTCATTCAGATACACTATGGGATAAGGGCCCCCATCTTAAAAAGCTCTGATGGATGGTCAGGTGTAGTGGTACAGGAATTTATTCTCAGTAGTTGGGAGGCAGAGACAGAAGGATCTTTCTGAGTTAGAGGTCTATAGACTTGGTCTATATATAGTGAGTTATAGGCTAACCAGGGCAACACAGTGATATCCCATCTCAAAAGGAAAATAAAAAGCTTTTGTCTAAATTAATGCAACCTTTACAATTCTGCCTTCGATAAATTAACAGTTTCTGACATGTGGTTCAGTCTTTAGTCTGCTCTAAACAGTGTACCCATGATGTTTCCCAATATCTTAGACAGCTTTTCTAGATCCCATTTCCCTCCTTCCTCCTTATCTAACTGCTGCTTTCTTTGTTCCTTCCGTCTTTTCTTTTAGTCTTTTCATGGACAATGTCAAGAACAGTTTACACTCTGAGTCCGGAGCTCCCTGCTCTGGTCTGGCTCATATTCTACAGTTCTAGTGCATTCCTACAGGTGGATTGGAGCAACCCTCTGTCATCTGTGGTTTTAAGCTGTGCTGTATACTTGTAAAGAACACTGTATATCTGTTCCATCTAATTTTAAATTGAGTTTTTAAAACCCGATACAGGAAATTATACATATGTATGGAGTTCTGTGTTATTTTCAACACATGTAATCTTTCTCATGGAGAGTCTAATATATTTATTGATCCAAATATTGGTGTGTGTGTGTGTGTGTGTGTGTGTGTGTGTGTGTGTGTGTGTGGTGTGTGCAGGTTCACCTGTGTGTTCTTGTGTGCACGCATATGCACATGTGGAGGTCAGAGGACATTGGTTGTTGCTTCTCAGGTACTGTCCATCTCTTTGTCTTTTTTAAAAGTCAAAGCCTCTCACTGAACTGGAACTCACAAAGTAGGCCATGCTGGATGTTCAATAAATGTTACAGATCCAGCCGAGTCTACCTCCAAAGAGTTGAGATTACAAATATGAATGATCATATCACCTTGGTTTTGATTTGTTTGTCTGTGTGGATTCTGGAAATTGAACTCAGGTCTTTGTGCTTGCAAAGCACAAACTTTAATGACTGAGCTATCTCCTTAGTCCTATTTTTAAAATTTGAGTTTATCCAAAACATTTTTTTAAAAAAATTATTTTTAAATTATGTGTAGGTATATGGGTGTGAGTCTGTATGTTCACCTGTGGGAGCCAAAGGAGAGTATCAGGTCCCCTGGAGTTGGAATCACAGATATTTGGGAGCCACTTGACATAGAAGAAGGGTTCTTTGCTAGAGTATAAACACTCTTAATCCCTGAGCCATCTCTCCAGCAAACATTCCATTTTCAAAAGTACTTAAAATTTCTTCTTTCTAACTCATGTTTTAAGGATTCATACAGTATGTACTAACATTCACTCATACATTTTATGTATTAGCTGAAACAATGATGTTATTTCTAGAACATTTTCTTTTGTTTAATTTTTTTTCTTCTCAGAATTTTTGAAATATATGCCCCTTTTCTTTTCAGTGATGGTTGTGTTGCTTTAAGAACAAATTCCTAACTAATTGTTGAGGGGCAGTGAAATCCCTTAAATGTGTACCTGGCCATTCAAGAAGGTAGCACTTCTGCATAGCAGCCTTGTGCATGCATCAGAGAGTTTAACTAACTGGCTTTTTAATTCTTCTTTTCAGATAAAATTACAGAGTTGCTATCTTCTGGTTCAGTGAATCCAAGCACTCTGCTAGTCCTTGTGAATGCCATCTACTTCAAAGGAAACTGGGAGAAGCCATTTAACAAAGAGGACACTCAAGAAATGCCTTTCAAAGTCACCAAGGTGAGTGGCCCCTGGTTTACATCAGCCTCTAACAGACACTAGAAGGCTATCTTATGTAGCCTGCTCTTCATCATATGACTTTGGTTAGCTCAGCAAGGACTCTCCAGTAACCCTCAGGACTTTTCTCTCATCCTTTTCATCTTGTATGGTACCGTGGATATCTGCTTGCTCCCCAGTTTCTCATCGGGATCCTGTTTCTATGACCTCTGATGCTCTTGCTAGTATCAGATCTGGTGTCAAGTTTGCAGGACAAATCTATGGCACCATTACTATCTTTGGGCCTTTCTTTGGCTTTTCTCAACTTTTGAGATAAATCTCAAAATCTATCTATGGAGAATCTGTGGGTTCCCAGATCTTGCCCAGCTTACCAGATTCGCTTTGTCCTCCAGGAAACTCCATCCACTGTCCACTCCCCACCCCCCATTCTCCTTGCTAGCGTCCACAAGACAACATGGCAGTCAACTACTTTTGTCACCCTGCTGAATAAGTAACAGAGGGAGACAATTGTCATACAGTGGCTAGCTTAAGTTTAGTGCTTAGTGAACACCAAATCAGTGAGTGAAGTTCAGTTCGATTTGATGGGACAGTTACAGAGTTTTGCTTACAGTCAAGCAAACAAAGGCATGTGTGTGTGTGCAAGGCAGACTTTAAGTTTAACATTCTCTACCTTGGAGGATGTTACTTGTTGATGGATCTCATTTGTTGTTCTGCCATCCTCAGCAGAACATCCTAATATTTTATTTGTATTTTAAAATTTTATCGCCTCTGCATGAGTGTTTTGTCTGCCTGCATGTATGTGCATTTCCCTTGTGCTCATGATGGTCAGAGAGGAAGGCACTGGGGGAGCCTAAAATGGATGCTTGTGAGCTAGCATATAGGTTGTTGGAACATAAACTAAGTCCTCTGCAAGGGCAACAAGTGCTCTTAGGAGCTGAGCCTTCTCTGTCTTCAAGAAGTTCCTCCTTATCATGTTCATACGATGTCTTTGAGCTTGACTTTTTCTGAACATGGAAAATGACAGAGGAAGGAGAACAGGAAGCCTCTACTTTGGCATCCTGTTCTTGGGTCCAGAGAAAAGGCATTCTACCCGCTTTTCCTATCTCTGTACTAGAGAAAGATGAAGCTGTGTCGACAGTGGAGTTTGACCGAAACCTATATGTGTACGTAGCTGGTCTGTAGAGTCTGAATGAGCTATACCAGCTATCTAATTTTCTTAGTTTGAATGAGTGAGTTTATTAAGTACAATCAGTTAAAGGAAAAAGTTAAAAAAAAAAAAAAAAGAAGAAGTGATAGATGTAGATGGATGGATGCATGCATGGCTATCATCAAATCGGGAACTCAAGATAGCACCTAAAAATTGATTGAGAGAACCCTTTCAAATAAAGCAGTCAGCTGCAGTTTTTCCCAAGAGAGAAAGCCCCAGATGGAGAGAGTTTTTGCTCATGTGAGGCTCCAAATAAAAGAATAAGAAACGGAAGATAACATCATCAAACCTGGTACTTATAAACTCTCTACAAATCAACTGAGAGTACCCCATTAAGACAGCCAGTCAGAGTTCCCCATAAGACAGAACAGAATGTGCCCTCTATGAGGCTTTAAAGTAAATGATTAAATACCAGTAGATTGAGATAACACCATCAAACTGGGGCTTACAACATCCAGTAGAAACCTACTGGGAATTTGAAGCAGTCATTTGGAGCCCCAGTTGAGCATTCTCTCTCTGGCTGAGGCTCCAATGGTAAAATTTCCAACTTTGCTTTCCCACTGTAGGTAATTTTATATTGTGGAATAAACACTAAAAACATCTAACTGTTCTTAGTGACGCAGTGTTTATCCTCTTGGACTGTCCTTTCTGTCTTGTCACAGATCTGGGGAGAAGGGGACAGCTGGTCCCTAGGCAAGGTATTTAGGAGAACACTTAACATAAACATGTTTGGTTTGTAAATATGTGGAGGGAAGAGGCTCCTCTCTTGTAGATACAGCTTCTCAGAGAGCTCAAACAACATATGACAATTACCAATACAATGTACTTGCAGTAGTTAGGGATCCAAAACTCTAAGATTTTGTGTTGATAAGGACTTTTATTTAAATTCCATATTACTAAATAGATATAAATTATAGACACAAATTAGTGAATCATTAAATTGCTAAGATTGGACCTATTTGTATTACATGATCGGAGGCTTTAGGAACTGGAGGTGTATGGGGAGAAGCTGCTGAAGCAGAGATTAACACCTGTGGGTTATGGGCAATGCCAGCCCAGGCCCATTTTCCTAGACAGTGTTTCATTAGGACACACTCCTGTTTGCTATTGACAGATTCTCCGACAACAGATGAGAGTAGTTGTGACAGAAACTATATGGACCACAGGATCAAGAATTCTTATATCCTGGTCTGTTATGGCTAAAGTATGCTTGTTGCAGGCCAAGGACTTGGGTGAAGAGACAAGGATAGGAGGCTGCTTGTCTCAAGACTAGTTCAGGCAGACACAATAAAGACAGAACGCAACAATAGAAATGGCCTGTATTTGCCACATTTGATTCAGAATCATGTGCTGTCTCAGAGAACTGAAGCCACAAAGAGCCTTTGGCTGTGTTTTTCACAAGGCACTCAACAAATCTGTAGTCATTTCTAGAATTAAAACACAGGAACTGAGGAGGATGGTTAGAGCAGACATGACCATTTACAGCTAAGGCTGGACTGGCAACAACTATATTTCTTTTCTTGTAAGGTGTCATTTTGCCTGGCCCTCACTATTGCTGTTCATCAGCTTGTTACTAATATAGTCAGCAGGTGTGGCTTGGGAGTCCCTAGCATTAACTTGCTGAGTGTTTCCAGACACTTGAAGTTCTTTTTTTCCTGAGGCATAGCAGTAAGCACTAAACACAGATAAGAACACTGGTTGGTGGAAGGGCTCCAGAGACACACAAAGGAGCTAGTTGTATGCTGTGCCTAGGCTGCTCACTGACTTGCTCCTTGTATCTTGCTCAGCCTCCTTTCTTACAGAACCCAGGACTGCAAGCCTAGGAATGGTACCACTCACAATGGGCTAGGCCTTCCTCCATCAATCACTAATTAAGAAAATGTCCTACAGCTGCATCTTAAAGAGGTTCTCAATTGAGGTTCCCTCCTCTCTGATGACTCTAGTTTGTGCTGACCTCAAACTAACTGGGACAGGATGTGGGTAAAAGACACTGAGGAAGCCTTCACTGGTATGTAAGCAGACACCAGAACATAAAGATCTGAGGTTCTGTGTTCTGAGGACCAGTTTGTTGGGAAGAAAGGGAGTGAAGCTAATTTGCCATAAAACCACAAACTGCTGCATGACTATGGTGGAGAAGTGAAGGGTGAGGAACAGTACAGGTGAGGGGGAGTGGAAGCAGGGCAAGCTCCTGTTTTGATTCTGGGTTGTTCTAAGTCATCAACTTTTGCTCATGATAGAGCAGTAGTTTTCAACCTTCCTAATGCTGTGGACCTTTAATATAGTTCCTCAAGTGGTTATGACCCTCAGCTATAAAACTATTTTTGTTGCTTCTTTATGACTGTAATATTTTTACTGTTATAAATCGTAGAATAAATATCTGATATGCTGGATGTGTGATATGCATCCTCTGTGAGGGTCACGACTGTAGAGCATCACCATCCTGGGGTGTTGAACCAGACTGATATGGTCTGACATGCATTGTGCTAGAATGTATGCCTGCTGTGCTGGGGTCAGTGACAAGGAAGTCATCAAAGTATCCCAGGGCTGTGCTGATGACAGTCAAGGTTTAAAACTAAAGTCAGGTTTTGGTTATATTTCAAAGGGACAGACAATACAACTTGGTAATAGGGCAGATGCAGGGTGTGAGAAAGGAATGAGTGAAAGAGAGGTTTTGACAACTAGAAGGAGCATGAGGAACAATGTGGTGGTTTAAATAAGAATGGCTCCATAGACTCATATTTGAATGCATAGGGAGTGGCATTATGAGATGTGGCCTTGTTGAAGGAAGTGTGTCACTGGGGGTGGACTTTGGGGTTTCGATGTTCAAGCCCGGCCCAGTGTCCCTCTCTCTTCCAGCTGCCTACTGATCCAGATTAGAACTCTACTCTTGACTCTTTCTCCAGCACCATGTCTACCTATGTGCTCCCATGCTTCCTGCCATGATGATAATGGACTAAACCCCTGCACCTATAAGTCAGCCCCAATTGAATGTTTTCCTTTATAAGAGTTGCTGTGGTGATGGTATTTCTTCACAGCAATAGAACACTGACTAAGACAGATAACAATTATAGGATGATCAAATTTGAAAAAGAAAGTATGGAGTTCTTGCTTAATCTTAAGTTGGGGCATTCTTTCTCTTTAAATGAAGGAGGCCTAAAATGGGAAGTAAAATGCATGTTTAGAGTCCTAAGAGAGAAGTTTAGACTAAAGCAGTAAAATTGGAAATCATGTTCAAAGTCATGAGATTACATGAGGTCCCCAATAGAAAAGAATTATTGGCCCAGGATATCAAATGTGTTTGGAGATTGAGTCAGTCAGCATTCTGACACTGTATTAACAGATATGGAGATCATCAACTTGAGAAGAAAAAAGGTTCATTTGACTCACTTTTAGGGGTTCCAATTCCCAATGAGATGAATCTATGTTTAGGCCTGTTATGGGGTGCTGACAAGTGATGGTGGGATCAGATGTGCAGCAAAATGGGTCACTTCAAGGCCAGAAAGTGAAAGGAAGGAAAAAAAAAGAGGTCAGGGTCCCACCATCCAATACAAGGGCACATCCTAAAGACCTAAATAACCGGCACTAGGCTCCACCTTTTAAAGATTCCGTCTCCTTCCAAAACTCTATTCTGAGGACCACGCTTTGAAAACTGGGTCTGTGAGGTACATATAAGTCTAAAATACTCCAGAGGTTGAGAGACTGAGGGAGTGTTTTGGAAGATTAGTCAAAAGTGTTTCTATAGGCAGAGAGTGGCTAATTCAGTTGCCCAAAGTATTCATTGTGTCTCTTCCTACTTAATATTTATCCATTATTTACAGAATGAGGAGAAACCTGTGCAAATGATGTTTAGGAAGTCTACCTTTAAGATGACCTATGTGGAAGAGATATCCACTACCATTCTGTTGCTTCCCTATGTCGGCAATGAGCTGAACATGATCATCATGCTTCCAGATGAACATGTTGAGCTGAAAATGGTAAGGATCATGGGGGCCTTGACAGATTTGTGATGGAGAAAGTGTAGCATTTAGGTTTCTGCTGGGGCAACTCTTCTAGGCTCCCATGATCATGTTTTTATCTTCTACTCATTTGTGGGGCTGGGGTGGAACCCAGGGCCTAAAGCATGCTTAGCAAACAGAACAGAGCTGCTCCTTAGCCCCTCCCAGCTACCATGTTAAGTTACAGCCACACTTCCCCAGAGCATATAGAGCCTCCCCATCACCTCAAGGGCACTGACCTAAGGTCATGAACTCTCTTCTAGGTGGAAGAGGAAATAACTTATGAGAAGTTCATAGAGTGGACAAGGCTGGACAAGATGGAAGAAGAAGAGGTGGAGGTTTTCTTCCCAAGGTTTAAACTGGAGGAGAACTATGACATGAAGGATGTCCTGTGCAGGCTGGGCATGACTCATGCCTTTGAGCAGGGCATGGCGAACTTTTCGGGAATAACATCTAAAGAAGGCTTGTTTCTGTCCAAGGTCATTCACAAGTCCTTTGTGGAGGTCAATGAGGAGGGCACAGAGGCTGCGGCTGCCACTGCTGCCAATGTAGCTTTTAGGTGTATGGTCCCCTACTTCTGTGCCAACCACCCTTTCCTTTTCTTCATCCAGCACAGCAGGACCAATGGGATTGTGTTCTGTGGCCGGTTCTCCTCCCCGTGAGAAAGGATGCTGCCCTTTGTCTACTCTCTTTCTCACGATTTGTCTGTGGATCAGTAAATATTGTGACAATTCTGTGCTTGGTGGTGCACACCTGTAAAGCCAACCTTTAGCAGATGAAGGTAAAAGAATCAGATATCATGCAGGGCTAGCCTCAGCTACATAGCAAATTCAAAGCAAGCCTGAGCTACACTAGACCATTAAACACAAAGCCAAATCAAATCAAAACAATACAAAAAGGAAAGAATATACCCATGTCTGAATCCTTTATTGAAAAGAAGTATTTAGTTTACAGTTCTGGAAGCTGCAGAACATAGTTGGGGCTTCTGCACAGCTCCAGGGAAAATGACTTCACAACACAGAATCGTGCAAGAGTGTTGAGCAGTATGTAAGGTTCAGATTCCTTATGAATATCTCATTCTTACAGAATTTAATCTAGTTCCTCAATCCATACATTAACCCTTTCCTAGACTGTAACCTTTAAGACTGAAGTAACTTTATGGCCACATGAAAGAGTGTATTGTCATGCCGTGAACCATCATGAGATAAATTTCTTCCAAGTGAGCACCTTTCATCCTCTCTGCAGTAATCCTGGCATCTCAATATTTTGGTTACTTAGTAATTTTTTTTACAGTCCTAGAGATTTCCTATGGGCCTTACATATACAAGGCAAATACTATACACTAAATTATATCTACAATTTCCTTTAAAACAAATGGTTTTTTCCATTGAGAGTGGGTCTCTTTGAGTTGCCCAGGCTGGCCCGAAACTCTCTCTGTACCTCAACTACATCTTGAACTTGAGACCTTTCTACTTCAGTCATCTAGATAGCTAGGACTACAGCTTTTTGGCACCATGTCTAATATTCCCATTATTTTGTAAAGAAAAGGGAATTCTGGGTAAAGAACTATTCTAATACTATTCTACTGCAGGATGTGCCTTTGAGATCTACAAGCCTGAGGTCAACTGTGACGTGAATGCAGGGCAAGTTGCCCCACCACAGATGAATAAAGCCACAAATGAGAACAGAATGGTGTACAACAAAGAAATGTTCCTAGGAAAGTCCCCTGTCCTTGAATCCTGATGGGTGGAAAATGGAGCTGGAACTTAACAAAAAGAAACAAAAGCTCTGTAACTTTTTGGCTTACAGTCACAGTTCAACTCCCAAGTCTGTTCTGCATCTCTGATCTATCAGTAATGGCTTGATAACAATAAACATTTCTTTCCTACACTGGCTTTGGAATTGCATTGGATCCAAGCAGACCCTGAAACACCTTTTTTTTCCACCATTGCCCATAACAACAGGCTCCCATGATGTACCTGTCATATGTGGTCAGGGACCTTTGTAAAACACAGATGTGATTATATTTGTCCTTACTTTAATAACCTACTTATGGGAGTGCAGTGGCTATTTCTGGTTGTCAACTTGACTGTATCTGGAATGAACTCTGACCTAAATCTTGGCTTGGAGATCTTGAGGCATAGTGGCTATGAATCCTAGAAGATTAAGACGGGGAGATCTCTGAGTTCAAGGTCATCTGGGACAAAACAAATCCCAGATCCAGGCATGGTGGCACACACCTTTAATCTGGGCCACACCTTCGGCTGGACACCTACATAAGGACATTGGAAGGAGGAAGATTTACTCTCTCCACCTGCTTACCTTATGGGACTGAGCAACTTCCAGATTCTTGGACTTCCATCCACAGCTGCTGCTGACCATTGTTGGGGAGTTGGACTACAGACTGTATAAATCATCAACAAATTCCCTTACTATATAGAGACTACCCATATATTCTGTGACTCCAGAGAACCCTGACTAATACATGGGGTGCCCCCTAGATTAAAAGAGAAAAAGAAACCCTGGTGTGAGAATTAATTTTATAAGTCAGTTTGGGTAGATCATCACACCCAGCCTCTGAGTCATAGGATTTGGTTTTTTTTTTTTTTCAAATGTCAGTGGAGATATAGCTGAATGCCTTCAGAGGAAAAGATCAAGGTCTCACAACCACACTATGGACTGTTACTCATTCCTGAAAACAAGATACCTAGCCATATAAGGACATCCAAGAGCCTTATGTGTATATTACTGAATTAAAAGGGCCATTCTATGCAATTCAAATGATTTGACATTATAAAAAAGGTGAAACTACACAGTGAAAAGATAAGTGGGTGTCAGGGTTGTGAGCCTGGTGATGGATGTCTCAGCAAAGCACAGAAGGCTTTAGCATAATGACAATGATGCCACAATATTGGACACACATCCTCATTCACTTGTTTCAACTCATAGATAATTAGGAATATCAAAGTTTGTAAAGCATATTAGCTATTTTACATGTCGCTGGGACAATATAACTTAGAAAAACAATTTAAGGAAAGAGGGATTCAGTTTTTGGCACATGGTTCAAGGTTGTAGTCTGTCATAATGTCAGGAGCTTGAGGCAGGTGGGTACATTGCATCCATAGTTGGGAAGAAGAAAGCAAAGCATTGTCAGCTCAAATTCTTATACTCATTTAAGACCCCAGCCCATGGAATGTTGCTGCCTTCTCTGGATAAGTATTGTTATCTCAATTAATCCAATCAACAGGTATGGCTCATCTCCCAAGTGATTCTAGAATGCATCAAGTTGAAAACATGAATCATCCCACATGCACCATTCTGTTGTGGTTTCTCTTAGGTTCTGCCTTCTCATTTGTGGTTTGTGGTTACTCTTTGGGCTAAAAGAATGTGATGAGGACATTCAACCTTGGTGTGCACTGTTGGATTTGGAATCACTATGTGGACATTAAGTGTGCACATTAGATCTGCATGGCTATGCAAAAGGAAGAAATGCAAATAATGAGATGATACAAATGTGGATGACTTAGTTTCAGAACTAGAGAAGGGGCCTACACCAGCTTCATGACTAATAATGTCTGTAGCTCACATGTTGGAGTTGGTCTGGTGTTGGTGTATTTTCACATATACCAACCAGCTTCTGTTGTGCAAACCTTGCTCCCCAAGGCTAAAACATATGATTGGGCAGTACAGAGAGGAAGATGAACCTTCCTCATAGGGAGAAAGGAACTCTGGAAAGAATAAAGAGAAAGGCTTTTCACAAAAAGACATGTGGAGGGAGATGGATATGACTACAGGCCTAGAAGGTATAACTAGCCACGTACTGGATAAGTGATTAAGATGAGCTAGTTGAGTGTATGCCCAGCCAAGGCATAAGCTTTGAGATGTTATAAGGCCTTTTGTGGTTATTTGGGAAAGTGGCTGTTTAAGGTACAACTGTGACTGTATTAATTTCCAGCATTAATTGATATATACAGAATATTAATAATCACTTATTGCACTCGCAGGCCAAGTTAGAACTTGTCCTGTTCTGTTCAAGAAGAATACTGCAGCATGAGAGTGGAGTGTTCTAGCACCTCAGAGCAGGATAAAGAGTGTGGAGGAAAGGGAAAGGCAACAGTGGAAAGGTTACTTGGAAACTCAGGAAAGGCCAAACTGAAGGACTAAATGTCACCACTGGAGAAAATAGAATGAGCTCTGTGTATGTTGGGCTGTGTAGAGGATAGTGTACTAATGACTCCTTGGGGACAGTTTTGGGGTGTACTGGACTGGAAGTCAAATTCCATGGAATGATGAAAGAACCAGAAGTGAGATTGTCATGGTTCCTAGAAGCAACTGGAACAGAAGGGTGAAACAAAAGGTGGTACTCCAGGCACCAGCAATAAAGGAAACATGATTAAACATTTAAATATGGGGCAGAGTGAGCATATTTATAAGAATAAGATGACTCCAGTGGATTAGAAGGGATTAAAGACAGAGAGAGGGGCAGGTAGAGGACTTGTTTCTGGGAGGAGATGGTCACTCCTCCGTGGGCAGGATAAAGGCAACTCCCAAATCTCTTCCTATCACAGTGAGCTGCCTTGAGTTGGATGACTCCTAAACCACTTTACCTACTCATGCTTCTCCACTGAGAGACAGGGGTGATGTTCCTTTAAGATTTCCTGGAGTAAGGACCTTGACACACACCTCACACATCAACGATGACTTCCCAGGAATTGCTTCTGATGCTCCCATCTGAGTGCCTGAATCCATTCCTTGGTGGTCTTCCCTCTTTCTCTAAACAGAGCAGCATAGACTTTGGAGTTGGTGATATGTGGATTCAGACTGGATGTTGACTCTTTGATACACAGGTGCCAGTCTCATGAGTTCCTATCTCACAGAGCTGTGTGCTGATGACTTTGCCATCTACGGGGGGTGGGGGGTGAGGGGTGGTGGGGAGGGCGCATTGTGTTAACTGAAGATACAAAGCAATAAAAACCCATCTAGACTAGATTTCAAACGTGCTGTACAAGAAGCAGAGTTGTGGTTTTAAAGGCAGCAATGTCTTTTGGAAGTCTGAGGTATGGTTTTTATGCTGAAACACTTTTGAAGGTAGATAATAATTTAGATTTAAGAGCAGTGCAAAGGAAGAAAGGGGTGAGAGAGAGAGAGAGAGACAGAGAGAGAGAGAGAGAGAGAGAGAGAGAGAGAGAGAGAGAGAGAGAGAGAGAGATGCATGGTTGCATACCAAGGCAGAGCCCTTTGAGGCAAATAGCAAATACTGGGAGGGAGGAGATGGAGATCCAAGGCAGGTGGAAGAAAAGTGAAGAAGAGTTGTTGTTCTGTAGGAGACTAGCCAGGAGGACAGCTGGTGACAGGAATACTTAGCTTTGTTTCTTCTGTCATAGATGAGTGTGTTCTATATAACATTCCCTTATTGGTTCCTTTTCCAGAGACTTACTGGCTTTCCTAGCATATTTTGGCATTTCCAGTTAAAACAGAAAAAAAACTAAAACAAACAAATAAAACCCAAAATGTAAAAGTGTTTCTTGGGGAATTTTCTATGCCCTTTTTTGCTGCCAAATAACTGTAGGGCATTTCTATGCCAGCTCTAGTCCGTGTTGGAGGTTTAGCTGTTAGATAACATGACTTGTGAAAGGCACTGAGTTTAAACACTAGCACTTCAACATACAACAAACAACGCCTTCCTTAAGTCTTTCACTTTATTTCTTCACCAGCCTCTCCATTTGACTTTGAAACCTGTTTCTGCACAAAGTTGACCTTAAATCACATGCTCTCAAGGCTCCATGGCTGTGCTCCTGGCCCTCATATACCTTTCCAGGTCCCCACAATACTCTCAATGGAAATCCCCAGGTACAAGGGGTTTCTTTTCATAGCTCTCTATCACCTCACCCTCCAGCTAATTTCTCACATAAAGCAGGGATGCAAACAGCTCCCAGGGTCTCTTCTCTTAAATTCTTACTACGAGTTCCTTCATATATTTTACAGCCACTGGTCATCTTTGGATTCAGGTGGTTCAGTTGGGATGCTAGTGGATCTCCAGTAGCGTTCCACAAGCAGCTTCATTTCTACGGTGTCAGGTACAAGCACTCTTTTAATATAGGGTATAAACTCCTTAATCATAGAAAGTCATTTTCCTTGTTTATGTTTCTCAATGATCCAGTGTACTCTTTAATTATGAATACATCCTGAAGCAGATACTACTGCCTGCCAACTTGATGCAACTAGTTATTGGCGAATTCTATCTTTCCTTCTTTCTTAGATAAGGAAAAAAAATTGAGAAGAAAAGAGGGGGATATAGAAATATCATATATGAATAATAAGATAAAGGGTACATTATTGAATATACTCTTGAACTTAGAACTATTGCTAATCTGAAATAAGGTTATTTTGTCTACATTGATATGGATTATTGTATTTGATATAGGTTTAAGGTTTTCATTGGTAAAAATCTTTTGTGTATTAATACCAACTTTAAGGTTAATTTCGTTACAATATAATGTATGCATATTTCAGCTCTCGTATAGGTATTTTGCCTATGCAACTCATTAAAAAATGCAAGGTTTAGCCAGGCAGTTGTGGCACATACCTTTAATCCCAGCACTTGGGAGGCAGAGGCAGGTGGATTTCTGAGTTCGAGATCAGTCTGGTCTACAGAGTGAGTTCCAGAACAGCCAGGGCTACACAGAGAAACCCTGTCTCAAAAAACAAACAAACAAACAAAAAAAAAAAACCCAAAAAACAAAAACAAAAAAAAGAAGCAAGATTTAGTATCAATCCTTTTAATAGCTGCAATTACAAACTGTTTAGAGTAATAAAATACTGAAAATTAATGGTCAGTTACTCAAACTCATGAACACATTAGATATTAGACTAGCTTATCACAAAATATGCTTCTTAGTTTGAACAGATAATAAATACTTAAAATAAAATTTGTCTATTAAAATATCCTATGAATAGACAGGTGGTCTTCAAAAACCTCACAGTCATACAGAAAATGGTATTTATGAATGTTTTTGTTAATTTAAGGCCTTTTTGACATTAAGAAATGTCAGCTCCTGGCAGCACCCATTGGACTTGGAAAAAGAAGGATGATCATTGAAGAATTTTCATTAGTTGATGGCTTCTAATGTGGTCAACTACCACTGGGTGAAGAAAATACCCAGTGCCCTCTGCAGAATGAATGCTGTCCAAATGGGGAAACTTAAATGACGTCAGAGTTGACTGTCAAACTGTCAAGTCAGGGTAAGAAAGTCTTTCATAATTCCTGCTTCACAAAAAGTCTGTCAGATATACTGGACCAGAAGGCTGAAGATGGATGCTCCAACATTATAGAGACAATTCTGGGGAACTGTGTAGGCAGTCAATTCTCTTGTCTTTTCTATAGCCATTGAAGCTTTCTTCCTGCACTTCCTACATACTCAGATAATATTTATTCCTTCTCAGGTTTCTGATGGTGTTGAAGACTAGATATAATGTCACAATTAAACTTAATTTATAGAGGATCCAAGAAAGTGTCTTAGGGTCCAAGGAGATATTTTAAGGATGGTAAAGGCAAGTTATGAAGGTTGGAGGACATGAAAGTTTAAGTTGTAAGAATATATTTTAAGGTTGGTAAATGAAGATTAGAGGGTCTAGAAGATGCTTTATGAAGTTTGGAGAAAATTGTAAAAGGGTGTTTTAAGGTTGGTATTGCAAATTATAAAAGTTAAAGGATTTAAATGTTCAAGAAGATAATGAGAAAATGATTTAAGTATGAACTCTAAATTCACCCAGGTAGAATAGATAATAGAATACTTTCTCCTAAGTTGACAAATACAAATGAATCAGGCATTGTGAATATAATTATTATGCCATAGATTTCATAATTGTTTCATAATTGTTCTTACTCTATTTAGTATGTTATTTTAAGACAAAGAGCCTTTTCATTTAAACCAAAAGGGAGAAATGTAAGGTATTGGTCTGGTGGATGGGTATTCAAATGTTAAATACTGACCTCCAAGATCTGGTTGTCTTTGATGGTCAGATCCTAACACATACCAACTTTTATTGTGTAAAACTTGCTCCCCAAGTTATTTGTTAAATAAGGATGCCTGGAGCCTGGGCTAGGCAGCAGAGAGAGGCTGAGTAAAAGTCAGGGGCTTAGAGTCTGAGGGAGGGACCACAAGGAGAGGCAAGGAGAAAGGAGAAGGAAGTCACTATGTGTGGTGTATGGATTGTGGGCTAGTATGGATTGTGAATGCATGGCCATGAGGTATGATGGAGTAGGAGCATCCCAGGCAAAACATAGCAAGTGATATATTGGGAATCACCACAGGGAAACGATCAAAATAGCATAGAGGGTTGGTATCTGCCCAGCTCTAGTGCTTTTAAGCTTATTATAAATCTACATGTTTCTGTGTCATTTATCTGGGAACAATACAGTCTGCAGTGAGGTAGAAACTTACAGCATATTTAAAGACAACAAGGGGGTCTAGCAAACCCCAGAGTAGTAATTAATACAACTGGCTGCACGAAGTAAATCTACATTTCTCTGTTTTTTTTCCCATGACTGCTTCCTCCTTAGTTTATTTATTATGACTCTCAACTTTGGGCTGCTTGCCCTAACACTTTAATAGCATTATCACGGGTCAGCCCCATCTGTCAATGTGAGCTGGAACTCAAAAGGCACACTTTGTGTCTTTTACAGATTCATTTAAAAATGCATGTGTGTGTGTGTGTGTGTGTGTGTGATGATGTTTCTGAGTTCTGAAGGTGGAAAATAGCCACAATTTCCTCCAAACCCACTAGTATCTGGCCAGCTGAGTGACAATTGCAGGCAATTTGTCTGCAAGTTTCTATCCTGGAATCTATGCTGAAGGGAATGAAATAACAGGGAGCAAAGTGTCTGAAGAATTTCAAAAACATTATAATGAACAGACTGTGCTTTTGCACATGCATACACATACACAGTCACACACACACATGTACTTTCATGTACAGCATATGCATACATATCCACATATCCACATTCACACACATACACATATAGTACACATACATACATATCTATACACACACATTCCCTCTCACATACACACCAGCCCAGGTTAAGTCTGACTCATCTGAATGGCAAAGCCCTCACTCTCAAAGCCAACAAATTTAAATTTTGTTGCTATGACTATGACCTCAATTTTACTTACTTCTCTTTACTAGGGTTTTTTTTTATTCCTGTCATCTTCTTTTGGGTTCGGTGTTTGCTGCTTAAATAACCTTGACCTCTAGCTTGCTTTCTTTCTTTCTTTCTTTCTTTCTTTCTTTCTTTCTTTCTTTCTTTCTTTCTTTCTTTCTTTTTCTTTCTTTCCTTCCTTCCTTCCTTCCTTCCTTCCTTCCTTCCTTCCTTCCTTCCTTCCTTCCTTTCTCAGCTCACAGTTGAGACAGGAGATTGAGCAAGGGCTGATAGACCTGACTTCCAGCAGTTAAGTGACAGATGATACATTTTAAATATTTTTTCTTTCAAGAGTGAACTGTTCATTATGGATCATGGAGCTAAATACCACCAGAAAAAGACTACAGACTCAATCCAAGTTATAAGTAAATGGATTTATTGATAATACTAGTAAGGGGAGATCTTTAAAGCCAAATCTGATGATCGAATGCAGTGGATTCCCATCTTGGTGAGTGTAAGGCAATGAAAAAACATTAAGACATAACATAGGTGGTGTCTTCAGGTAGTTTTAATGTATATTTCTCTGATGCTCTATTCCTTATATAGGGAAGTGGGATCAGTCTCAATGGCCATCAGCAGATGAATGGATAAGGAAATATGATGTTGTTAGCCCAGAAGCTCAGAATACCCAAGATACAATTTACAGACCAAATGAAGCTCAAGAAGAAGGAAGACCAAAGTATGGATACTTTGGTCCTTCTTAGAAGGGGAAACAAAATACCCATGAGAGAAGATACAGAGACAAAGTGTGGAACAGAGACTGAAGGAAAGACAATCTAGAGACTGCCCCACCTGGGGATCCGTCCCATATACAGTCACCAAACCCAGATGCTATTGTAGATGCCAACAAGTGCTTGCTAACAGGAGTCTAATATAGCTGTCTCCTGAGAGGTTCTGCCAGTACCTGACAAATACAGAGGTGGATGCCCTCAGCCAACCATTGGACTGAGCACAAGGTTCCCAATGGAGGAGCTAGAGAAAGGACCCAAGGAGCTGAAGGAGCTTGCAGCCCCATAGGAGGAACAACAATATGAACCAACCAGTAACCCAGAGCTCCCAGGGACTAAACCACCAACCAAAGAGTACACATGGAGAGACCCATGGCTCCAGCTGCATATGTAGGAGAGAATGGCCTTGCTAGACATCCAAGGGAGGAGAAGCCCTTGGTCCTGAGAAGGCTGGATGCCCCAGTATTGGGGAATGCCAGGACAGGGAAGTGGGAGTAGGTGGGTTGATGAGCATGGGGAGGGGGAATGGGAAAGGGAGTTTTCGGAGGGGAAACGAGGAAAGAAAAAAAATGATGTCTTAGTCTGGGGGGAAGCAATCTCATTCAAAACCCCCACATGAAAGGGCCCTAATCATCAATGAAGCCTACTGGAACACGCTCTAAATTCAATAAGTCCATGGGTGATACTCAAGGGTTTATTAGATGGCTCATCCTTCCCAGCCTTCCCGGCTGCAATATACGTCCCTCAGTGGCTTTGCTTAGTGTTCAGAAGGAACATTCCACAATCAATTTACACCAATATTCTTAAATTCAGAACCCTGTGGTCAAAGCTGCCAAGTTCTGCTGTCTGCTAGGACTGGAATTTGCCATCCCCCCACCCCCCAAGTCCTTGCACAATCTTTTATCTATTGTTTCCTATGCTGCTAATGCTTTCCTTTAATTCTCTTCACAAGTTGGAAGCTTAGATGGGTGGGGTCTTATGCCAAGGACACCATTTCCTTGATTCCATTTCAAATCAGGCCTTTATTTAAACTTTATATCGCTGAGATCACAAGATTGGAATCCAACATATAAGGCTCTGTTCCTCTTTTTCTCTGCAATCTGTATCTTTTATATTTCTTTTTGCCCTGTTTGTTCCTTTTCATTAGAAATCTACATAAGAGTGATTGCTAATAACCACATGACACAATCAACATTAGGCTTTCTTAAAATCTCCTTTGCCAGTGACATTAATTCAAAACCCTTCAATTTAGTCTCTGGCAGATTCTTAGGACAAGGCAAAAGCAAGATTTTTTTTTTTACCCCTACAAAATATCACAAGATGGTCTACAGGCCACTTGTCAATCTCAGTCCTCTCTGAAACCCCTGAACTGGTCCTCCATGGTCCAAATTGTTCTCAGCACTACTGTCTTCCATGGTCCTATGAGTATGAAGCATTAAACTCTACTGAAAGCATTCTACTGCTGTTCTAGTCCAAAGTCCCTAAGATGTTCATATTTCTCTAACAAACAGTGTGTCCTTATCACATCAATACCCTAGTCCCTGGGTTTGTCTTTAGTTGGTACTAATTATTTTATTGTTGTGAGGATACCCAAGAAAAAGGTAACTTTAGTAAACAAAAACTAAATTGGGGACTTGCTAACAAAGTTAGAGGGTTAGTCTACAATTATCAGGGTGAGGGAGAAACATGGCAACAGGCAGGCTGGCATGGTGCTGGAGAAATAGCTGAGGACTCACATCTGATCCACAGAAGTAGGCAGGAAGAGAGGGTGACTGGGCCTAGCATTAGTTTTTGAAATCTCAATGTCTAACCCAAGTGATAAACACCTCTTAAAACAAGGCTACACCTACTCCAACAAGCCACACCTTCTAATCCTTCCCTAAGAGCTCTGTTGACTGGGAACCAAGCATTCAAATACATGATCCTATGGGGCCATTCTCATTCAAGCTACCAAATATGATATATATTTACAATAAAAGTTTATTTTGTTATAAAGACTAATTAATATTGTCAAAAATAGAGGCAAATAGAAAGAGGAGCTGAGGAGTGGGACCTTAGGGACACTTGTAACATGAAAGCATGAAAGACACTGGAGGGAGGTTACAAGAAGAGGTCAGAGAAGTGAGGGAGATAGGGTAGAGGTGAATCTATAAAACCAGACTTTGCTGAAAAGAACATACTGCTACCTAATGCATTGTAGGCACTGTGACACTGTCTAATACATTGTATGCTAATTTAAAAAGCAACAGGAGTGGGAAGTAGAGGAAGACAAATAATAATATGTGTTAGAAAGGATGTCTCTGTGAGAATATGAAATGTGCACTAGTCTTAGAAACAGATTTAAGTAGTTTTTAATATGTTAAACATGGAGTTGCCACTGTGACCAACAGTGCTGGCTAGTTTTATGTCAATAAGACACAAAGTAGAGTTATCAGAAAGGAGAGAACCACAATTGAGGAAAATGCTCCATAAGACCCAGCTGTAGGGCATTTTCTTAATTAGTGATTGATGGAGCAGGGCCCAGTCCACTGTGTGTGGTGCCACCACTTGGCTGGTGGTCCTGGCTTCTATAAGAATGTAGGCTGAGCAAGCACCCTTTCATGACCTCTGCATCAGCTCCTGCCTCCAGGATATTGATTGTTTGAATTCCTGTCCAGACTTCCTTAGATCATGAACTGTGATGTGGAAGTATAAACTGAACAAACCCTTTCCTTTCCATGTCACTTTGGTCATGGAGTTTCATCACAGCAATAGAAATACTAACTATAATACTAACAGTTCTATTTTAAATATGTATTAAAACTGTATATACCCATGCCAAGAATGGTGCAAAATGTTCATGACAGCAATATTTATTAATAACCAAAACAGAGAAACACTGTAAATGTCTACAACCTAGTGAAGCAATTAAAAATCCCTGGCTCTTAAAAAAAAAAAAAAAAAAAAGATCAGGGAGAGAAAAAGGGAGGTGAACAAAGGGGAGGAACAACTATGCTTTTTCTGGGTATAGGAGAGACCTTCCCAGAACCTTTTCTCAGTCCATTTATGGACTGTCATTTCATGTCAGACAGCTGTTTGGTATCAATAGCCATAAGTGCGTGCGTGTGTGTGTGTGTGTGTGTGTGAGAGAGAGAGAGAGAGAGAGAGAGAGAGAGAGAGAGAGAGAGAGAGAGCTTACTTAGGCAAGTCTAGGTCTTTAACCTTTATTTATAGTTTTAGGAAAGCTATTCCTAGGGCAACCAACACTTATACATGTAGAGCTGAGCAGAGTCTCTAACTCAAAGGTTAAGGCACCAAAGGTTTCAGACACAATGTGAAGACCAAGCCTTTGCATCCCAGTCCAGTCACCTATTAGCTATCTGAATGGGCAAGGAAGAGCCAGTGTTTTCAATAAAGCAGGAGAACCTGTCCCTGAAACCCACATGGATGACGTCATCTACAGAAGAGCTATTGGGAGAGTTCTAAAGTTTTGTCCTGCCACGTGACCTGCAATCTGAGTGAATTTCAAGTTGGTGAGAACGTAGAAAGACACAGGTTTTATAGAAATAGAAAGCAGTGGGAGTTTTATGTCACGTCTGTGAATGTAGACTCTGAACCAAACCGTGGACTCTGCTTCACCTCTTCCCTTCAACTTTCTGTCATGAGTTCCTGCCTTGAGTTCTCTCAATGACAGAACATGACCTGAGAGTCATAAGCTGAAGTAAACCACTCTCCGCCACACAAGTTGCTTTTAGTCATGGTGTTTTTCCACAGTCTTAAAAGCCCTACAGAGACAAGACAGAGAAGAATCCAGAAACATGATGACAAGGTCACAGAGAAGACTGTTGCTGAGAAAGTGTGCTTTCAGTGAACTAGGAGTTTCACAGGAAGCATGGCTGGGTGGGGTCTGACCAGTGCTATCGCTGTGGCTGTTTTATGTGCTTTCCTGGCCCTGAGGCCAGAAGCCAGTCTCTACTGTTCTGATCTTGTTGGAAAGAATACACTTTTAGTTACTGTCATGAGCTTAGATTCCTATATTTCTGGACAATACTGGGAAATCTCAGAAAAAGTACTTTCTCTTTGAGCTCAGTTTGTCTACCATCTGGAAAGATCCTTGAAAATCAACCAGAGAAAGATATATTTACAAAGGTACTCTGGTGTCCTAAGAATAATACCAAAGAGGGAAGACTTTGAATGGAATGATAAATAACCTACATCATATTCTCTTAATTACTAATTCATTTTTGAATGGACTTTGTGCCTTTTGTGTATCATTTTTGTGGGGGTGTCAGAGATAAGATAATCTATTATTCTTGTATTAATAATTTATTTGATTAACATTTGGCCAGATCTAGTTTCCATGACTAATCATAATATTTGTAACAAAGGGGATTTCCACTAAACTGTGTAGTGCAGAGATAGCCAACATATTTATGGTACTGTCTTTGTATTTTGGGGGTGGTTTGGACCTCATTGGTTCCAGTGATCCTCCTGCCTCCGAGCCCCCACTAGCTGGAACTATAGGTAGCATCACCACAAGTGACTTTGCACCATATTACTTTGATCAGTCTGTACTAAGACCCTTTTCCAGTGTCAGCAACAACATTAGCTGTTTGCTGCCTTAAAATCATGTGTATACAGTTCTGACCACAAAAATGTAGTGTTGACTGTTAGAGCAAACTCTAAAGACTTCTCTATGCTCCCTATGAATGTGGAAACAACAAAGGTCATTGTGTCGAGTGGTATGCCATGAATTTATCAAGAGCACACATTTCAGATGTGTTAGAGTTCAGCATAAGCTGGTCCTGGGGGTGCTCAACCACAGCACAGGTTATTTGAGAGCTTGTTTTTGAGATGCGGCCTCTTTTTGTTACTTAGGTGCCTGATCTTGGAACTTCTCATTTCAAGGGATGTTCTTACTGGGTCACTGTGACGACAGACAACTGCTGGTGCTCCCAACCTGAGACGAAGGCTCCTTTAAGGCATAAAGCCTCAGAAAGTAAGTTGGGTCACTCTGTGTAAGAAAAAAAAATAATGAAAAGCTTAGGTAGCCAGTTCTGTAGGTAAGAGCTTTTGTTGAATAAACAATAGCATTTGAGTTGAAACCCCAAACATCTACATAAAAAGCCATGGTGTGACCACACACATACCCTTAAACCTTATTCTGTTTGAGAGTAGAGACAGGGGAATCATTGGGGCTTACTGGCTGTCAGCCTAGCTCCAGGTTCAGTGAGATAATGTGCCTTAAGAAAACCAGATGGGGAGTGATAAGCCAGGACATGGATATGTTTTTCTGGTTTCAGCACATGCACTATATGCACATGTCTCCTCCCCGCCTCGAGCACATACCCTCTACATACTTTGAAATAGAATAAACTATATTTGGTGTAAGTTTTTAAAACTGCCCAACTCTGTACACACCTAAGAGTTCATATGAATATTGACATAACTAAATGAATTGCAAGGATAATCTACAATTCCTTTGGCCAATGATATCTTTTCTAATTGCAGCACTCACCACAAAGGCATGAGCTAATGCTCCTTTTTAATTGGAGAAATAAATTGTAGTTACAATGGCATTGGGGGTGTTTTTCAACAATACTGTTCAAAATGAGGGGCAGGGGGAAGTCCAGAACATTATTCCTAAAATGAAAACTAAAACTCCAGTGAGACAAACTAACATGGAAGATCTTTACCAGTCTTGCCTCTTTCCTAGAAATGTTTTATCAGCTGGGAAAACAGACAGGTGCACACTCAGACAGCAGAGCCAACTCATGCAGGTAAGGAGCTTAGCGTGATAATTCTTAACCCTGGACAGTCCTCATTTATCTGTGATGGACCCTGAGCAAAGGGACGGACAGTCTGTGAGTTCTGGTTGAGGTCATTGAAGAACATGTTGAGAATTCATGCACTTAGGGTGGTCACCAGGACAGATTGAGGATTTCTTAGCTAAAATTCTTGACTCAAGAAGTGTTATGGTGTATAGATACATATAACAAGTATTGCAGTATTGAAACATTTTCAGTATGTAATGTGTTATCTTGGAGATCTGTTGAGGTCTGAGTATGAAATTAATTTATGTTTCATTTACATCCTATGCACATAGCTGATGGTAATAGTATGTGGTGCTTTAAATAATTTGTAAAACAAAAATGTTTTGGAGTTGGGAAATGCTTAGCCTTTGATGCTAGATGAATGCCATCAAGTGTCTCTGGTGAGCATGGGTATGCGTGGCTATTGAGTACCCTAGTGTAGAAATGCTGGTGAGGATTAATGTTAATGCTTCCAAGAAAGAATTATAAAAATATACAAATAACATACCACATTCTGAAGGGAGAGTCAAGCTGGGGTTCCCATAATTATGTGACATTAGCATCTACTTGAATCACTATCACCATGAGCTCAGTTATGTTCCTTGATATTCATATTTTGAAGTCCAAATTCTTGGTACCTCAGGAAGGGATTGCATTTGGAGTTTGTCTTTGTGGAGATGATAAAGTTAAAAAAATAAAAGATAGGATAGTGGTGTCTCATCCAGCACACTTAGATCCTACAGTGCTCCAGAGTCAACCATGGTTCCTGATAGTACCAGTTGCCAGCACATCACAGCAGAGGATACAGATTCTCTGGTTTCTTTTATTAGTTTAGGGGCACTTACCATAAGCCAAGTTATGATATCTGACTTAGCTACTAAAACAAATTAGGAAAGGCCAATAGAGCTGATGTGCAAGTTGTGTGCTGGTGAGATAGAGGTCAAGCAGGCTCTCACAACAGGCAGATAAACAGCACAAAAGGGATGACATCATCTGAATTACAGCCTCAGGTTCCAACCTCAAAGCTGTTTCTTGTACCCAACTTCCCCATTCCATGGAGGTTAGGAGTTACAGACTCTGTTTTCTAAGTGGTATTCCAGATGCCACTATCCTACACATGGTAGACTGGCTAGATTTTTGTTAACCTGACACAATGCTCCCATTAGACATGTCTATGAGCAAGGGTGTGGTACATTCTCTAAGTTAGTGATTGCTGTGGGAACACCCAAACCATTTGGTTGAAGAAAGACTTGCTTCTGTTTGTGCGTGTGCTTCCTTCCGTGTGGTTATGGGACAGAATTTCAGAGAAAAGAGACCTCAGTAATACCCGTGTAAGCTTACAAGTTCAAGCAGGAGAAGGGAGAGAGACAAACAGAAGCCCCCTTCTGTCCATTCTTTCTTCCTTATGTCTAAATAGAGTGAGTGGTGGGTCTCAGAGACCTGAAGCTGACTTTAGTTCAGGAGGATGGACAGGGATCCTGGACGCAGTCCCTGTTTGAATCTCTCAATTGTGACCTTCCCTCCCTTCCTGATCAAAACATTCCATATGTTTCTTTTATTTCTTTCCACTTGTAGTGGGAATAATCCTGAGCCACAACCTTTCTTTTTCCATTCTCAACTGTTTTTCTGACTTATAATGACAAGCAGTACCCAAATATAATTTTGACTAGTCTGTCATACAAAAATATACAACTAAGTACTTGATGTGGAGACTCAAGCCTCTGATCCTAGTACTCAGAGGCCAGAAGTAAGCATATCTCTTCGAGTTCAAAGTCAGTCTGGTCTACAAAGTGAAGTCTAGGCTAGCAGGGGCTACACAGTGAAAAACTGTTTCAAAACAAACAAATAAACATTATATGCATACATATATACATCCTAGTGGTCCCAAGCCCAAGAAACCTAAAACCCACCTTGCTCTCTCCTTCCCAGCTATTGGCTCCTGACATCTTTTATTTACCAATCAGAATTAAATGGGGACAGGTTCCCAGAAGTGATGTGCAGACTCTCTTGTGTAACTGATATGGGGGACACAAAATAGCATTTGAAAACAAGCATCTACACCACCACACAGCTTGGAAAGTTCTGGAGAGAATCTGCTCTTGCTAGGTTAGTGCTCTACCAACTCAAACAGCATCCCCAACCTGGAGTTTTTTTTCTTAGATTTTGAACGGCTAGTCCTTCTGAGGAAGCCAAAGCCAGCTTTTCTGGGATGTAGCCTGGGACCTGAGCTCATCCTCAAGATAATGCAGAGGTGCATTTCAAAGGCTGTGATGAAGCCCTTGGACAGTTGAGCTAGGAAGATGTGCAGGATGCCCAGAGGCAGGAGAAAAGAATAGCATTTGGTGAGATCCCTTTCCTCTACTTGGGAACTTGTAAATAAATTATTTTTAATATAAATGTAGCAGTAAATTAATCCAGTAGCTGTATTTCTTCACCTTATCTTAGTCTCCAATAACCACAGAGAAACAGTATTTAAAACTGCACCTCAATAGCTGAGCATTTACATGATCAATAGCTGAGCATTTACATGCTCTAATTTAGCCTTCTATGCTAATCCAGCTACCTCCCAGCTCCATCCCAGGATATTTGCATTTCATCATTGATTGGGCTCTTTGAGCTTCAGGTATGTTTCCATGATCTCTCTCTGAACCCCTTTCTCATGGCTCCAAATCCTCCATTCTTCTCAATGATCTGAACCTTCCTCTTTCCCTTTTCTCTTTCCTGTGGTTGCCAGAAGTCCCACCCTATTCTCTGTTCTGCCTGGGAATTAGGTGATTAGCATTTAGTGACAAGGCAGAGAATTAATGGTAAGAATTGTTTACGCAAACATGAGGCATTTTTGGTATAAGCATTACAATGCCATCCATGTCCAGATTGAAATAAGATATGAAGGAGGGCAGAGAAATCAGCATTTGAATAATACAAGTGTAAATTTACAAAATGCCCTAATGACTGTGTTCACTGTGTGAGTTTTTTTAATAGCTGTACCAGGTATTAGACCCTTGGGACATAATAGCGGCTCAAATGGCAGAAGTTTAAGACTAAGAACATTTACAGTATGTTAGAAGGGATCTCATCTGTACACTCTAGCTGTGAGCACAGTTCTTGGGAGCTTTCTAGAATGCAGCTCTATGTATCCCTATGTACAGCAAAAATCTGTTTATTTGTTCTCTCAATTTGGTCAGTGTCACAACTAGAGAGGTCTGGCTGGGTCTCCTGGCTTGTTGTGGAGCACCCATTTTCTCTGAATTTAAATACCTTCCTTTGGGAAGGTTCATAAATTTGAAAATAACAAATAAAATTTAA
This sequence comes from Tokudaia tokunoshimensis, assembly GCA_036184795.1. Classification (NCBI taxonomy): domain Eukaryota; kingdom Metazoa; phylum Chordata; class Mammalia; order Rodentia; family Muridae; genus Tokudaia; species Tokudaia tokunoshimensis. The sequence goes on along the minus strand of BTHU01000022.1, from coordinate 30,827,772 downwards.
ATTCAAAAATCCCCCATAGTGCTTACTTTCATTAATCAATGTTTTCATTTTGAATTAAGAATTTGCAGTTTTCTGGTTCTTTTGATAAAATCAATGGGCATTCTTAAGACATGGAAATGACTGAGCTTATTCTCTCTTTAGCCCCAGTCTATTTAGGGAAAGGTTTCCTAGTAGTTAGAAGTGTCTGTTAGAGCAGCTCTGGGTGAAGTGTCTTAGGAAAACAAAAGTATAGCTTTCTACAGACTCAATTCTATAAGGCTTTCTCCGTGCTTCATATTCTCCACTATGCCCATTCTTCCCTAAGACTGGATGACATGTTGAGTATTTCAGCCTGTTATATGGTTTGGAAGTGTTGCTGAATTGTTTGATCTATATTCTCATCATCATGTGTTTACGGTTTATCAGATTTCACTAGCAGTTATAATAATAGTCTATGTATTATAATACTATTAGGTTAAAAACTGAATGTAGGGGGGCAGTGAGATAGCACAGAAAGTTTGATCTCTGACCATGGTAGAACCTTAAAAGCTAAAGCGGGAGAATCATACTTTTAAAACCAACTTAGGCTTCAAGGTGACACCCAGTCTCAAACCAATAAAGTGTTGCTCGGGAAAGCTCTTAGCCAAGTGACCAAAGCTAAGAGGTTATAGACAAGTGTTTTTAATGCTTGATTTCCTGACTGTAAATGGATATGTTCTATCTTGGTCTCCACTTGTATTCCTTTTGTGTCATTTGTTCAGACAAAGGCCTATTATACCCTAAGACTGGGATGTTCAACCACATGGAGAACTGTTTCCAGCCTGCCCGACAAAGAACAAGAATACTCTAAAGAGACATTTGTACTTCATTTGACTAAAAACTGTTTAGACAGTGTTTCCTCAGTGAATTTCCATTTACCTAGGAGCACCATGCTGATGGATGCAAAATCCCAGAGCCTTCCAGAGGAAAAATGTCTTCCAGAAAGAGAAAGATTTCTGATTTCTCTGACCACCTTGCAGGACAGAATGGAGTCAGACAGCAATGGGGCAATGATAAGCAGGACTACATCCTGACTGTTTAACTCTATAAACTCAAGGCTTTTGCTTTCTGTAATCTCATGTTAGGAATCCCTCTGATGGACCTCAGAGCACACTGGATAATTCATACCTTTCTGCTATGTGGCCTCATTGACTAAACCTCCTTTGTCTTGTTTTACTATGAATATTCCTCTTTAAATTTGCTTTTAAAGGACAGCTGGCCAAGCCAGGCTTGTTAGGGCTGCCAGAACACACACTCTAACCCTAACAGTTTACTGATATGATTGTTATTTTCTTTTGTGTGTTTGTGATAGAGACTCACTTTGTAGTCCAGGCTGTCTGGTACTTCATATGTAGACCAAGCTAGTTTTGAATACACAGAGATATGCTTGCCTCTTTTGATTCTAGCACTGCAAATGTGTATCACTGCATGTGGCAGGGTTTTCCCTGTCCAATTACATTAAAATATTATTGCAGCAGGAGGCCAGTGATTGGACAAGGAAAAGGGAGGCAAACGAAGAGATGCAGGGACAGAGAGTGACTCAGAGGAGGACAAGGAGAAGCCAAGATGGAGGTGGATAGACAGGAAGAATATCCTGATCCCACATGGTTTTAATAGCCACAGATAGTTATGAATATCATATAGGGATAGAATAATTGGGATAACTTGTCTGATCTAGGCGAGCAGCTTGTATCATTATCAATTGAATCTGAAATTATTGTGTGGGCATCTTGTGAATTGAGAATTTATTGATACATAAATCTGACTTGTTAATTATAAGCTTCTAGAGTTTTGTTTCTACTAGGTTGCTGGGTGTTGTAGCAGATGACCTTGGGGTGGACAGTCATTGTGTGGGGCTGGTGTGGTAGTGAAGGGAACTTGGGAGCTCTAGCCCTGGCCCCGGAAAGTTGGCAGGCAGAGAGTAGCTGGCTGGAGCAGAGAAACTTGGTAGTTCTTTTTTTTTAACATTTCCTGCAACAACTGCACCCAGCTGTGACTGATTTATTTGTTCACCATACTGAAAGTCTCTGATAATGCCTCTTGTTGGAGATTCATAGTTTACAGACTGCTGAACAAAGTTTTCACAACTCAACCCTTACTTGAAATTTATTAAACTCTCCTGTATTGTTTATCACATAATATTTCTTTGAGGTACCCTCTTTCCACCCACCAAAGGTGGAACACTTCCCCACCTGAGCTACCTTCCTGCTACTGTGTGATCCATATTCTGATTCCAGGACAGGAAGGGGCTTAGAGGAGGCTGGGGGTTGAAAACTGTGAGGAGCCATGGACAAATAAGACATATTTATTCATTATGGGTGAAGACCACTAGGCTGGGAGCCTCCAGCAGGGACCCAGGTACAGGATGAGACACACAGCACACACATAGGAATGCATGGGCCTAGACAGTCCAGTATACAAGTCTCAGGAATGTAGGGATAGATCTACAGGCAGTCTGGGGAAGGCAGTCTCAGACTCCAGCATACTACCTACAAGAACAAAAGGAAAACTAGGATAGGACATGCCATTTTTTGAACAGAATTCCAAAAATTTCACCTTTAAAGTGAGAGCATCTTCAGTCTTTGGACCCAGTCAACCCCAAGAAAGAGTCCACAGTGAACCAATCAACTCTCAGATGATTAAGTCTGATTAAAGGGGGTGAGGTGAGAGCTATGGAGGCATGAAAGGGAGTTTTTCTCAACAGAGGCCACACAGGTTCTAGGAAGAGGCAGACCAGGGCTGTGACTATGACTAGGAGGAACTTTCCATAAATGTCTCACAGAGATGACAGAGTCACCGGACGTGTCTTTGGAGGTTTTAGAATTTACCATAGAGATGAATAGGTAATCAGAGAGCACAGTTAAGAAATCTGTGTCCTTTGCTCCAGTGACTGGGAAGTTGGGACAGCCAGGTTCTGAGACAGACAGGCATAATATCGCTTGGGTCTCGGGCAGCTTGTGTGTATGCGGCTCCCAAGTGCTGGACTGATCTGCAGTAACTAGCGCGACAGCTCTGCTGTGGGACTTCTGCCTGGCAGAGGGACCCCGCACTGGGCGGGAGCCTACCAGCTTTCCTTCCGCGACCTCTGTTCCCGCAGACTGCACTGAAGAAACAGGTACCCAGGCTCTATCCCCAATATAACATCACTTGGGACACGGCCTGTTGGGGCTTCTGTCTGCGCCCGAGAACGGGTCAGCGCTGTGGTCCTCTGGGTGCCAGATCGGCAGGCCATCACGTCTGCAGGGTGAGCGGCGCCACGGAGAGTGTGCAGAGTGCACTCCGCCATCTTTGCTCCAGTGGCTGGGAAGTTGGGACTGCCAGGTTCTGAGACAGACAGGCATAATATCACTTGGGTCTTGGGTGGATTGTGTGCACATGGCTCCCAAGAGCTGGGCAGATCTGCAGTAACCAGCGTGCTAGCTCTGCTGTGGGACTTCTGCCTGACAGAGGGACGCCCCCTCCCCCCCAGGAGAGATCACACACCCCTGCACAGGGCAGGAGCCTACCAGCCTCCCTTTGGCGACCTCTGCTCCGGGAATCCACTAGGCTGAGCCTTTGGATGTGCAAGGCCTCCCCAATATAAGATCACTTGGGGCAAGGCACATTAGGGCTCCAAAGTCACTCAGGAGCAGGCAGGCCCCAGAAATCGGTGCCAGGGGAATCCTGGTAATCCAGGGGGGGCAGAAATAGCTTTGCAGGCTCACAGGAGGTCCAACCAACAGCCAGCAGCAGCAGGACCAACTAACATCAGAGGTATCCAGATGGCAAAAGGCAAACGTAGGAATGTTACTAACAGAAATCAAAGTAATGTGGGACCATCCGAACCCAACTCTCCAACAGCAGCAAGTCCTGGATACCCCACCACACCCGAAAGACAAGATCTGGATTTAAAATCACTTCTCATGATCCTATTAGAGGATCACAAGAAGGACACAAATAAATCTCATAAAGAGTTACAGGAGACCATGAATCAACGGTTAGAAGCCCTTACAAAGGAAACACAAAAATCGCTTAGAGAAATGCAGGAGAACATGGATCAAAAGATGGAGGCGCACAAGGAGACAACACAAAAATCGCTTAACGAGATGAATCAACGGGTAGATGCACTCACAAAGGAATCACAAAAATTGCATAAAGAAATGCAGAAGAATATGGGTCAACAGACAGATGCCCATAAGGAGGCAACACAAAAATTGCTTAAAGAAATGAACCAACGGTTAGATGCCCTTACAAAGGAAACACGAGAACTGCTTAAAGAAATGCAGGAGACGATGGATCAACAGATGGAATCCCATGAGGAGGAAACACAAAAATCGCTCAGAGAAATGCAGGAGAACGTGGGTCATCAGGAAGAAATCCTGAAAGAGGTAATGCAAAAATACCTTAAAGAAATACAGGAAAATACAAACAAACAAGTGAAGGATCTCAGCAAATCCATCCAGGAACTAAAAAAGGAAGTAGAAACAACTAAGAAATCACAAAGGGAGACAACTTTGGAGATAGAAAACCTTGGGAAGAAATCAGGAGTCATAGATGCAAACATCAACAATAGAATACAAAAGATGGAAGAAAGAATCTCAGGTGCTGAAGATTCCATGGAAAGCATCAACAGTCAAAGAAAATGCAAAATGCAAAAAACGTGTAACCCAAAACATCCAGGAAATCCAGGACACAATGAGAAGACCAAACCTAAGGATTATAGGTATAGATGAGAGTGAAGATTTGCAACTTAAAGGGCCAGTAAACATCTTCAACAAAATTATGGAGGAAAACTTCCCTAACCTAAAGAGAGAGATGCCGATGAACGTACAAGAAGCCTACAGAACTCCAAACAGACTGGACCATAACAGAAATACCTCCCGTCACATAATAATCAAAACACCGAATGTTCTAAACAAAGAAAGAATACTAAAAGCAGTAAGAGAAAAGGGCCAAGTAACATACAAAGGAAGACCTATCCGAATCACATCAGACTTCTCACCAGAGACTATGAAAGCCAGAAGATCCTGGGCAGATCTCATGCAGACACTAAGACAGCACAAATGCCAGCCTAGACTACTATACCCAGCGAAACTCTCAATCACCATAGATGGAGACACCAAGATATTCCATGATAAAACCAAATTTTCACAATATCTTTCCACAAATCCAGCCCTGCAACGGATAATAGGTGGAAACCTCCAATACAGGGAGAGAAACAACACCCTGGAAAAAATGAGATAATAACCTTCTTGAATCAAACCCAAAAGTAGATAACCACTCAAACATAAAGATAGCGTCAAGAATGGCAGATGGCAATAATCACTATGCCTTAATCTCTCTTAATATCAATGGTCTCAATTCTCCAATTAAAAGACATAGACTAGCAGACTGGATACATAAACAAGACCCAGCATGTTGCTGCATGCAGGAAATGCACCTCAGTGTCAAAGACAAACACTACCTCAGAATAAAAGGCTGGAAAACAATTTTACAAGCAAATGGCCCCAAGAAACGAGGTGGAGTAGCCATCCTAATATCAGATAAAATTGATTTTCAACCTAAAGTCATCAAAAAAGACACAGAAGGACACTACATACTGATCAAGGGAAAAATCCACCATCAAGAACTCTCAATTCTGAATATCTATGCTCCAAATGCAAGGGCACCCTCATTCGTAAAAGAAACTTTACTAAAACTCAAAGCATACATCGCACCGCACACAATAATAGTGGGTGACTTCAACACCCCGCTCTCTGAAATGGATCGTTCAGGAAAGCAGAAACTAAACAGGGACACAGTGAATCTAATTGAAGCATTGGACCAAATGGAACTAACAGATATATGTAGAACATTTCATCCTAGAGCTAAAGAATACACCTTCTTCTCAGCTCCTCATGGTACCTTCTCCAAAATTGACCATATAATTGGTCACAAATCAGACCTCAACAGATACAAGAAGATAGAAATAATCCCATGCCTCCTATCAGATCACTATGGAATAAGGGTGGTCCTCAATGGCAACAAAAACAAAAGAAAACCCACGTACACATGGAGGCTGAACAATGCTCTACTCAATGATAACTTGGTCAAGGTGGAAATAAAGAAAGAAATCAAAGACTTTTTGAAAGTTAATGAAAATGAAGGCACAACATACCCTAATTTATGGGACACAATGAAAGCAGTGCTAAGAGGAAAATTCATAGCCCTGAGTGCCGCCAAAAAGAAACGGGAGACAGCATACACTAACAGCTTAATGGCACACCTGAAAGCCCTGGAACAAAAAGAAGCAAATACACCAAAGAGGAGTAGAAGGCAGGAAATCATCAAACTCAGGGCTGAAATCAATCAAGTAGAAACAAATAAAACCATACAAAGAATCAACAAAACGTGGAGTTGGTTCTTTGAGAAAATCAACAAGATAGATAAGCCCTTAGCCAGACTAACCAGAGGGCACAGAGACAGTATCCAAATTAATAAAATCAGAAACGAAAAGGGAGAGATAACAACAGAAACTGAGGAAATTCAAAAAATCATCAGATCCTACTACAAAAACCTGTATTCAACACAACTAGAAAATCTCGAGGAAATGGACAATTTCCTTAACAGATATCAAATACCAAAATTAAATCAGGATCAAATAGACCATCTAAACCGTCCTATAACCCCTGAAGAAATAGAAGTTGTCATTGGAAGTCTTCCAACCAAAAAAAGCACAGGTCCAGATGGTTTTAGTGCAGAATTCTATCAGACCTTCAAAGAAGACCTAACACCAATACTCTTCAAACTGTTCCACAAAATAGAAACAGAAGGAACACTACCCAACTCGTTCTATGAAGCCACAATTACGCTAATACCAAAAGCACACAAAGATCCGACAAAGAAAGAGAATCTCAGGCCAATCTCTCTTATGAATATCGATGCAAAAATACTCAATAAAATTCTTGCCAACCGAATCCAAGAACACATCAAAATGATCATCCACCACGATCAAGTAGGCTTCATCCCAGGGATGCAGGGATGGTTCAATATAAGGAAATCCGTCAATGTAATCCACTACATAAACAATCTCAAAGAAAAAAACCACATGGTCATCTCATTAGATGCTGAGAAAGCATTTGACAAAAGTCAGCATCCTTTCATGCTAAAGGTCTTGGAAAGATCAGGAATTCAAGGCCCATATCTAAACATAGTAAAAGCAATTTACAGCAAACCGGTAGCCAGCATCAATCTAAATGGAGAGAAACTTGAAGCAATCCCACTAAAATCAGGGACTAGACAAGGCTGCCCTCTCTCTCCATATCTTTTCAATATAGTACTTGAAGTTCTAGCTAGAGCAATTAGATAACAAAAAGAGGTCAAAGGGATACAAATTGGAAAGGAAGAAGTCAAACTATCACTATTTGCAGACGATATGATAGTATACTTAAGCGACCCAAAGAACTCCACCAGAGAACTCCTACAGCTGATAAACGACTTCAGCAAAGTCAACTCAAAGCAAAAAAAACTCAAAATCAACTCAAGCAAGTCAGAAGCCTTCCTATACTCAAAGGATAAGCAGGCTGAGAAAGAAGTAAGAGAAATAATACCCTTCACGATAGTCACAAACCATATTAAGTATCTTGGCGTGACGCTAACCAAACAAGTGAAAGATCTGTATGACAAGAACTTCAAGTCTCTGAAGAAAGAAATTGAAGAAGACCTCAGAAGATGGAAAAATCTGCCATGCTCATGGATTGGCAGGATTAATATAGTAAAAATGAGCATCTTACCAAAAGTAATACACAGATTCAATGCAATCCCCATCAAAATCCCAACTCAATTCTTCATAGAGTTAGAAAGAGCAATTCAAAAATTCATCTGGAATAACAGAAAACCCAGAATAGCTAAAACTATTCTCAAGAGTAAAAGAACCTCTGGGGGAATCAGTATCCCGGACCTCAAGCTGTACTACAGAGCAATAGTGTTAAAAACTGCATGGTATTGGTACAGTAACAGACATGTAGATCAGTGGAACAGAATTGAAGACCCAGAAATGAATCCACACTCCTATGGTCACTTGATCTTTGACAAAGGAGCTAAAACCATCCAGTGGAAAAAAGATAGCCTTTTCAACAAATGGTGCTGGCTCAGCTGGAGGTCAACATGCAGAAGAATGCAAATTGACCCATTCTTATCGCCTTGCACTAAGCTCAATTCTAAGTGGATCAATGATCTCCACATAAAACCAGACACACTGAAACTAATAGAAGGGAAACTAGGGAAGAACCTTGAACATATGGGCACAGGGGAGAATTTCCTGAACAGAACTCCAATAGCTTATGCTCTAAGATCAAGAATAGACAAATGGGAACCTCATTAAATTACAAAGTTTTTGCAAGGCAAAAGACACTGTCAAAAAGACAAAGCGGCAACCAACTAACTGGGAAATGATCTTTACCAACCTTACATCTGACAGAGGGCTAATATCCAAAATATACAAAGAACTCAAGAAGTTAAACTCCAGAGAGGCAAGTAACCCTATTAAAAAATGGGGTACAGAGCTACACAAAGAGTTCTCACCTGAAGAATATCTAATGGCTGAGAAGCACCTAAAGAGATGTTCATCATCCTTAGTCATTAGGGAAATGCAAATCAAAACAACCCTGAGATTCCATCTCACACCAGTCAGGATGGCTAAGATCAAAATTTATAAATGGTTCAGTGAACACATGAGCTTATGAATAACATCATTACGCATCAGGGAAAATTCAAAATCATAGTGAGTAACCACATCACACTTACTGGCTAAAATAAGAAAAGAGAAACCATGCACAGGAGAAACTGAAACTCATTACTTGCTGGTGGGGGCATATAATTACACAGAAGCTTTCAAACTTATTAGGTAGTTCTTCAGACTGTGAAATGTAGAGTTGTCATATGACCCAGAAATTCCTTGGGCTATACCCTAGGTAGGTCCAAGGGAACATATGTCTGTACACAAATTTATACATAAATGTTCATAGTAAAACTACTAGATAAAATATAGAAATAATCTAATGCTGACCTATTGAATAAAAACTAATTTTTAGATATTATTATTAATATCTTTAACCAGACAAAGAAACAAATGTCTGACAAATATTGTCTTGAGATACTAAAGAAAGACCAAAGATGTTAAGCAGATTCAGGAAAGGAATGAAGTCCTTTACTCCTGGGTCTGATTAAGACTCTTGCCATCCCAGTTAACAGTTTCTGTGAAGGCTGCTGACATGCACACAATACTCATTTTCTGCATAGATATTTCAAAGAAGAACAGTAAAACAGCAATCATGCTTCAGCCTAAGTGTACAGTCATTCTCCTTTTCCAGATGTAAACATGCAAATTCCTAGGAATCTTACAAGAAAACCTATTTATAGTATAAGAGATGTCTTAGCAGCCTTCTAACCAATGCTTTATCATGCCTGATTATAATTCCTATGCAAGGTACCTATAAAGTCACATTTATTTGGGAAAAACAGGAAGAGAGCTTTGGCATAGGGAGCACCTGCTGTAGCCCTCTGGAATAGAAGCCCCAAGAAGCATAAATATGGAAATTTTTAACTCCAAAACAATTCTCCAGGTGAGAGAAGAATGAGGGCCCATGCCATCAAGCACGAAGTACACGGAAGATGATCACAATACCTTCCTTAAGGGAGACGAAGTCCACAGAGAAGAGTATTGCAGTGGGATCTGTGCTCTCTAGAGTGGGTGCTGTTTTAAAGGGCAGGCCCATGTTGTAATAGACTACAGCCAGAAAACCAAATTGGAGGTTGAGTGAGTAGAAAGAAGGCTGGAACATTCTAGCCAAGAAGAAAAAAAAAAAAACACTTGGTTCATGGTTAGAAGATGAAGAGAAGGATGTCCGGGAAGAGTCTGGGTGGAGCAGGGGTGAGGAAGGAGGAGCAGAGCAGAAAGGAGACACTGTGTCAGAAGATACAAGGACAAATCGGAAGATAGTAGTGGATCAGCTGCTTCGGTGATGTAGGACCAAGGGGAAAAGTGGCCCCCAGGACAAAAGTTAAGACAGGAGATGGTCAGACTGGCTGTAGGTCAAAGGAGAGTAAATACAGTAACCTGTAGGGACAGGAGGTTGAATCTCCTTCTGCTGATGGAGGACAGATGAGGTCAGAGGAAGCAGATGTTACAGATAAGGAAGCCAAACCTTGCCTCAAGAAAGATGAGCAAGAAAGTTACAGCAGCTTAAAGGTCCTGCAGCTGCACTCACTCCCTGCTGGGTCAGGGGTTAGAGAAAAAGTGGTGTGGGCGGCCTCTTCTAGAAACATGGAGCTGGGCAGAGAAGATGAACACCCTGGAGAGATCCAAAGTTCACCCCAGCAAGCTTCAGGGAGGAAGAGATTGGAGAAAATCCGTAAGCCCCAAGGACAGCACGTGGAAAAGAATGCTTTCTAGATTGAGTACACCACAGAGTTTGAAATTGAGTGAACTCTCAGACTGAGCAAGATGAAACCTTAGCATTCTCAAAGAGAACTAGATGAGTCATCCTGCAGACAAGGGCCAGCCTCTCCTGTGTCTGTGAAGTCTTCTTCACCTTCCTGTTTCCCACCAAGGCTTCCTATGTGGAAGTTCTACTTATGCGTTTGGCCTCATATAGTTTCATTCTTTGTTGTTTTAAAAGCTTGTCCTTAAATAACCAAACAAATTAAATACTGGATCTCTATTAACTATAAAGGAGAATGAGGGTTTCTCAGCATCTGAGAGCCACCACGGCCACACATGTGGCTACTGCTGAGACACTGAAGCCGTGCTCTCCTCGAGAGCCCTTCAGAGCACCTTTAGGTATGTTTCATCTTCTCTTTTCCTGTTTTTCTTCCCTTTTTATATTACTATCTTTAAATATATTTATGTTTGCTTCTTAATAAATCCAACTCCATTTCATACTGTCTCTTCCTGAAATTCCTTTCTGTGGTAGTCAGGAATGGTGGTTTCACTTGAGTTGAGATTTTTAACATATTCCAACACCCACAGATGGCATTGTGTGGCAAGTCTGTTGCCTGTGCCCCAGTCACTGCCACCTTGAACACTTACTTAAGGCTGAGCCTCAGCAACATCTGTTTAGTAAAAGGTCACACACATGAGCACATATTCTGTTTAAACAAAGTGCTCACGACTGGTTAAAATAGCCAGAAAATGGATTAGTGTTTGCCGGGAAAGGAGGCTGGGTGTGTGGAAATGGATTTAGATACTGGGCACCCTCCCCATCCACGACCTGCAAAGCCACAGGCCCAGAGTGCTGTTAATATCCCAGACATTCTCCCTTGGCAGGCTGCAAAAACTCCAGCTACTTTCACTTTCTCTAAGAGCTCAGTTTTTTCCCAACCCCCCACTCATCCTCTTCCTGCAGTGGCCGCCAGAGCTGGAGGCAGCACTTCTCCCCGCCCCTGGCTAGGGGCGCTAAACCAGAAGTCCCCGCCTTGTACTGTATGAATATAGGATGCACAGAGTCCCCGAAGGCAGCTGTGAAATTCGACTGGGAGCATCGGGACTGCAAATGCTGGATTGAGAAGCTCCAACTGTGGTAGGCCTGGGAACCTGGCTCGGGGTGGAGCTGTGGGATCCACAGAGGTCAGGTTGACAAGGCTTAGGCTGAGTCTAGGAGGGAAAACAAACAACTGGGAGCTGTTGTTTGATGAGGTTTTTAAATGGTGACTCCTCTAGTTACTCCGGCCGGCCAATGACAGGGAGGCAGATCCTGGGGCCAGTATTCTAAGCTGTGTTGGCTCCTCCTCAGCCAGGCTTAGGGGCCGCGGGGTACTGGCAGCCTCTCTGCTGGTCTCTTTTTATGCTTCCTCTCAGTCCCTACCACCTAGGCAATTTGAAGTCTTCTGCCTTCTCCTTGTGGATCTTGCAAAGTAATCTCTCTCTTACTTCTGGGCCTTTTAAACATCTGGGGTCTCTAGTCCAAATCTGAGCACTGCTCTCTCCCTTTTATAAAATAATTCACTCCATGCTGACAGCGATCATGTCTTTGATTACTTTATTGGAACAATCAAATACCCTCTTTATCTGAGGATCTTGCTCTTAGGGGGCCAGACATCTCCCTTACCTTCACAGAGCTCCAGAGTAGAGAGGATGGACAGCAATCAGTAAGAGAAAGATTACACTTAGGAGTGATGAGCAGACCTGGGGTGGGGCAACTGCCCTAGGGTAGGACAGCAGAGGCCCAGAGGCTTTCCTGTTCTGATGACATGGGGAAGGGGGAGTAGTTCGAATTCAGTGACAGGGATGGGGTAGGTGACCATCTAGGTGTTATAAACAGCACCTCAAGGACTTTGAGGCAAATCTAAAGTGACGTTTAGATGGGCAGGAATGCAGGGGGAGGGGCAAGCTGAGTCAGATGAGAGGA